>BOPP01000063.1:6444155-6584735 GCA_017312745.1 Gryllus bimaculatus
CGCCCTTCGCCCCCTGCGCCACCACCGCCCCTCGACCCGCGGCGGCGCATGCCACCGCCCATTATACTCCGGAGCCTCCACGAGAAGGCTCTTAAGAAAGTGACATCGTGGAAAGCAGAGGACATCCTAGTGGCGTCATCGAGGGGCAATCTCCTCTGAAAATGTCCTTCGTGGTGTTTGAACAGGGAAAGGGGCGTTACATTCTTTAAATACGCGACTGAAGTTTTTCCGAAGTTATATAGCTCGTGGAATGTCCACTTTAAGAGATAAATTCTGCTTAGTAAAACATTAATTTGAAATAACTCCGTTTGCAATTTCAACATCATTCAAATGTTTAAGAAATTTAATCAGTGAAATGATATGCTCGGTACATCAGCCAATTGTAGATATCTTTTTTGGTTTATATGACAGTGTATACACGGTTTGCGATGGCTCTTGAATAACATTTGAAAAATTCAAATGAGAAATATGAAATCATATCGAAAAAATTGTGAATTTTAATATTATTTTAATAATTGTCGTGTCTCATTGGCTTCAATTTATGAATGTATGAAATAATGAATGAGAGAATTTTTTCTGTGATGGAGTTAAAATTAAAACATTAATTAAACGTCATTATATTTAATAATCCCTTTTTTATATATTGGCAATATTGTCTCTCGTTAATAATTCCCCATTGACAATCGCTTCAAATATATTCGGAATAATTACACTTGATCATCCAATCTCGACATGAGACAATGTGATTCACGGCAGCTGTAGCGCCAACAGAGTTCTCTCCAGCGCCCGCCCTCATCTCCCGCCCGTCAGGCGCCACGGCGGGACGTCATCTGCATTCGCCGAGTCTCGCGGTGCTAATCGTTTAGCCCTCGCCTCCGACACCCCTGTCGCCCTCATCACGGCTGCCTCCGCCTTCATCCCCTTAACATCGCCCCTCCCCCGCTTGCACGCCCCCTTAACCGCCCACGCGCCACATGTTCGTCTTTCCCCGTCTCCGCCTTAATTACATTGTCTGGGTGGGAGGGGGCAGGGAACCTGTTGCGAGACAGGCACAATATTATTTGCATGTCTTGCAACGCATAGGAGAAACTCTCGCCGATAAGCGGCGAATAAATAAAGCAACGAAATCGCGACAGTGGAGGAGGTGGAGAACGAGACGGAACAGAAGAGAAGGAAGAAAGAGAAAAAAAAAGTTGTAAAAAGAAGGGGGAAAAAACGCGCGCAATAACAGGCCGTCAAGGCCTTCCACGAGGTGCTGGCTGACGCCCAGAGCCGGGGCTCGAACCCCAGACCCGCCGCTTTGGCTGGCAGACGCGGCCACGCTGCCTCGCGTCGCGTCGCGCCTCGCCGCCCCCGCCTGCGCCTTGACGGCGCTGCAGCAGCCTCCAGCGCGTTGCCCTGCCTTTTGCCTGGCGGCGCTTGCGCAACGCCAAACGAGATCCCACGCCTTGAAGATCTCGGCGCTCCACCTCCCCATGTACGTCCTGTCAGTATCATTCTGCATCGGGCTTGAACGTCCCAGACACGCCGCTAATCCCCAAAAAATGTTCATATTATACGAGTACATTTCGTTGATGTAAAAGTTTTTATCACTGTCATTTTTTTCAAATTCATAGTTATTGAATGAGTTTTTATATTAATGAATGTGGTATAAATCATATTCACACTTATACATTAAAGAGACGTCCTAAAACTCGAACGTAAACTGAAAAATGAACATTCAGAAGTTTGGATGAAAAAATATGAGATGACGTCCCTAATATTATCTTCAAGTTACTTCAAGTAACTTCAAGTTACTTCAAGTATTATCTACAAGTATCTTCAAGTTTAGTATTATTTGTGGAATTGCACGATGAATAAACTATTGAAACATACAGCAGTAGTTCTTAGTTTTAATTTTCTTCATAGCTGCAGGTCTCTTTGCGAGGTCTCTGATAGCCAAGCGCTATCAAATAGCGTAAAATAAGTTAACAAGCTTGAATAATTCTCGGCATCAGACGAGGTGATATTGCTATCAACTTTTGTTTCAAGAGTTACGGTTATTGATTAGCTACAGTATGCAATTCGATACATCCTGAACACAAAAGCAATGAGATAAGAATTTTAGATTTGTAATTTATACCTCGACCATGAGACAGCAGAGATCTGTAAATACAAATTTAGATATTTTGATTTATACCTGCAACTTGATACAAGAAAACTCGTTTCTTTGAATGCCTTACCAGATTCATGCCGCACATACATTTCAATTAAACAAGTTTTGTAAATCTCATTACTTAGGTCCATTAATATTTTGCTCAATAATTTAAACGAGATAATATCATAAAATAAATGTACTTGGTACACGTAATTTTTTTTAAAGTTAACATTTTTAAAAGTGGAAATAACCAGTTATCGAATTTAAATTTTGATTTGTGACGCATAATTGAAACTTTCAATTCCATTTTTTTTAAACGGACTTATTGGTCTTGGAGACGTCTACTTGAAATGCAGTCGGCCTCCAGAATGTTTTTCAAGAGCCAGCAAGAGCACCGTCGAAGGGGCGACGCCGCGAGACGCTGAGAGCAAACCGACCATACCCATAAGGCCCATTCACAATGCAAACATGAACATAAGCATGGCGTTAACATAAAAGTTAGGACTACGTCCATAAGCGGACTCATTCACAATGCGTTCGCTCAAGCCTAACACGTAAGACGTTAATTTAAAAGCTTGCAAGCTTCAAGCTTGGGTGCTTATGCTTAAATAAGACATAAGAAATGAACCAATCACAGAACGGAAACTCGAAATCGAGAATCGAAATTGAAGCCAATTCGATAGAAGAACTATGCCGTATGGGCTATGGACACAGTCGATACCTCGAAATCGATATTCACATCCAACCAATAATAAGCCAGAATGTCTCACAGCCATTACAAACTCTTATTTTGCTTGCATTTACATTAGATATGGTGAATACTTCGGTCTATCACTTATGTTAACGTTTGTGTCTATCCGCTATGCTTATGTTAACGTTTGCATTGTGAAAGGGCCTATACCCGGCCGTATCCGACGCGGAGAACGGCGGGCCCGTGGCGCCGGGAGGGGCCGGCCAACGGAACGGGCGGCGAGCAGGTCAGGGCGTGGCGGGGCGGGGCGGGGCAGGGCGGGGCCGCGCGGGCGGCGTCATTGTAATTGCCCGACGCACGCCGATCCTTGGCACAACCGTGTCGAATGGTGATATCTCATCGCCTTGCTCCTTTTGTCGTGGGCGGCGGCGGCGGCGACCCGGCCGTGCGGGGCGACGGGCGGGCGCTTGTAGGTACAACGAAACACGCTCATTACAACGGCCGCCTTCGCGTGCAGCGGCGTGTCCCGGGGATGTCGGCGATAGGAGGCCGGCCCGCCGCCAGGGATCGACAGGAAGGAGGAAAGGTGACACATTCCGAGAGTCGCTCAGTAAATTTACGCCGCAGTTAATAGGATACCGTCCGAACGTGTTCTTGTATTAAATTAACTGTGTAATTTATGTAAGTTGAATACTTCCTTGTATTTCTGAATTAACGCTATAAGGGGTGAACTGGGTAAATACTACTGCATCAAAACTATAACTAAACCAACGTCATTCAAATCAAAATTCACTCTCAAAAGCATGATATACGCGAGAACATATTGCTTTTTGTTGAACGTATAGTTAATGTTTTTCGCAAATTTTTACACCACGTTAATTTTTGACTTGCGCCACTTAAATATGTTTGCGAGTGAGTGAAATGTATTAGATTATGCCTGCGTTTGTTATATCTCGGAAGGTGGCGGTGTTCCGCCTCGATGGAAGATTTGTTTCCGATTTTTTAAGTCGACTTGTGGAGGGTACTTCACTGCAGTTATCTGCCCTAGCGGACACCACCCCATGAGGGACAAACCCTTAGCCTCCGATGTGTACTCGTATGCAGGTAAATTGTGAATGTAAGTGTGCGGGTGTAAGAGGAGAGAAGGGAAAGGGTTGAGCAAAGAGATCGCACACCGCCCGTGCCCTGATTGTAAGGGTAGTGCTTCGACATTGACATTGATTGGATTGATTATTTATTTCGTACTTCCTTCGACTGCTCCGGCCATTATACCAGTAAGTACAGTAGCAGTAGTGCATGTTCTTACAACGGGAGGTGGCGGTGTCCTTTCCCTGCTAGATGATGAGATCCGACACCATCCTGTAAGTCGGATAGCGGGATTTTCCCCTCCAGATATCTTCCGTCTGTGAGGCCAAGCCGGGACAAGCTCTAAGCCCCTGTCTGTCTCTCTAAATGTGTGGTAGTGTAGTGCGTGTTCGTGTGTGAGGATAGGACAAGGATGAGGAATAAAAAATCACGCGCGGTTAGACGCTCCTTTGTTTGGGCACTGCTCCGACACTTACCTCGCAACCAGGTATCTCCCATCATCGGAGTACCGCCACCCCATCCCAGACAAGCTCTAACCTCCCGAATAGTCTCTCGATATGTGTGTAGTATAGTGCATGTCAATGTGTGTGTGTGTGTGTGTGTGTGTGTGTGTAAGTAAGGGGTGAGGATAGGTCAAGGAATGGGAAGGAAAGATATCGCGCGACCCACAGCCCGTTTGAAAGGGTATTTTTCCTGCATTCGCCTAGTGTTGATCGGAGAAACTACGGAAAACTACCATCAGAGCAGTCGGTTGTTTTGATTCTCCTCCAGACACCGGTTGAATTCGACCTACCTGACGAACTACCGGTTTAGAGGAAGGGAGCCAGGCGACACCTGAACGGTGCAGACCCTGCGACGCTTTGACTAGAGCAGCCGACCGCTATATCTCTCCTCCAGTCAGCGGCCTAGCTAAGTAATCAGTGTCAAAAATGCTGTCGGAACTCTAACTCTAGAATCTCCTGATCGGAGGCACTGCAGTGACATTAATCCATGCCCTGATCCACCTAAGTCGTTGATGATTTCAAAATTTCATTTTTTATTGTACCACTGAAGCTGATCGCCGAAAAAGCTTTTTACGCGAAAATAAATTGATTTGACGAAACTGCTTGAGGTATTCTGAGTGCCCGAAGCCGCCGCTCGGCGAGCGATGTTCTTGTTGGTCGGATGTCTCGGGAGCGCCTGCGCCGACGCCATCGCCGCCGTTGCGCCGCTCACCGGTTCGCCTCGACCAATAAGCGGACGCATTAGTTATTGCGCGAGACATACGCCCTCCAGCGTCGCTGCCAACGTCCATACCAGCACTTTCCTGCATCGTTATTGTCGCACGAGCTCCCGGGTAGCTCAAACACCCTCGAGCTCCGACGAGTGGACATGGATTCCATTTCCAACTGGGACTTTCGATTTGAAGTGTTGACTCAGCTTCATGTGGACAAAAGGGAACCACCTCACATTAATCCTTTAAGCGCGAAGTTTGCTCAACCAACGTCGTGTCTGCAGGGCTGCATTCTTTCGGTACGCTCACCGCAACTGTTTAAAAAAAAGTTGTAGGGTAACTGTTTAAATGTCACCTTCAAGAAATTACTAGAAGCTCGGTTTCTTATGTTTAATATCTCCGGTTTGTAATATTAAGACATTTTAAGGGGTCTGCCGGCAGACGAATATTACGTAAATGAGAACATTAAAGCAAATGCATTTTCTCGTGAAGATGTAGTGTTAATGTCCATATGACCTTTGAAAACATTTCATATTATTTGCTGTTTGTTAACGAATTGTAAGTCTTCGTAGATAAGCCGTGGTTGCTTAGCGTGAAAAATGACGATACATTTCCAGGAGTTAGAAACGCTCAAAATATTAAGCACTTTATTCGTATATAAATAGTTCATGGTATTTATATATTTAAATACTTTTCTTTTGGCTCAAATTTACTCCTCACATACGCTTATTACATTCATTTTAGTAAACCAGATCGCACGTTTTAAATTTCTTTCTAACAATATATTTTCTTCCGTCTTAATGGACAAGTCAAGCAATTAATCTTTCACACGAGATAACATCCCTTGCTACAGCAGATGCAGCTAATCTTCGAGAGGATACAGTTTAACAATACACCTCCATTGCGTTGTGCACTGCCCTTCTTCTCGGAAGCAACCATTTGCCATGAGAGAGTTTACCCACTCACAATGCTAGGGCAGTCGGCTGGCCCTGCCGTAGCCTACTGGTTCGCCTCGACCGATGAGTAGACGCATTAGTTACGAGGCTCTGGAAGCCGGAGTCCTGCTTTGCATCGATATTACTTTGCAAGTGCCAGCGACAAATACGCCATAGTCGGTCAGGACGGCCGAGATCGCTAAGGCAATAGTGCCGTAGCGATCTCGGACAGTAGAATCGCGGTTTCGAGTCCCGCCTCAAGCATGGTTGCATTGTGTTCATCCTTTCACCCCCTCGTCGTGTCATCCTCATAGTTACCATACCGTTACATGCAATAGTGGTCTCTAATGACCCAGAAGTTGTGCGACCTTAAATAACACACACACACACACAAAATACGCAAACGTTCTTGTAGGGCAGATGGATCTTGTAGGGCGGGGCTTATGTTCCTTGCCGAGCTGGCATCCTCCGCAGATGGCACGTCCGAATTGATATTTCGAGTCACGTAGCAGCGCAAGGGCGACCTGCGGCCAGTGGTCGGACAGCTTGTTTACCAACTGTGCGGCAGAGATTCCAATTCTGACCGATTAATGTGAGATTTGCGTCGAGTAAATTTAACTTCATGAAGTCCCCCGTTCTTTCAAGTTTTCTCTCACCAGATGTAACATTTATTTATACAGTATTTCCTCCCGGTCGAGGCGTCTGATGGCGCTCTACATCTCTGCCACACGCTGAAATGTTAACCACCACCTCCGCTCTCAAAAAATTACCAAAACTGCAGTCTTTGAGAAGAGCACTCTCAAGAAGACATCTACAAATTGGAAAACCTTCATAATAGCTTACTGTACATGCGTGAAAGATAATAGGATGATTTCGAATTGTTTAATTAAATATCCTTTTGTAGTTATACTAGACAGAGTTACGGAAAAGTTGGCACGGCCATTATATAACCAGTCGTCTCTGCCATTTTTAATTTTTTTCATTAAAGTCGCATCAACTTCTAGGTCATTAGCGACCACTGTTGCATGTAATGGCATAGTAACCCGATATGATGATGATAGGGCTGAAAGGCCGAACACAATACAACCATGCCCGAGGCGGGACTCGAACCCGCAATCCTTCGGTCCGAGATCACTATGATACTACTGCCCTAGAGATCACGGCCACCGGATCGGCTCTGCCTTGTTTGTTTTCAGGCAATGACAGAGAATTTCAATATCTCTAGGTATGGAACCGTTTGCGTAGATAATTTCAGAATCAAAGTGCTATTGTTTTCTGCAAAACACAATTTATTTCCGAGTTTGACGAGACTTAGAATTATCATTTAAGTTAATTGTCTCGCTGTCGCAAGATTAAATCTCCCGATGATGCATCTAGCCTCAAGACGTCATGATTATAATACAAATTAAAAAGCCATTTCTAATTTATGAAATAAAATGACCAACTTCTTCATTTTGAAAATTACCCTAATTGTAGATGCTTGTACTGTAGTCAGACTATGATTGGAAACCGAGCCGACAGTTTTTGATTTATGATGTTTCCGTGAGACAAATACATTGATATCGACATTGAAATTCAGCATTCTAATCTCCAGAGTAAGAAAATAATTCGATGTGAGAGTGATTAATGATATGTTTCTGTTCACAAAGAAACAAAACAATTGCGCACATAATGAAGAAAGATTTATGAGGAACTAGTTTCTTAGAATGGTCTGGTCGTGGGGATATTATTACACATTCTGACATGTGAGGAACTAAGTTTTTACGTTTTGAACAAGTATGAGTTTTGTATTCTTACTTTCCGTATATTAAGTATTTCTCGTATGGTAAGTAACTTTTCAAAACCTCCGACTTATCGTCCGCCCGACTGTCCTGCCCGTCCGTTTGCCTGACAAACTGGCCGTCCAATACCATGCCCGCCCATTGTGAGCGTAGCCCCTTAACCGTAATCAAGATTTTCTATGAAACCATCAATATTTTCTCGGATTGAACTGCCCAAACTTGCGCCCAGCAATATTGGAACTGATATTTTAAATTTTGGGGAATTCGTACGAAGCAAGTAGGACATTTTCAATTCTTTTTCTAAAAAATTACCCCAATGTTTCTTTTTTTCGAATAGAAGGGAGTGCATTAATAATTATGGTAAAAGTCATATTATTATAAATACCTCTGTATTTTCGAAAATTGCAACATTTGAATTTTTTGAACTTGTTTTACACAGTTAATGAAGCAAAACGTTTTAATACATTCTTTTCTATAAGATTATCTGTTAATATTGATGTTTCATGTACAGTTTTTGGAGAAAAAATAATAATTTTTAGTCAAATCGGAATATTTTTCACAAATACCTAAACAACGAAATATAAAAAAAAATACATTTTTATTTGGATGTAAAGATAGAGCGAAAAACAACATACAAAAATACGTGCCATAAGTTCCATTTTCATTAAAATTTAGATGTTCAAAAATTGCATAGCTCTTATGATTTTGCGAGAAATGAAACTTCGGAGATCAGAAATATAAAGACAATCTGAAAAATGATAGTTTTTTATTAATCAATGCCCTAAAAGTATTTAAAATATCAATACTACAGCAACAAAATGTAAACCACTGTTTAAATTGAATGTTTCCTAAAAATTCTGTCCTACATTTGCTGAGAAGTTTGAGATACTGAAGGGAAATGTTTACGTACGGCCAAGGGATCTAATGTACTTAAAGTTGATTAGATCGTCACTGTTGCCATGGCAACCAAATTTGTTAAACACATTCAGTCAGACACTAGATTCAAATTCTAGTCTTAGTTCAAACCAATCGATTGAATCCTCAATAGATTTTGTGCGCGCGCATCTAGCTTCATCAAAGTCTCCAAACGTTTTGCTGAACTTCACCAAACCGGATTGCATTGCTCCTGCAATCCTCACTCTAGCTTGTGCAAGAAGAGCGTGCGCGTAGAATAGTACTCACACTGTTGTTACTGTGTCTTTTGTCATTTATATTATTAATAATATACCACAATGTATAAATAGAAAATTCATTTATAATTAACTGAGAGAATAAGTGCACAAATTATATGAGTACACGAATAACAATTGGGCACATCGTCCTTTATCAGAATATTTTCACGCACACTTAATTTGATTGTAACAAGGATGAATATTTAATTAAGCTTTACGTAATGGTTTAATGTTTTTTGGTTTGTTGCTCTATTTAAGTGCGTGACCTCTTTGAATAATGACTTTAACTGGCTGCAAAGACCACCACTGATAGGTGTAGCTTTGATAAACGGATTGTTATCAAGATATTTAGTAATAATGTCAGTTTTTAGTGTGTAATAGACGTTAGAAAGTAGACATATTGTTCTGATAATATAGATGTGCAGTTAAAAATATTTTTCTATAAATTATTAAATAATAGTGGTATGCAAGTTGTACTGTAATTATTAGAATTCACGTAAATGTTAAATTTATTACGAGAAAGTGTATACCATTTTGTAGCATCACTAGATTAATTTGATGCTTTAGAAATGTAATACGTTCCAAATTCGAAAACTTGCAGACTGGATTACGCGTATTATACTATGTAATGGTTTTTGAAGGGATAGTGATTGAATACTTTCTTAATCCAAATTACGCTAAATAAAAAAATTAAAATAAACACAATATGCTTACATCATTTCAAAACTGTGAAAACCTTTGACTTCAAGAATCCTTGACTTCCGCGAAATAAATTCCTGAAATTTAAATTTGGTGCATAATCTATTATCATCATCGTCATCATCATCATCATCTTTATCATCTTCCATACGTCAAGTCAAATGCAAATATCCGAAGTGGCCAAGTGGCGCCAGCTCAAGGCAGTGAGATCATCCTCCAGCTTGGCGTCTTTTGATGGAGCGTACGAGGTACAATAAAAGCTGTACGGCGTGAAGGCCAAGGACGGGCGAAGTGCCCGCACCGCCCTTCGCAGGGATTGCCGCCGCCGCCGCAGCCGCCGCAGCCTGCCAAGGCGTCAGCGCGCGCGACTAGGTCAGTTTGTCGGCGATCATATTCGAGCTGTGTACTGGTCTTGTTTTGCGGCGGCGCTCGTGCGCTCTGCGATGGAATGCGCGATAAGCAGCACTGAACGACCGCGCCGACACGCGAATCCATAACCCAGAAGGTCGAAAATTCCTCGACACGTGCAGCAGCAGCAGCAAGTACAAGGGCGGGCGAGCGCAGTCGTTTTTTCCTTCTCCGAGTAGGTAAATTTACCCCGAGGAACGTGGGACGAAGTGCCGAGCGATCTTTTCACGAGAAGAAATTTCAAGTGACTGGAAGCCTTCGGAGAGAGGTGGACTGTTTGGTCGGTGAAGGACGGCGCTGTGTACACAAGTCGGAACGCCTAACAACTTGTAGTTCGCGGTGTTTCGCTGCATTCTGTGAAGAAATAAGACGAGCGGGGCTCGCCACGTGCGTTCTCATAAGAAAGCAAGAGGGAATGCCGCTCAGCTTTACGGGCCCTGCGTTACTAAGTGAGACGAGAGAGGCGCCTGGAAGTGAAATACGATGTCAGGAGAACGGGTAAAGATTGGAAAGAAACGGCTAGCTTCGGGTTACGGACGAGGGTGTAGACGAGTACTAGAATAAAGGAATGTGAATGGTGGGGTGGTTGGAAAAAGCAAAACTATGAAGGGAAGAGGGGAAAATCACAGGCTGGAGCAAGCGATATAGATAGGGATCTTACTGTAATTTATTGACCCCAAATGATGTATGCAGATTATACTTAATCCCACGGAACGAAGATGGATAACCTTAAAGGTGACAGAAGGAGAAATAGATCATAAAGATCAGCATACGAAATAACTGAAAGAATTAAAACGATCAAAAATTGCTGTGAAAAAAAAGAATTATTGCACGAAGAGAACATCTTACTGACGACAAAACTATAATCAGAACTAGACTCGATGTACAGCATATAGAATCCGCTAAGAGAATATATTTTTGACAATAGAGACGAGCTGCAGGTTGTGAAGAAACTACTGAATAGGTTGGTAGGTTTGAGCCAATGAAAGATAAGGAAGTGAATTGATAAAACAAAAATCTTGTAATGTGTGGTCCTACAATCTTACCCCGTGCTGTCCATAAATGTTAGTAATGCATTTAGAAACATAGTAAAGTTGATGGAATAGGAAACATTTAAATATCTACAACAGAGCGATAAATTGTATTGTGAAAGAAATCTGCGGCTTTAATTTTGAAGGTGTAGGGCACATTCGGGAAAAATTTGTACGTTTTGACACTGACAATTTTCAAAATATCAAAGGCTTTAATGACAATCGTAAGAATTATATATTTATAAATGCATTGTCCTCTATTTGATCAAACAATTTAAATGAAAACATTTGCAGCCATTTTCAGTAAATTTTGAAATTCATGTAAAGTTTTTCGAAAATTGAAAATTTTATCCCGATAACTGCACAACTAGATTACTCCTGGCAGTTTACCAAGTTTGAGATCAAAATCTTCTATTCTGACGGAGTTACTATACCTGCTACATACTTTCATCCACCCTTCCCCATACAGACAACCTGATTTCAATTATAAAATTGTGTGTATCATCTCGCCAACTGAACCAATCTTAACCAGCTTCGTAAAATCACTAATAGGCATTTATCCTGATGTGTGGGGGTTGCAAACTTGCACGCCAAAAGTACCTTCCACAAGGATTTTATGACCAAGGCGAGTTCTTATTGCTGACATTCCAGTACTTTTCCTTATAGCAAAGTGTGTATATTAGACCCTCTTTTCGCCACAAATATTTTGGTTAGTAAATTCTACACCCTTATTTCGCGTACCTCGGTAAAGGGCTATTTTGATAGGTCATTTTATCGTGGTATTTTCATCACTGCGATTTTTGAGGCATTTTCTATTAATGAACGTCTATTAACTAATAAGTATTTTACGTCTGGGGCCATTATTAATGTGTTTTATCACGCCAAGGAACAATCCTTCACCTGCCCAGATGTCCATCAGGACTGATGTTTCATCCTATTACCACGGAATGCGACATTAAATTACTGACAATTAGGAATCAGAAGAAAAAGTTCCCACGATGTAGAGAGTTGATGTTATTCCCTTATTCGACTTGCATCCCATTTTCGTCACTTTTGTTGGTCATATCTTTATTTTAGGCAGTCCTTCATTTACTCTGGTATCTCTGTCTCTCTCTAATCTCTTTGTATCCTTTGTTTCTCTCTCTTATCTCAATCTACCTATTGAGATTTTTAGGCCATTATTCTTTTTTTAACTTTAAGCAAATACATATCGACTTCGCTGGAGCAGCACAAATTTGTGGGTGGTGTTGGCTTGCTGTAAGAAAATGTTTCAATCCAAGATGGGTATTTGGTTGTAAGAGTCACTAGGCTCTATTCCTAGGTTCAGACTCTCTGGCACTCTCGACCTGCGAGTAGACTTCATTACACCAGTATAATTGAAGGTGTCTGGTCCATATAAAGATAACCCATCTTTCACTCACCCAGACTCTCTTAGAATTTCTCAAAAGGTCTTAAACTTGGTTGTTCGAAACAGTCACACATGCTAGATAAATAGCTAGGGCGAGTTCAGCTGTCTGGAAAAAAATCTAGTATTTGCATTCTCTAATAGGTAGTTTTTCGTATTTTTCCGATGAACATCAGGCGAATGTCGGAGTATTTCCCTAACAAACGAGCCTGAACTGCGCAATATCTATCTCTCCTCTTCCTTGTCCTATCCTCACAACTTATTTACACTTACATGCACTACACTACCAGTATACCCGGAGATCTAGAGATTGTTCCGTCTGGGAAGTTCGCCGCTGTTGGGGAATATCTGGATGGAGAAATTCTTCAAGTGGAGGCGATGGTGTAACTGTTAGCGTAACGGGCTGTTATACCCAAGTTGGCGGGTTCAAACGTGATCGAAGCCGTAGATTTTTAAGGGTGAAAAAATCCTTCCTTCGGAGGGGAAGTAAAGCCGGCTGTCCCATGTTGGTAGATTTATTTGCATGTAAAAGATCCTCAAGCCTAAATGTCGCCTCTGAGCTAAATTCAAATCGCCTATTCGTCGCCCAAGAAATACCTCCTTTCTCCGCTAGTTGGTGAAAGGAGCGTACCGAAATTTGCGTGGTCAGATGGTCCGAGTCTCGCCTCGTAAAAAAAGGCATTAGTTCAATTCAATTGAAGTTGACATGTAGGCCGGATCGTATCATCCTGCGGGGGTAGAACACTACCACCTCTAGGGATACGAACATGCACTACCTATACATAAGTAATGACCATAGCAATGGCCGCGCCCGGAAACAGGAAATAATCACTTAATCTATCAATAAAACAGGCATTCGTACGGCATCTCGAGAAGACAATGCGCCTCGAAAGAAAAACAGAAGGTAAACGAAAGAAACAATTGCTTTGTTACACTTTTATATTTATTTTATGAAAAAGATCGTAAATTAGTTTGTTTATAGTGATGTCACTAAGTGATAAAATTATAATATTTACATTAATACGAGTAATACGATTGAATCTACGTGGCGAATAAACTCAAGAACGTATACAAACTTTGAGTGTAAAGCTTTCGATCTGTTTAAATGCCGATATATTATCCATTTTATATCCACTTTTACTTCCTTTTCATTTCATGCAATCTATTATGATATTACAAGTTATTAGAGTAGATGGTTGGACTTGCGAACAGATACGCAATATTTCATCCGCGTACATTAAGTGGTGTTAAGGCTGTTTGTACGCGACGAACTACTGGTACCTCGCCAAGCCTTACATCGTGGTATTCAGGCAAAAGGCAACCCTACCCGCACATTGTCAAATCAAAGTAATCGCCGCAATAAATACCCTTCGCGCCAGGTAATACGCGAGCTAGGCAGACTGGATACTGTATATTCATGTATCATGCGCGCAGTCGGAACACACATTGCGCCAACTGTTGCAGTAAAGCTGTCATTGCCAGCGCTCACAGGAGGCGGCACGTGAACATGTGTGGGCGCGGCGCGGCGCGGCGCGGCGCGGCGTCGCGATGGAAAGAGCCCACCTGAGCGGTGCCGCCACCCACGCCCCTTGCCCCCTCGCCGCAGCGAATCTTTCCGCCCCGCGCACGAAGCGAATTGTATTAAGAAAAAAAAACAAAAAAAACAATAGAACTGTGAAGCCTGTGAAACGTCATTTATAGCTCTTGGTCAGCGTGCCCGCTTTCCCCTGGGTTCGATTCCCGCTCGAGCCAAGACTATAGTGTCCGTTTTCCTTGCAATGTCCCAGAACACGTTGCTGTGTAACTATGAGAACATTCGCTTATCAGGTTGAGAAGTCCGGAGGGACGTCGCTGGCAGGCCTGAGCCCGTTCACGCCAAGTACAAACATTAAAAAAATTGTGTCTCGGAATAAATGATTTAATCTCTGGCCCAAACTTTCAGGCAGATAATGATAAACACAAACGAGGTTACATTCAATTTCAGTGACGCGTCGGTTTCCTCTTTTGTAATTCTCCTTGACACTTTATCAAACTGTTAGGTTTTCTAAATGGTAATCGTGCAGGATGAATGGCAATAATTACGAATCGATAATTCAATTGTTATATTAGTTAACGGCTTTGAATGGTCGGATTTACTAAATACAATTAAAGAATATTTAATGAACCTTACCACAGGTATAATTGGATTTACTCCAAGATCGCCTACTAAACACGTTTAGTACATTGTTTTACATTTCTCTCCGGGCACTTCATTTATAATCCTCAGAAAATAATTCTCAGTTTTCTACTGCGTAGTATGCGGAATATGTGCCAGAATATGTTCTGGCAACTCACGGTTTCTTCTTAACGTTTGTTTTATGCGTTGGATTTTCATAGTAACGATTTTTGTTTGGTTCGAGTATTACTTTCAGTTCGATGCACTCACACGAGAATTTGGAATAACAGTTACTTCCTGTTACGGGCAGTTAAATATAAATAATTGGTTATTAAAAAATTCACACGCTCAGATAATATGCACAAACTTCACACGTTCTGAGTCTGAACGCGTAAATCCACATGTAGTTGTTTTCACATACAAATGTACGGAATGAGAGACAAAAAATTGTTAGAAGACTGAACAAACAAGCCGGAATTGGTTTCAACTCATAAAATCTGAATGTAGCATCTTCTCAAAATATACATTTTAACCAAGGGTTTGACTTTGCACGTGCAACAATATACACAGCAGGGGATTATTTCCAACAGTTGTATGGTCAGTGTGGTCTATGAAAATATTGATTCTGGCTTATAAAAAAAATCAAAATTTCAAGAATATTGGAAAGAATAATGTTTGTTATATTTCGAATCCTGCCAAACACATTATGTTGTGGATGGTATCATGCACAAAGATTGATTTTATTTAAATAACTTTCATTTGTTAATTCAAACTTTAACGGCTGATTTTCTGAGTTCTGTTGGACACATTCCAATTCAATTTCCTGTGTTTAGTCACGTAAAGATCGTGAAGATATTGTGTATATGGTACAGGGAAAAAAAACAAATAACTTTGAAAATTAGCTTAGTTTGTAGAAATTCCACTTAATAATTCGTGAAGATATCGATAGACAGTATTTAATAAAATAGCACCAACACGAAATAACTTTAAACGAAATGGAAATTGTTGCAATAATCGTTTTTCTCACATTTCACAAATATTAATATCGCGAACCGTGTTTTAGAAAACGTGTTTTAACGTTTCTGAACATCCATAATTTTGCGCTCATTTTCGCAGAAAAAAAATTGTGATTTAGAGAAATTTCATTGGAAATCTTTTGAAGCACTTTTCCTCTCAAATGCAATAATGAATATGAAATTTCAGTAATTTAAATGTTGACGACGTGGGATGTATTTTAAAAAATTACATATGTGTCATTTTTGGAAGAAAACAAAAGAATATAGCAAAATGGCGTTTATGTCACCTTAGACAGGTCATTTATCACTATCACGTTTTATTGGCACTATCTCGACAAAGAAATTGAAGTAAAAATTTGGAACCGTGCTAGTAATATTTTTTAATATTGCCCATATTTCACTCAAAATTTCATAAAAACTACTAAAATTGTAAAAAAAAAATGTACATGACGTTAATGAAATAACTAAATGTAGAGAACAAATTTTAGTTTTAAAAAATCGATACCTTCAATATTGTAGTTGTAGGAAAAAATCAAACTTTTGTAATGTTCGCAAATTTAGAGCTAAATGTGAAAATTGCACTTACTTTATCATTATTAGTATATTTCACTCTACTCTCACAATATATGTAAAGGAAAAAAAGGAAGCCATTTTTAAGTGGAATTTTAAAAATATCCCTGAGGCTGTATGTAAAGTTCCCTCAAAATTTTAAGAATGAATTGCGAAATCGCACAGCTTGAAGTCGGGCCATGAGGACAAGGAATATTAATTTTGTAAAAAATTCCTACTAATAGTTTAGTCTCTAGTGTTGTTCAAAGATGTAAGGACGGAGAGATGGACGAACGTTTAAGAAAACTTTTCGGTTTTCGGACCCCCAAAATGGCCAATTAAGTTGAAATCTCGGTATCGTTTTTCCGCACCATCACATAACTTTCTGTATACTACGTGTATTGTGCCGTTTACGATAGGAGTACATACGTCTCTTATACGTATGTATACAATAAAGTACAGCCGGATTTTTAAATACGTTTATGCTAAATAGTTAATTCTCAGTAGTTTTCACGTAATTTTCTTTTGATGTTAATTTAATTAAAAATACATTCAAATACATACAAATACAAGTTTTTCTTTAATTTTTTCCTCCTATAACGTTCATATCGTTTAAAATGTAGCTCACATCTCATGTTTCTTTAAACATTCTGAATTTCAGAAAATCGCAAACGTAAGAAAGAATTTGAGAAAGTGTATGCTGTTGTAGCCTCGCCAGTTTTAACGTGCACACACACCATTCATCATTGCGTAATCGAGCAGACGGGTTCGACATTGGCGTTTGTTTACTGATTTATCATTGAAGTGCACCGATCTCTGTTAATGAGTTGGCTTTGCGAATATTGCGGCAACAGGCGGCCCCGCTCGCCCACACGTGCTACGCGCCCTTGTCGGTCTTCCAACGGCGCTGACCGCGTTACGCGCCTATTCTCGGCGATCTCCATATCAATTATCGGCGCTACTAATTGCCACGGGCGCCGTGGGCGTGGCGGCGGAGGTGGGGCTGCAGCTCCAGCGCGGAGGCGTCGGCGGGGTTGGCTAAATATATGCATCATCTGTGCCCGCGGTAACTGCGCGGTGGCGGTCTCTGTTATCCACCACGAGAGGCTTCCACGTGTTGGGGAGCCACCCACGGTCGACCGATGACCCGACCCTTCACACCCTCTCCCCACCCCTCCCCGCTCTCTACGCACTTCCAACCTGGGTTCCCTGCGGTGGCTCCGCCCTAAGCGACCTCGTTCGAGCCCCGGTCGCGTCCGATTGCGCCTCGACACCCACACTCCGCGAGCGAGCACTCCATGGCCTTATTCCCCCACCCCGTCAAACCTCACTCAGCGCCCATGCTTTCCCTCCTGTGGGCTCCGTCCCTCGGCCTTGCTGTCAACACCCACGCAGTGCACTGGTGTGGTCCATGTCTAGGCTTCCTTCTCGCCACGCACGATAAAGGAGATTAAAATCGTAACTACAGTGGACTCTTGTTTCCTTATATAATAATACTATTTATTACATAATTTGAAAAGATAGTGTAAATATCAATAAATGTATACTTATTGTTCAATCTTATATTAAATACTAATTAATAATATTTACAATTATAATAATTTGAAGGTGGTATAAATTAACATAGGTATAAAAAATACAACTAATTCAATATTGGTTTTAAAATGCGTTTTATCCACAATTCTAATGTTTAATAATTGTCACCATTTTGGACGTCTTTCCGCTCGGAAATATATTCTGCAGACGTTACTGAGTAACAATTGTATTTTAATTATCAAATTTGTTCAAGGAATTGTCGTCGCGACCAGAATTTGGAATTTTTAATAATTCTAGTTTTGTTTAGTTGTATATTTTTGTACGTTAGGAATTCGCATTAAAGACTGCTGGGAGGAATAGATAAGTTGTAAACAGTGATTAATTGAAAAATATGACATATCATTATTAAATAATAAACTTGTATATTAGATCCTGAGTTGAAGGGCTAGGGTCAACATAGAGCGAACTCTCATTTCTGTAATTTACGCATGGGAAAAATTTTGTAAATCCGCGCGTCTCAATTTGACGTAATCCAGAATATGGCTAACGAGAAGCCGGTTGATTCTCATATAGGCTAGGCGGGGAGAATAAAGCAGTGTTAATGACGACTAACTGAACCCTTACAATTACATCGCACACAAGGAGGAGCTACAGAAAGTTAAAACAGAAAAGTACTACATACCCAATATTGGAAAAATTGACAGCTGGGAAAAATGTTGTTTCGTGTCGTTCGGTACGTAAACTAATGAAATGAGTAAGGTTTATAAATTCTGTTCCATACACTATTCATTGTGAACACGGAGTTAAATATGCTTTTGAAAATAAAATTACCAAAATCTGCTCATGTTTGTTTAAGTGTACTATTTGAAGTGTAGGATTTCCTCATATTGAGCTTAACTTAAAACCGTTTACAATTTTTCGTAAAAGGATACATGTGTCAGACGTTTGCTGAACATTGTGCTTTTATACAAACACACATTTCTGCGTTTGAAACAGTCACTCTTCGAATTAAAAACAAAGCATAGCCCCTTCACTAACTGATACCTCATCATGCATAAACATCGTTTCATCATGAATAATCTCACACTTACACTAACGAACAAACTTCGTCTGCTTTCAATTGCAACTTGCTAAACTAAACGACGAAGACCATCTAAGTCTTCCTTGTATTGTAGTTGGTCTTGAAAATGTGATGAAAAAATATTATATATAGATATTAGCTTTATTTCTATTAATTTAAAAATATGATTAAAATTTAGTGTTAACACTATAAAACCAGTTAATAAGAGCAAGTGATAACACATCTAGAATCCAGTACTTTTCTTTTTTTAATCCAGAATTTTGGTTGAGTAGAGTGTTCAAATTTCTTTCTAAACTTTATTGTTTTAAGTATAGTGTTTACTGCATCCAGCGTATGTTGTTATTAGCCACATTTGCCTCACTAAAGCAAAGTGATAGTCATACGTCTTAGGTTTGTGCAAGAAGTATTTGGCCTTAGAAAAGAGTTGGAGAAAATGCGTTGCGCAGACTTAAGATTGTTTTATGTAAATCGTAACAACCGAATGCCAGAGTCTCGGAAATGCTTAGCAATGTGTCAACGGGGATATATAGTGAGGTTAGGTTACGCTGTATCATATAAATAGATATTTCCGACAGGCACTTTGGAACTCCAAACCCACCCCGTCTCTCACTAGTCTTAGTAACTTTCCTACTGCATCTGCTGTTTCTCTTCACCGTAACGTAACTTACCTACTTTTTCTAGTCATCTCTTGTGGCAAAATTTCAACATCATCCTGTTTAATTTCAAAGTATGGTTCAAAATTGTTCCTAATTTGTACTTTATCCACTCATTTAGGATAATATGAACATTAATCGGCTGGTTCTGGAATTAGATTCCAACTTAAGGCGTAACATACACTCGCCTTCCTGCTTTTTACTTTCTTACCCTTTCGAAGGTATTTTCTAAGAGAAGAAAGTTATGTACGTGCGGCGGAAAACGGCGAATCTTCGACAGAAAAAAATCTTATTACCGGGTTCTGGTAAGGAAAACGGCATAAATGTAGTTGCTAAATATAGAAAAAAATCCTTTAATGCGTGGTGTAGCCAGAATCTAAGTTTTGTGGGTCCTTGATATCGAAAGAATCGATTACGAGTAATGATGTCTGTCTGTTCATGTGTGGTCAACACTAGTACCTAAACCGTTCATCTTATTTTCTTCAAAATTGAAGTTCCCCGATCGATCTGAACGAACGCCAGACTTGGAGTGTTTCAAACTGATATTTTGGTTTTAAGGGTATTTGAGATGAATCCCCAAAATATTTAATTTTCTCAAAAATGGCTCCAAATTCTTTGATTAAAATTTGCCCTCAGATAGCGTAAAGGACGCTCAAGAGAAATGTGCAGGTCTCACGTTCGTTAAGTTCCCTGACATTCTAAAAATTGCAAAAGTGCAATTTTTGGGGGGCGTCTTCCTACAACTAAAATATTGAAGATAAAATATTTTTCCTTACTGAAATATATTTTTAGATCTTCACATAAATACCTGTTCCAGGTTCCCAATTTGGGTAGTTTTACGCGAAATATAGCGAATTAAATTTTTTTAAAACTTTTGTTGTCAAAAACCTCTCCATATTTTTTCTTTAAAATTTCTTCTCATATGTAACAAATGTCGGTAAAACATATAATCCTGGTCACATTTGCGGCTCTCTCAGTTTTTCCTGAATTGCAAAAATTTCACATTTCAAAACTACAAAATTGAAGGTAAAGGTTTTTGCTTCAGACAACGTTTGTTGAAAAAATGAGCTGTTTAGAATATGTGATGTTCATTTTTGGAAAAAAAACAACCGAGTAGTTTTCGCGTAATTTACGCTCCAAATTTATACAATTTATTAAAAAAATCTCAAAAACCGCTTCAATTTTTTTCTTTAAATTTGTTTTTACGGATCGAAGAAGGGATAATTAAAAAATTGGCCTGGTCAAATTTTCGTAGAACTTTAAATTTTCAAAAATTACAAATTTGGAAATATTGTAAGAAAGTATGTGCTGTTGGAGAACCTTTCTTTCTGTATGTTCAGAAAGTTCTAAGAAGGTGTTTGTTCAGAATTTGGATCATGTTTTTTTTGGGATAAAAATTCTAAAATCTTCAATGTGGAAATGTGAAAAGTGGGTTCCCATAACATTTTTGCAAACATTTCTGTTAACCTCCTCCATTTCTTTTCGAGCGCATAGACTAGGTTTTTCTTTCTCCCATCAGCCACGTTCCTGCCACCAATCTCCACCTCTCAGTCCTTAACCCCCACGGACGAGCTTCTCTCGCCCACGTGCATGACCTCTGCCGAGAATCAATGTACCTCGCCCCCACCCCCTCGACATCTCCGTTTCTGCTCCGACGAAGCTCATCTCATCAACGACTTTCCGGAAAGTCATGTTTTGACCTCAGGGAGATCGTGTCTTGTGCTAACAAGCTTACGGTCGGTGTGAGATTTCTATGGTCCCATAACGCCCTCTATGTTTAGTGTTCGGAAAACATCGTAACAACTTGCGAGTAAACTCGTATTTTCAACGAAGGCTTCAGAAATGATTATTAAATAAAGTTGAAGAATACCCGTTTTCCCCTAACAATTTTCAAAATATTTTTACAATTACAAAATAGACTGTTTTTGTAATCAAAAACAATTGTAAGAAAACTATTTTTAAGAAACATTTGCATGGTCTCTGGCATAAATTTAGTTAAATAAAAATATATCTATATATTAGTTGGAAATCAGTACTTCCGTACAATGATAGGCTCAATACAACAGGAATCTATCATTTTAAATCGACTTCCGTAGTCCTTTCTTATTTCTTGAACTAACATCTTCTATACGTATCAATGAAATTGAAAAATCTGTCTGTTTCCAAAACAACTGTGTTTTTATAAGTTCATGTTGTTATTTACATAATATAAAAACCCAGTCAATTCTTTTTACAATTTGAGTCTGTCTGTGCAACTTAATCTCAGGAATGACTAAACCGATATTGATGAAGTTCTTACTGAAACATTAAAAATTTTGTCGTGGATAATTTAGACAACTTTTTACATCTTTATCTTTTGTTATACTTTGAAGAAAATCTACAATTTTATTTCCATCTTAATGATATAATGTTAACTTCTCTTTCAATCCAGAAGAAAAAATCCTGTCTGTATAAGATTTCACAAAATCTACGTCATCCATCTTTCCACGTTTAAAATAGAATTCAGACACGAAAATCGCGAACATTTTTCAGCGAAAATCTTTAAACTTGTGATGAAGTTCACGAAGATGGATCGAAATCTTTCAAAAGCTCATAAAATCTATATTACTAATTTCCGATACGAGGAGAAATTAAAAGAATAAAAACGCAGCCTCCGACCGTAGTTATATGTGTCAATAGTTTCTTTAAATACCAAGGAAATCGGCAAACACGCCAATTACTAATTTCCAATGTGCCCATAAAATTCAATGAAAAGACGCAGCCTCCGGTGTTTTGAGAAGTGTGGATAGTTTCGTTAGATACCCAAGAACACGGATATCCGTAAACAATGAAACAATTGAGGTTTTAATTGAAACATACAAAGGCTTCATTATCTTTGTCCTCAATTTCTCATGCCATACTTAGAGCGTCATTGCTTACAACGCTGCTGTCATGCGACAAGCAACAACACCAATTCTTGTTGCTCTAGAACTCTAGTTTCCACAGCCTCTACAGCTACATTTTTGCTGCAGCGGGCTATTAGCTTCCAACTTAATTCATTTTGGTAGTTCAAGTTGGTTTCCAGTAAGTAAAGAAGAAAACTGAATATTCGTTCCGATGGGCATGTGCGATGTCGGGTGAGGGGCGATGGACAGAGCGTTGCAGAGAGAGAGTGGAGCGTGGAGCGTGGCGAGCTTGACGGGACGGACGAATTCAGCAGCCATCTTGAGGAGAATTCTAGTTCGACTTCTCTTATTGGTAGTTTATGCGTGGTTCCTCCCGTAAATGGCACGCGAATGCTGAAGAAGTCCCCTAACAAAGGGGCCACGAACGGCACGCGATCTTTCCTTCCTCTACCTTGTCCTATCCACCCCCCCCCCTTACACGTGCACTCACATGCACCACACTATCACACTTGCCGGGATACCAATTGGAAGCTTAAAGCTTGTCCCGACTGAAACGATGCTTCAATGATGGGAGATGCCTGGTTGGGGAAAACCCCACTTGCCGACGTGTATGCCGCCATCCAGCGAGGAATGAAAAAAACCCATAGTGTGATAAAACATGCACTAAGCTTACGGGACTAATGTCCTGAGTCATTGGCTCTATTATTTCGCATTTCGGAAACGAGAAATAATTATTAATCAACATTGGCGTGGCGAGGTTAAGCGTTACTGTGAAGTAAATAAAATTACTTCCATTTTGCATAATAGGTTCGATTTTTCCTGCCATTTTAGGACATGATTGGAATAAGATCCTAATCTGGTTATTCCTGTCTTAATAACATCCAGTGCCGCCATCGTTATTTGTCTATTTCCATGCCCTCTATATTGTTAAGGTGGTTAAGATGCAACACATTATCTTCAGAGAGATCAATCAAAACCTCGATCATCCTCACGAAGGAATGTGCCGGATTTTTCTGAATACGCGCGCCCTCATCACATATGCATACTTCACAGAATACTTGCGTCACTCATGCTCGATATATTTAAGATTTTAAAAAATCTTATTTTTACACGCTTTTTGTGTTTAAATATTTATGTGCAAAACGTGATATCTCAATTTACTTCACTTTAACAATGGAAAAGTATACAAGCAAGTACTTTGGTAATTGAAATACATTGCTCGTACATCATTTGATAGTATACTCATAAAATATATTTATAACTGCAGAGTTAATGGTGCCTGAAAGTTACATTACATCTAAAAGTGTGCGTCCATTTGCAAACTTGAATGCCAGCACGAGAATCCTGGGGCGCGATGACTCATCTGCAATAGATCTCTCTCCTTTTTGTGCACGACTCGAACCGACACGCAAACATAGAACGTACTTTTCTCCTCATATATGGCCCTCGGAACCTATTTACTGCTTTACGACCTATCTGATTCTTTAAATTTATCGATCGTCTTTCAGATTTAATTACCAGCTTTAAAAAAAAATTTAGTATAATGGTGTTAATGCAGACATATTCGTTTCTTTGCACTCTAAACTCAATCGTGGAGTGCAATCGCGGCGGTGTGAAAACAGGTTTGTATTATTGTCGCCTCTTGATTGCCGGCAGTTGACGGGAGGCTTTATCGCGCACAAGACGTGTTTATACTAGTTACTATGTTCTCCAACCTTACAATCACAGGATAAATATCGCGGCAGGCGGCGGCGGCGGCGGCTGCGAGGGCGAAGCGGTGTCGCGGTTCCTGACGCGTCCTTGAGTGTCTCGCTCGTGCAACCTCGAAACCCTCATGTCAGCCGCGATGACATTCGAGACTAGCCACCATAACTCCAAGGAAAACGTCTCTGTTTATGTACGTGATTTCCGATACAATTAACTACCGCTTGCGGTTTGATTAGTTGCTTTCAGGGTGGAGACAAATATGAAAAATTCTTCTGATATATATCAAGTTGAAATTATGAGACAAACAACTGGTGAGATGGATAATAACTCTATAAAATAGTTTATCCTTCAATAACATTGCTTCGCTCATTTATCTTCATTCACCTTCCGGCAGCTGCGGTGCGATATAGCACCCTCTTCAGGAAAGTTTCTATGTGAGTGGTATTTATAAATCAGTAAGCATTATGGTTAAATTCGATACGTGTAGCAAAATAATAAGTACTAAAAATATTCTTAGATGCAAGAAGATGCTCAATGTTAACAACGATTTAAGTACAAAGTAATAACAGATCGAAATGTTTTCTTGAAAAATAAATTAAAAGTTAATCTGAGATGCGGAGGCACAATAAAAGCGTATGTCAATGTGTATTGGTTGATAGTTCTATAACAACTGATAATGAATAGATATTGTTAGTGAACACTTTTTGCTGAATTTAAATTTATAATACCGCTTGCAAACTGATTGCAAATTAGAACATAAAAATAACGTATGTGGGTGGAATACAAAATCAGTACAACAATTGTAGAGTGTTATACTGTTCTGTAGAAAAAGTCCAGAACTTGTTTGATTTTTCTTCCTAAAGTAATTTTTACGAAGTTACAATTAAATGTATAGATATAGTAAAAATTCAGTTAGATACTTTGTGATATTCAACAGAGTGGGTAAATTTTAAATTTCAGAGTTTAAATATTTAATCGATATTTGCAAAAAATACATTTAATATTACACAGTTCACAAACTGTAAGGATAATTGCACCTTAAGTTGATTAGATTCATAACTTCATTACTATAAATGACGCAACTACGAATTCAGCGAAACATGTTATCTATAAGATATTATAGATATAGTTCCAGGCTGTGCTTTGATCAGAGACGTCTTCGCTTCTTCGAAGGGAATCTTGATTTAATCATTTTTATGATAATGACAGTTTAAACATCAGTCTCTACAGTCAGGCACCCAGCTGTATCTTTATTTTCGCGTTATTTTCTCTCGATCGTCTCAGAAAACTATCTTCCATAATACAACAGTGTATATTTGAACTTTAAATGTTTGCTTGTATGTGGTTAGCTTCAATGCGAAAATAATGATGCTCCAAACTATTTGAACTTAATTTATGTAGATGTAAAACATCCCTCCCTTACCTCCGTTGTTGATGTTTATTTAGAAAGTTGTTTACTTCTCGCGTTATTGATGTGGGAATATCCCGAGGGTTCATATGATATTTGAATTTATCCTTGCACACGTAACATTCCGTCTGTCACGTGTGGCCGGGAATGAACCCGCCTCAGTCTGGTGACTCGTAAACAATCATCTGCAGTGGAACAGCTGCAGCATTTTGAAGCGCGGCGCGGCATGCAAGTCCGGGAATCCGCGACGGTGCGGCGGGGGCGGCTGCGGGGGCGGCTGCGGGGGCGTGCGGCGTGCGGGGCGGCTGCGGGGCGGCTGCGGGGGCGCGCGCGGGGGCGGCTGCGGGGCGGCTGCGGGGGCGGCGCTGCGGGGCGGCTGCGGGGCGGTGCGGAGGCGACCAGCCGGGAGGCTGCGGGGCCGGGGCGCTGGCAGGAGCGGCTGCGGGGCGGCTGCGGGGGCGCTGCGGGGGCGCTGCGGGGCGGCTGGCGGGCGGGCTGCGGGGGGCGCTGCGGGAGCGCTGCGGGGGCGGCTGCGGGGCGGCTGCGAGGGATGCTGCAGGGCCGGCAGTGGGGAGGTTGCGGAGCCGGGGGCGGCTGCGGGGCGGCTGCAGAGGTGTCGGCGGAGCGGTTGGAGGGGAGGCCGCTGGGCGGTTGGCGGGGTGACTGCAGGGCGACTGCGGGGGCGGCTGCGGGGGGCGGTTGCGGAGGCGACCGTCGGGAGGCTGCGGGGCCGGAGGGCTGCAGGAGCGGCTGCGGGGGCGGCTGCGGGGCGGCTGCGGGGACGGCTGCGGGGCGGCTGCGGGACGGCTAGGAGGCGGCTGCGGGGGCGGCTGCGCGGGGCGGTTGCGGAGGCGACCGCGCGGGAGGCTGCAGGCCGGAGGGCTGCAGAGCGGCTGCAGGGGCGCGCTGCGGGGGCGCTGCGGGGGCGGCTGCGGGGCGGCTGCGGGGCGCTGCGGGGGCGGCTGCGGGGGCGGCTGCGGGGACGGTTGCGGAGGCGACAGTCGGGGAGGCTGCGGGGCCGGGGCTGCGGGGGCGGTTGCGAAGCGACCGTCGGGGAGGCTGCGGGGCCGGAGGGCTGCGGGGCGGTTGCGAAGGCGACCGTCGCGGGAGGCTGCGGGGCCGGAGGGCTGCAAGAGCGGGCGGGGGCGGCTGGGGGGCGCTGCGGGGCGGCTGCGGGGGCGGCTGCGGGGGCGCTGGGGGCGGCTGCGGCGGCTGCGCGGCGGCTGCAGGGGCGTTCGGAGGCCGACAGTCGGGAGGCTGCCGGGGCCGGGGGCTGCAGGAGCGCTGCGGGGCTGCTGCGGGGGCGCTGTGAGGGCGGCTGCGGGGCGGCTGGGGCGCGCGGCTGCGGGGACGCTAGGAGGGCGGCTGCGGGGTGGCTGCAGGGGCGGCTGCGGGGGCGTGCGGGGGCGGCTGCGTGGGCGGGCGGACGGGAGCTGCTGCGGGGGCGGCAGGGGGAGGCTGCGAGGCGTGGTCGGCGCGCACTTGAGAGGCGCATCTCGCGCACGAATGACGTATCGCGGGCGGCGAGACCTGGGCCAAGGTGACCGCGGGGCGCGGCAATTAGCAGAAGGGCGCTCCCCCTCTCTCTCTCCCGCTGTAATCCTCCCCACGCGCCGCAGATAATGATCGCAGCGCCCGCCCGTCTGCCGGCGGTCTGCGCGCGGCGGCCCGTCTAGACGCCCCGCAGACGCTGCCTCCGCCAAGGTCGCGCCGCCGCCGCCCCGAGCGCGTCACACCTGCGCCCCCCGCCCGCTGCGCCGCGCTGCGCTGCTGCGCCCGCCCCGTCCCGCCCCGGTCCGCGCCCGGCTGCGCGATGACTAAGGCGTGAGCGCGGGGTAGGCTGAAGCTGAAGCGGCGCGCGCGTGCGCTGGCGTGCGCAGGCGGCAACTGCTGGTCGCTGCGCGTGCGCAGCAACGGCCGCTGCACCGAGCTGCTGGGACGAGAAGGTGACGCGCGAGGAGTGCTGCCGGTCGCGTCGGTGGCGACGGCGTGGAGCAGCGAGGACCTGGACTCGGCGCGCTCTTCTTCTGGCGCGTGCTGGGTGGCGTGCCCTGCCGCGCCTGCAAGGGTGAGTCAGCGCAAGCGCACCTAACGCACTAAGAGTCTCAGCTCGAAAATACCTGGAGACGTGAAAAATTCTCAGTCCTTTAAAATTACATATAAATTGACAATCATTATTAATAGATATGGGTTTTAAGAAATCCATAGTTACGTGCTTTAGAAATTCATCTAAAATTACAAAATAACTCTAAAATTTAAGGAGCAGTGGATAAATTGAAATGAAAATGAAAATTTATAATTAAGACTTATTAATATATAAGAACGTAGTTCTGAACTTTTTATTTACAATCAAAAAAGTATTTCTACGTCAATGATTTACGAAGAGAGCGAGTTACAAAATTAGTTTTACTATCCTTGATAAAAAATATATTCAGTACAATGCTGGTAAATCAAATCAAATATTTAGTTTTGACTTCATCTTTGAAAGATTTACTTGAAAGGCAACAAGCATCTAAGGTGTCTGAAACATCAAGGTGAACAGAAGAGTATGTCGTAACTAGATATTCCAAGTAGAGGCTGCATAAATTATATTAATTTTCGAACAATGCCGTACAGATTACGTTCGAAAACGAATAATACAACAAGACATAGGTAAACTTTTCCTTTTAGACGAATGTCATGTTTACGAGCAAGCGATGAGTCAACAAAATAGTTATTATTATATTCGGATCAGAAGGAATCGTGGGGTTCATTTCTCACAATAATAATTACAAGCTGATCATTGTCATTAATAAAAGCTGGTAAAATACAATGGTTGGAATCAGTCTGTGAATTTTTTCGAATTGCAGAATATAATATCTATTTATAGACGTTTTTGATACTAAAGTCAATTTAATTTTTATCTCATACCAAGATTATTAAATAGTACTCGTCATCTGCTCAGCAATGCTCTTTTTACCCGAAAATAAGTTCTAATATTTCGAGTAAAATATACTATTTCATGTGTAAAAGAGTTGAATTCATAAGTGCGTGATGTTTTGAACGTGAAAACGTACTTTAGAGTCGATCAGAGCCTACGGAGTGTGCAGGAGCTGTCCCTAGTTTTGGCATATTTTGCAACATTTGCCTTCTATTCACGCTCTTCCAGCAACATGTTTGTTTGTGATGCGAGACACCAGCAATCACCCCTTCGCCTCTGAGAGCAATTTACCGCAGCTTTTGCGGGGTTGGAGACGCCACGACGCGATGGTTAGGTGACATTCCCATGGTTAAATTGTTCTTTTTCGTAGATGAAAAAGGAGAATGGGAAAAAGCATATTATTACATATAAGAAACATTGTGTGCGTACTTGATCTTTGCATTGTACAGTCGGCTCAGTAGGTTTCGTTCACCAACTATTTGTTAAACTATTATGTCTCAGCTGTGTCGTGCTGATACTAGCTGTGAGCCAGAGTATAAGAAGATCGTGCGCGGTTACTTCGTTCTAGTGGATCTCCCGATAGGGATTGGTTGTCTGATGAGCAGCCAACCACTTGGCGTCGCTTGGCGACCGCGATCTCCGGCGTGCGCTAAGACGCGCGTGCGCGTTTGCTGTGCGCAGAGTCGTGCGCGGGCGTGGAGTGCGGAGGGCCGGCGCTGCGAGGTGCGGCAGGGCAGCCGCGCTGCGTGTGCGGCCCGACTGTCGCGGGGGCGCGCGGGGGGCGGCGGCGCGGCGGCGGCGCGGGCGGCGGCGGCGGGCGGGCGCGCGGCGCCGCGGCCGTGTGCGGCTCGACGCCGCACCTACGCTCGCTGTGCCGCTTGCGCAAAGCGCGCCTGCCGACGCAAGACGCAGGCCCTCACCGTCGCCTACGACGGACACTGCCAAAGTGAGTGATGCATCCCTCTACCAATTGCGGATCGTTCATTAGTGGTTTTGCTAATGTTTGCGTTTAGCACAGAAGGGGCAGCAGGAGTGCCAAAACCGTTGTTGAGAAGGTTGTTGTTCCTTTTCTGTCTGCAGATATAGCGTTCCTTTAACGTGTTCCTGATGTCACGGAATGAAATAGAGGGAGACCTTTATGAATAGAGTCTAGAGAAGCAAATCGGAGGAGCTGACAATTATCTACGATTATCCGACCTCAATAAAAATTTAAAAACTCGCTTGTCACTCTGTGAGGTTGCTTTAATACATGGTTCAAGCTTTCGGTTAATGGTCTGAAAAAATATTGAGTTTTGCAATTACATATCCTGGGCTGTAATTAAGTATGATTAGTAATGAAAATTATAAAATTCAAAATACTTGACACATATGTTTCAATAATTACAGATAATGACTAGTTGTTAAGTCTTAGCGAATATCCTATTGCCATGAAAGTTGGCTACTGGGTTACTCGCTTTAGCAAATGGGGCATTAAAGTTTCCACGAGGTTCCTACGAGGTATATATTTTTCTTAGCGCTACCATTGAAAATAACTCATTGAAAGTTTTGTTGCATTTACCAATCACCTATTGTAAAATATATAGTGTTAAAAATAATTATTTAAGTACTTGAAAATATTTCCAAGTTTTAATGTGTTCTCGGAACACTGATACTCTGGTGAATTAGTCGGTCTTTTCGTTGATCAATCGAAACACATTTTGACTAATATAATTTATCTTATTCGTATTACAGTACTTGGTAGTTTATATTTTAAAAATTATATATTTTATTTAAATTCTATCTAGGGAGATAAATCTAATTTTAATTTTAAGATTACTTACTAAGACTACTTTTAAGACTACTTACTTAATAAAAAGAGACAACGTATATTCGTATGTTGCATAACATTTTAAAATATGGATTAAAAAGAATTCTCGAAACTAGTTTTTCCTGATTACGTGATCACAAAATAATAAAACAACATTGTATAATTTTAATAAAATTATTATCTTTTTACAAAAAATAGCTAAAATTCAAGCATTTGCAGGTTGAGATAAATTAAACAATAAATTAAATGAGTCAATAAAAATACTAGGTGATGCCGTGCGATTATTCTTTACTTTGTAGATCATCATTAGTTTAAATAACTCAACTTCGATAATTGTTGCGTTTTAAATGAAAATGCCTCCTTCATATTGTCAATTACAGCCCTGGTACTTATCCAATAACCCAATAACCCTTAACAACAAAATATACATTTTCCTACCATACTAAGAAATATAACAACGCAGAATTCCTACAAAGCGTGTCAAAACACATTGTCCGAACATTAGAACAATCAATCTATCGGACTGTATCCGACTTCTACTTCTCTTGTTCAACCCAAATTCGCGGGTTCAAACCCGATCGAATCCGTGGATTTTTAAGAGAAAATAATCCTTCCTACGCCTTCCTTCAAAGGGGAAGTAAAGACGGCTATCTTATTTTTAGTCAAATTTTGTAATATATACTTGTACAATTTTTAATGTCTTTATGTTCATCAATAAGAAAACAATACTAAACATTTAATTGAAATCAACATATTGTTCAGTAGCTGAAAAAAACAACAAAACACTTTGAACGATTGTGACAACTTGTACTAAGAAGTTTGGGTTTCCTTCAGAAATATAATAGAAGGTCCCAAAAAGTCTCATTGTGTAGATTACTGCATAAGAAACGTAACTTGTCCCGTTTAACACAAAATCTCGCTTGCACGGATTTCAAACGTATCATTTCCGAGTTGGACATGATGATGGAGAGTGTTGCGGGTTGCATCTGTGGTCTGCTTTCCAATCTACTCCATCGTACCAACGACGTAATAAGCGAAATTCTTACTTATAAAAATTATTACTATTATTATTATTATTATTATTATTATTATTAATCTTAGATATATCTGAACCAAGACTACGGTAAGGATATTCGCAACAGGAGTAGACTTACGTGGTTGTATGTTCTGTTACTTCATGTTAGCTTAGTTTCCATTGTATTAGGACGCAGTCTGCCTGGTGGGTTTTCCCCGACTAGCGGGTTTTCCTCCAGGATCGAGCGGCGAGTGATGGTGTCTTTCTCGATTAATAGATGACAGTCGCTCGGAGTGAATACCAGGCTGCAGCATAGCGCGCAGATATGTAAAGCACATAATTTTATTTAGTTCAAATTGTGTTTTCAATCACAGTCTTGATTTTAAAATTATTTCAAACTTATTATTGTAACATTGTACCCATTTAACCTATTATATTATCTATTTATAAGTTGCTTTAAATAACGTTTGCTTTCCACTAACTACTTATTACTTGTAGATTACATTACATTTACATTTTTATATAACATTACTTCTTAGTACTTTTACTATCACTACATTACTCTGTATATTTGTGACATGTCGTTAGGCGGTAGAGCGGGGATGATGACCCGAGCCTCGACATATTAATAAAGGCATATTATTATTATTATTATTATTATTATTATTATTATTATTATGTTGATGGCTTCTTATAAGTGAAACAAATGTGTCATCTGTACTTTGTGTTCATTTAGAGGAGATAGAGAGAAAAAATGGGTATACTTCACAAGTTTCCCAAATATTTTTCTAAGGCTTTCTGTGTGTAATATTTAAAATTAATATTTGTAAATTAAATACAGTCTTCTCCGGGGCTAGTGAATAAACCACACTTGCGTAACTGTTGTCATGACAATGTTAAAACGGTTTGCTATTCCGAATTTATGCATCCTCCGCATTGGTACGCAGGCTCTTGCGAGCGCCTGCGCTGCCCGGCGGGCAAGCACTGCCTGCTGGACCAGAACCTGCGGCCGCACTGCGTCAAGTGCGCGGCGCGCCGCTGCCCGCGCCGTGGCCACGCCGTGTGCGGCGCCGACGGCGTCACGTACGCGTCGTCCTGCCACCTGCGCGGCGCCGCCTGCCTGCGCGGCCGCGCCATCCCAGAGGCCTACCGCGGGCCCTGCAAGCGTGAGTACCGCTGCTGCCCCTTGCCTCTTCCTGCCACCCGCGCGTGCCCGGCACACCAAGCGAATGCGGCTTGCGGTGAAAGAACACTGGCGAGCGCATTCTTTGGTTGAGTAGAGAACAAGGAAGATATCAAGTCTAATAATAACTGCCCCAATAATGAGAGTTCAGCAAAGTTTCACATGCATTTGTATTAAGGTTCTCTCTTTTTTCATACGAATTATTACAAATTCGATTTTTATTTTCTCGTATACGTACGTATCGAAGTATTATATGTAGTATATAGAAAGTTATGTAATGCTGCGGAAAATCGATTTCGAGATTTTAACGGATATACACGTCTTGGGGTCCCCTGATACTGAGAGAAATCTTCTCAGTATCTCAGGTTCTTTTCAAGACGTCCATCTGTCTGTCCGTCTGTGAAAACTACTAGAATCTAAACTATGAATAGTATTTTTTTCAAAATTGAAGAAACCCCTGTACATCTGGGTCGAGTTGAAGCTTTGAGATATCGAAAAACATTCTTTAAAATTTGGGGGTACTTTACACGCAGCTCCCCACACATTTCAATTTTTTTTCAAAAACAACTCCAAATTTTTCCTGTAAATTTCTTGTAAAAATTGAGTAAATATACTTCTAAAAGTCTCATAGGTCCCAAGTTCATACAATATTAACTCGCGCCGTTTTCCAACAACTACAAAATCTAAGACAGAGATATTTACTTCAAGTTAAATTTGTTCTCCAGAGTGAATTCGTTATTTAAGGTCATATACATTTTTTAAAAACATTTTTAGTAGTTTTCGCGCAATATTACGAGCAATACGTGCATTTTTTAAAAGTTATAAAAAAAACCGATTTTCTCAAAAACGGCTCGAAATTTTGTTCTTCCAACTTTTAGTAGTGCTAAGTTTACTCTATATGATGACATAAACTCCATATTGCTGTATTCTTTTGTTTTTTCAAAAATTTCAAAAATGTAATTTTTTTGACATGTCTCTCACGTCGTTAATATTTATACTAGTGACAATTTGTTCACATTATTATACTGATGAGTACATGTGATTTAAATAAAGTCAGATAATATTTCTCGAATACTCAACCGATTTCTGTGAAATCTAGTTTGTAATTTGGAATTTACATTAGCGCCTCAGCGCCATTTTCTTAAAAACGACTGCAAATGTTTCAAAGTAAAAGAGAATTTAGAACGAGGTTTTACTGTTCTTTATTGTCCATAAAATAATATTTCCGTTCTCTTATTAGAAGACCGAACAATTAAGAAAATATTAAAAAATTCTTTGGGCGGCGATAGATGGCAGCTGGCAAGAGTATATGGCAAGTTCGTAAAGCTAGCTGAGACTAAAGGAAATAGAAAACTAATATGCGAAAATGTGTGCCATTATGTAGCACCACTAGCTTAATTTCTGATAATCAATGTAATGTTTAATTAATGCATTTGTGATGTGAATAATAAGCTATTAACGTAAACAAAGTTGAATGAATGTACCACTCGTCTAACACTTGATGGATTAAGGTACAATCAGTTTTAAAAAGATTCTGAGAAGTTCTCGTCAAAATAATTATTATAAAGTAGTACAAAATAAGTGTTGTAATTCAATATTTGTATTTTTAGTCGTGCCAGGGATATCTTTCCATGAACGATATGTCGTGCACTTGCTGGTAAAAAAATCTTGGCCCAGTTGTTCAAATATTCTGTATGATTCCCTAAAATGTCTGCCTATGATCTATGACCCACGATCGACCATTCTGTACCAATCTGCCGTCCTGTTCCAGAATTCTTATTCTTACCATTTTTTGTAGGAGCAATCAGAACATAGGGATTTGTATTTTGTTTATTTTAGTAAGGATCTGAGTGAAAAAGGAAAAGGAAAAATAATTGGTGTGAAATTTCACAGAGATAGACGAAAGCAAAATTCTCATATTATTAGTTGTTACTTTCAGTTGAGCTAAACCTTTGCTGATCTTGTCATCCAAACACATGTGCAGATACGAAGACGAATGTAGATACTATAGAAAACATGTGCAGATTGTAAACTGTGTAGTTATTATTAATTTGATAGAAAGGTTGTACGTGACACATTCTTGGTCTAAAGAAACAACAGGAAAGCATGAATAAATGTAGCAATTAACTTTGAACAGGAAAAGGGAGAGACTTTCTAGAAAATGCGTAAGTAAATGAAGCTATGCGAGGTTATTGCATTTTTTACCTTTACTTTCTTATTGGTATTGTGGTGAGTTATCGTTGGCATTTACAATGAAATAATTATATGAGTTGTGCTTGCCAACAATATTGTTTATTATAATATCAGCTTTCGATGGCTTAGCCATCTTCATCAGTTTTCTGCTGTATGGAAGCCACACAACGACTGGTTTCTTATCTTTTATAGAGTAGTATTCCCAAACATTTCGTAATACAAACAACCCCTACCAGCTTTTATTAAACGTTGTATGCTTAGGTGACTACAGATATTGAGGTGCTACATGTTTCGCCCATTTCACTTTACACCTACCGATCATTGAGTACAAGTATGCTCAGCGAAATTACGGAGTGAAGGAGATCAGTCACCCGGCAGCAATACCTGTTGGCATAGGCGGGCGGCAGCGGTAGCGGCGGCGCGCGGATTAACTGGGACGTGATGAATAATGCAGCGGTGCAGTGGCGCAGCGATGCCGCCGCCTGCGCCGCCGCCTCCGCCGCCTCCGCCGCCGTCGCCGCCGTCGCCGCCGTCGCCGCCGTCGCCGTCGCCACGGCCGCGGTTGTAGTGGTAGTCGCAGGGGCGCGGCGCGGCGCGGCACGGCGCCCAGTCAAGGCCTTCAGCCTTCTAAATCCGGGCGGAGGTCCGGCTCGGTAGACTGCCTCTATTCGTAGAGGAGCATAACCGCAACGGTCGTCACCAATGACCCGAGAAACAGCTTATGGCTGGTCGGGTAATGGGTAATTATCGAAAGTATGGTTGAGATTTCCTAGAATCGTAAATTCACTTGGGCGTTGAATTGTGTTGGTTGACTAGTTTCCTAATTCGGATTCAAAATTTTACTAGTGAGAACACGTTTTTATCGGAGGTATATTTTTTGATTGAGATGTACCAAAGATATTGCGTGGGAAAAAAATCCTCTTTTCTTCGCGTAGCAGATAATAAAAACTATGATGTTCCTCTTATATTTTTGTATCGTTGCAAGTGGTTTTTTTTGTCTTTCTCGGTTTTTAAATTTCTCTTACTCAATATTTTGTCAATCTTTTTCGTATTATTATTATTATTATTATTATTATTATTATTATTATTATTATTATTACTATTGCGATTATTAGTATAGTTATTTATTAGCTTTATTCAATCCACCATAGAATGTTAGCCACCTCCTTAACGGAAGCCTTGTGTGAGGGGGTATGCACGGGACGCAAAAGTGTACTTTTCTAATACAGGGCTCAAAATATAACTTTAAAAGATGACTGGAGTAGCTTAATTTATAATAACAAAGTATATATTAAAATAATACTATATTGTACTTCTCAAAAAGTATTTGCACACTTACAGAAGCAAAGAAATAAGCTCTCACTTAATATAATGATGGTGTTTATACTAATTGTTCATTTCATTGACATTAATAACAGTTGCAGTCGCCTTGGCATCAAATTCACTCATTTCCGGGAGTTTTTCCGTGAATGTATTGTGCACTATTCTTCCTCCAAATTGGTTTTCAGGACTTCTCTTCTTTTTTGTATCTTCTATTTTTTGCACCATGATCACCAATGTGGGTCGTAAATTCTCAATTGGAGTGAGGTCTGGCAATATAAATGGCATAGTTGATAGTCTTAGAGTTTTGTATAATAGCTACTCTCTCATTATCTGAACAATGTGCTTAGTATTGTCGCCTGTCAGGAAATAAAAGTGTCCATGGATTCTCAATTTAATGGCACTCGCATTTAATTTATGACTTCACTTTAATATAAAACCTGGAACTCGTAATGTCGTCAATAAATGCTACTCCGGAGGCAGCCAAGCCACCTTGACATGGGTGTCCGCCGTGGTTCACTTCGGTAATCACACCCTGCGACACGTTCGGCTATTCTTTTATGTCACATGTATTTCTGGCCATCCGAGCAGCGACAGTTGAACTTCGCCGGAATTCACGAGGTTTGCTGAGACGTGTCTTGGTAAACTTTAATCTCTTTATTCGGTTGCCTTCTGCGGTTTGTTGTCCCGCATCGTAGAATACCCTGCGTTAGTGGTAAACTATAACCCATTTGACTGTCCTTGCTTCAACATCCGCAGCTAGAGCTCTGGCATTTGCGAATGGTTTCTTCGGCATTTCCGGAGCGATGTGCAGTCGACCCCTGCAAGCCAGAGTTTTGGGTCTTCCTAAACCCGATTTATTTTCTGTGGAGCCTGTCTTTGAGCGTACAATGGAGACACTGTTCGACCACCTTCGAGTGTGGTTTGATGAAGTACTCTATCTCTGACGAAAAGAGTCCCTGGAACTTCGGCAACATGCTGCCTCTTCCACGGAGACACGAAAAATAAGATGTTTCACAATTTGAATTGATAATTACGAATGTTTAGTCATCTAAAGGGGGTTCCTATCTCCTCATTGGATTGCAATCACTGGTGCATCGAGGCGTCCAACTAGTTTGTCTGCGGCGTATTTTAAATTAGTAGGTGTATTTTAAAAATGAGTGAAGCAAAGAACGTTCAATAAGTGTTCAATGAAAGTATCTAAAAAAATAGCAATATTACATCGTAAGCCCTTTGAAAAATATTTTCGAAATTTATTTTTTTAAATTACAGATACCTGTATGCCTGCGCGAATTCTATTTGTATTACGACATTGTCAGTGAATTACGTCACTGACGCTCGTTCACCGCGCTTGAATTAAGATTACAAACTGCAACATGCCACCAAGGTCACATTGCGAGAGCTCGTGTCCCTGCTCGCGAGCTCTGACGAGCACTCGAGCTCGTAATAGCACTTTCTGAATAGAATCGATTTAGACGTTTCCAACTCTTCCCCAAGATGTTTTATACCCCCTTCTTTACGGTGGCCTCGTCTCTCCGCTGTTACTGTGGCGGGGTGTAGCAGTCATATCACTCGCATTCCATTGCTGGGACCGGGTTTTAATCCTCGGTCGATCCCCTTGGAATTCATGACGAATGAAGCTGGTCGGAGCATGGGTTCTCAAGTTTCTTCCGTTTCCCTCTGGCTCCCATTCTAGAAATATGAATAATAATTCTTACCATGCAGCGGGAGAGGTGGCTCAGGGCAACAGCTGATGACACTGCCGTGCCTCTGGCCGGGAGGTCCTAGGTTAGAGTCGCGACGGTGGCAGGAGTTTAGACACTACCTTGTCAGGTATGTTAAATTCAGTTTCTGTCTAAGAAGAATTCTAGTAGCCGGCTGCTCGGATCGGTAGTTTTCCGTGGTTTCTCCAATCAACGCCAGGCGAATGCCGGAGCAAAACCCTAACAAACGGGCCACGGACCGCGCGCGATCTTTCCTGCCTCTTCCTTGCCCTGTCCTCGCCCATTACTCACAGACTTACACTAATAGGCACTACACTACCACACATGCTGCGAGACCGGTCAGGATCTTAGAGTTCATCCCGGCTGGGGCGGTGGGAGATATGTGGTTGGGGAAAACCCACTAGCCGACGGTAGGTCGGCGAGGGATTTCGCCTTCCAGCGGGGAAATCCCACCGTCATTGCCCAAGGAAAACATGCACTATACTTACGGCCGTTGAAACGAAATCTCTAACAACCAACCAAGGCTGAGAGGCAGCATGTTTTCTCAGAGTACTTCCGTTTCCCCTTGGCTCTCATTCTAGAAAGACGCATCATAATTCTTCTCATGTCTTCATAATCCCCAGTCCATCAAATCATTCACCCAGCCCAGGTATGGCCGTAAGACTTGGAACTGGCAGCGTGATCAAGAACGCCCATTTCTATTCCCTCGAAGGCCGCGGCACGTTGCTCGAAACGCGGACCAAACTGCTGGCGACGCGGCGACACCCGGACTCCGGAGGGCATTGCATCGCTCCCCCGCGCCCCATCCGGGAGCGCCCCGCCCCGAGCGGGGTTGGGCGCGCCCCTGGCGCAGCAGTTGAGCGAAGGCGCGGCGCGGCGCGGCGCGGAGCAGGGCCGTTTGGCGGCAACCGATGCGTAACGCGCCGCGCAGGCGATCGCTGAAACGCGCATTGTCATGCGACGGCTGCCGCTCGCGCGCGCGCGCGCGCGTGACGTACAGAGATCCGCCCCGCGCGAAGAGGCGAGGAGGGAATCGCTGACACGGAATGGAGTAACCGGAGAAGCTGGTCACGAGGATAGAGGGAGGTAGAGATTTAAAAATTAGAAGAAGAAGAAAAAGAAAAAAGAATGAAAGTGTTCTTATCAATAATGGTCATGTTTGAAACAGTAAGACTTAACGTCTAAAAAGTCGTGTAAACATTCTATTTAAAAAGATAAGAATGTGATTTTTTTTAAGTTTTCACAGACTAATTACGAAGTTGTATTTACGTAGAAGTATTTACGAAGAATAGGTGCAATGTTGCTGCGAAAAACGGCGATTTTTTAGCGAAAAACTAATTTTTGGTTCATGATTCCGAAAAAGAGATTAATTCTTGTTTCTATGTGTAGTCCATAACTTCTTTTAACTCATTGTGTAGTCGGAATGTACGTTTTTAGAGAGCTGCATGCCAAAAAAATGGTTTATGACAAAAAATCTGTCTCCCCGTATGAGTTCAACGTTAGCACCTAAACCATTCAGATTAATTTATCCAATATTGAAACATCCCAAACCACCTAGCCGAACTCGAGGCCCTAAAAATTAGAAGTGGATATTTTCATTGTCGCGAATACTTTACAAAAACATCGACATTTTCAATTTTTTCTCGAAAATGGTTCCAAATTTTTTGATTATTTTTTTTCCATGGAGAGGAAAGGACGCTTAAAAATGTACAGATTTCATTTTTATTGAACTACACGTTTTCGAAGTTCCCACAAAACAGGGATTCTGACTACACCACGTATTAGAGGATTTTTAAAATTTGACGGCTGGATTTATCCACGTTTTCACAATCAGGGCACGGCAATTAATTTTTTCTAGCAAAAATCCGCCATTTTTTCACGGAGCATTACATAACTTTAGAGAGCTGCATGCCAAAAAAATGGTTTATGACAAAAATTCTCTGTCTCCCCGTATGAGTTCAACGTTAGCACCTAAACTAACTTTCCCTATACTACGTATAGGAAACGTATACGTACGTATACGGGAAAGTAAAAGGACTTTGAGGAAAATGAAGTAAAGAAAAGCGACCCTGGAGTACGAATAATAATACATTAAAACTGTCTCAATTTGTATAAGCACCCTGCCTGTAAGCACTAGGACTCTATCTCTCCCTGCCTCTGTTTTCGGAATTAACGGCCCTCACAACACAGTTGGAAGAATCCTTGGTTATCAATGGCTTCTCAAAGCTTCCTTGCATTTGGTGTGATCCAAATGCTGAAATAATGTAAAATGATACAAAAGAATTACGCAAAATAATGAAAAATAATAAAGAATGAAATTCCATTGGCCATTCAATCACATCAGTACTTTCAGTGAATTAATCTTCTATTTTAATATTTAATATTAATTTCTATTTAATACATGCCTCCTCAGTCTCTTCAATATTTTTCTTTCAAAGTTATTCTCTTACGTATCTAATACACTTCCGTCTCGCAACAGTGTATGCTCTCATAGGAGCCCTTGATCAATCCATCATCACTGATCTTTCAACGCACTCTTGAGGTAATGTCAAATAAAACACTTGAAGTTCAACAATAAGAAAATGTATCGTTATTAAGTTCTGAATGGCTTACAATCGGCAAACTGTCAGCTGTTTCGCTTCTGTGAATATTTTTTTCTGTATTCTGGAACCATCGATTTATCGCAGGATTAGTGTCAGGATTTTCGACACTAATGCCTTCCTCAAAGTTTCGCCAATCTTCTAAACACTTCAAGTCGCTACTTATAGGATATTTAAACACGTATTTCACTCTAAATATCACGAATTATTAGTCAAACATCCGTTTCTTACGAACTCTAGCCAGCATTTCTGAAGCAAACTCGCGCGCATAGCAACCTGTTACGTGTTCGTACATTACCCAATTATTCTGTCTCTTCGAGTTGATACACTCGAATCAAATTCTATATTTTCATTTTCTATCATATTCAAAACTCATTCATAATTATAAATTACGTATGAATGAATGCTTAATGAATGGAGTACTATTTGCTCTCAGTGATGAAATATACATTTGCAGAAACTGTGTTTTCAAAAGTTGAGTCATTCAATCGTAGCTTTTGAGTAATTCAGGGGAAACGTTGAGGTCAACCAATAACTTTTTTAAATAAACAAAGGCAAACGCATAATGATAGCGTTCGAGAGAAGGTAAAACCAATTAGGAAAATGAAAACAAATAAAATTAACTTTAAATTTTATACGTTTGAAACGAATAATGAGAATAGCAGAAGATCATAGTGATATCCCAGATCCAGAAAAACTGTGAAGGGCATTTGAAATCAAAGTACACTCCCGCCAGGCGAAGTTGGAAATTCTTATAGAATCTTTTTTTTGATTATTATAAGATGAAGCTCTCTCTAAGATGAAAAGTCTTTAGTGGATATCGTGCGTCTCAACGTTTCGACTTTTTCTTATGACACTTGAGAGTTTTAAGCCAATTTACGGACGTGTAAATGAAGTTATCTCTATGATAAGGGATATTTGTCATTTAAAACGTATTTTTCAAATTATAGATTAAATTAGAGATAGATTTAAAAAAATTGTTTTTATTCATGTAAATGAGAGGAAATTGATGTTCTGCTGCAATTTAATTTGACCACATTTACTGTAAGTGCCTGAGTTGAGCCCTTTTAAAAATTAGGGAGGTGCTAATTCGATATGGAATTCTTCAGTCAGGGATGACTCCATTCTGAGTATGATATCTAATCTTTTTCTGTTTCTTTAGATAAAACGGCCAACCATCTTATATATACATATGTGTATGTATGTGTGTGTAGAAGTACGTACGTATTTGGCATTTTAGGTTCAGATTAATCCTGATTGCCAGTTAGTGGTCCTACCAGGCCTGGAGCTGGTTTTTATTTAGTATCCACGCCTGGGGGGGGGCTGAGAGAATCAAGTGACGAATGTGACATTTTCCCTTCATGTTAACTAGCTTACTTGGTGTGCCTGAGATTTTCTTTCGTCACACTGCTATAAAAACTCAGACGACTGTAATGCAATGCTACAACTTTATTTTTGCCCCGACTGGGAGTCGAACCCGGTATCGCACCACGGAAAACTAGCACGCTGTCAATGAGATGATAAAACAAATAAAAGGAAAAGAAGGCTTGAATCAAAGTGATATATTTTCTACATTGGTAGTCGCTTATTTCCACCAATTTGATTTGAAGTTGCAGAGCATTTCTTGTCGACTGAAGCACAACGTAAGAAAACACTTTTCTTAGTCGGCTAAGGAATACTCAGAAGCAGTACAAGTTATTTACAAAAACTAGGAAAGACTTTTGCGGAAGCGTCCGACAGGTTCTTTCTGGTCTATTCTATGCATTTTTTCAAAAACACATACATATATGGATTTTATTCAAGCGTCTTCTTCGATCATCGTTTTAAGTAAAACTGTAAATATAAAATAATCTGATTAGTTCAAGTGTTTTAAATTGTTTGTCATTCTTCCTTCGAGAAATTGATTGATTATTAAGCACACATAAAACTTTGTCACATGAAGTCCTTTTCTGTCGTCCGCATGCCGGCCGAGGTCGTTAAGGCCGTAGGGTAGTGGCGATCTCGGGCTGAAGGACTGAAGGGTCACATGTTCGAGTCCCGCCTCGGACATGGTTATGTTTGTGTTCGACCTTTCACCTCCATCACCATCATATCATGTTATCTTCACAGTTACCATGCCGTTCAATCCAATGCTCTTTAATGGCCTAGATGGTGATGCGTCCTTAAATAACAAAAAAGTCCTGTTTTGAATTTGGTCACGATAAAATATTAAAATAGTCGAATTTAACACGGAATAATGAGTGAATACTCTAATTGTTTGGTACCCATTTTTTAAAATGTTAATTATCAAATACACAATCTCATTACAATTCATAAAACGGGCTATAAAGTCAGGTTAGCCATCATAAATCTCCTCCTAAAAACCTCATTTATAATCGACCATGTCAAGAAAATTCTTGAACTGCATTTCCGACCCGTTATAGTTCAAAGGTCCTCGTCAAAGCGGCCGAGCTGTAGACGTCCCTTCGGTCACAGGGGCCGTGGCCAGGACGTTTCACTTACAGAGCAGCCGCTATAAAACATACAAGGTTGGCGTGAACTCGTGTGGAAGACGTCATAAATTATGTTTAATTTTTTAAAATTAACATATAAATTACGTGCGCGGGGTGGTCGTATCTCGAGCCTGATGAAACTGTTATTGCCGTAAACGCACCCTGCGCGACCGCGCCCCCGTAGCGGGAAGCGATGCATCAACGTAATGCTCTCGGTCTCCAACGCGCACTCCGACACGTTTCTATCGATTTTGTGTGACCAATGGCGTCGCCCCGGCAGCGGCGCGATCTTCTTCTATCAGATAATGATTGTCGTCGCGTATGACTTACGCAAACGTAAAATATATACCCTTCTTTGTTCATTGTTCTCAGTTGAGGCACTTCGGGTATGCAATGGTATTCGGGATGGCAATTCATATTTGGAACGAAATATGGATTATTGATTTTAAGTGTGATAAGAAGTAGATTTTAAGTGTGAAAAGAGGTACTTCAGCTATAAATGATGGCAATTGATATTTTGAACGAAATAAGGATTATTGATTTTAAGTGTGATAAGAAGTAGCCATCCTTCATCTCATTTTTAAAAATGTTTTATGCACCATTGTTCTCACTCAAAAGTTTCAAGAATAAACAACAAATGGCAAATAAAATTTCAATGTAAGTTATGGATTGCACAACTAATGTGAAGTAGATTGTTGTCTCAAATTCAATTTTCTTCTGTATTATGAATTGCCAGAGAATGTTACTTAAGTTCGAGCACTCTAATGTAATGATTGTAAATGCTAATTCATTAAAGTGGTTAGTCGAAAGAGCAGGCCTTACATCATGAGTCTCGCCACAAATAAAGACAAGTTGTTGTTGTTGTTGTTACTATTATTATTATTATTATTATTATTATTATTATTATTATCCCGAATAGTTTATTTTATTTTATTGTTTTCGTTGCATTGTTTCGTATCATTGTAATAGTGAAAATATTACCCTACATGATTGTACTTAATTAAACCTTTGCGGGAATCATGACCACCACAAAATAATGTTTGAAAGTGGTTAGTTCTGCCTCTGTCGCTAAGTTAAATGAAATTTGAACATCAGTCGTTGCGAATATATTACTACGTTGTATTACTTTGAATATTATATATTACTTTACTTACTTATATTTACGTTGATATTACTTCGCTGCTTTTTTGTCTAAGACATCGTTTTCACTTCCGAAATGATTAAAATTGCTTTTATAATTAATTAATAACTTTAATGACAATACAATAAGTTGCTTTTGAAATTTTTTAACAACGAATTTATATTTTTTTCTGAAAATATTGTTTACGATGGCGCTAACTGGAGAGCTACACAAGTGAGTTATTGTGAAATTAAGGCTTTCAAAATATGCTCAGTCTGTGCGGATGGCTGAGATCGCTAAGACAGCAGTGCCATAGCGATCTCCGACCGAAGGGTCGCGGGTTCGAGTGCCGTCTCGGCTCTCTCATAGTTGTATTGTGTTCGTCCTTTCATACCCCTATCATCATCATCATCATCATCATCATCATATCGTGAAATATTCATAGTTACCATACTGTCACATGCAATAATGGTCGCTAACGACCTAGTAGTTGAATGGACCTAATATAACAAAAAAAATGTTCAATTTGCTCAAAAGGAACCGTTATTACGTGATATATTCCGATTTGGAGATAACATTGATTCAAGGACAAGAAAGACATTTTCATTATGATATTCTCATAAAATTGTCACCAAAAATATGGTATGTCATCAAAAACTCGGTATGTCAAAAAATTACATACATTTTAACAAAATTAAATCGACTGTTTTGATTTGTAAGTAATATTTGATAAAATTGATGACATGTTTTTGTTATATCGACACATCTAATTAAGTTTGAGGTTATGCACAGAAAAACATATCTTTATTCTCCTTTTTCACTTAAATGTGCTCTAATTGGTCTCATTATCTCGTGAGAAGAGTAAGTATATAATCATTTGTTTCATTATTTGACGCATGCTCCTAATGAAGGAAGGTTTATTTCTTCGTACTGCAAGAAATTCCATTGCAGTGATTTCCATCATAACACGAGAACTTACTTCCATCGACTTATGAAAGACTTTTAATATATGTTACTTCCTCTATCACAATAACGAGTCAGATTAGGAACTCAGAAACACCCAACCCTTAAGAAACTTCCCATGTCTTCAAAGTCTTGAATAGGAATTTTTTAGAAAATAAAAATGAAATTAGAGATTACGTTATAGAGCGCGTAAAATCGTGTGAAACTGAAGCAAAGATATATTGTGTTAGATGTGAAAAACCAGCCTTAATTCTGTTTATTTGTTCATGTGCGTAATAGCATTTTGGGTCCAACAGCAGAATAATATATTCATGCCAACAAAACTCTCTTAGGAACTTTGAGAAACGATGGATCTAATATATAAACTCTGACACTGGAAAATATCCTTCAAAACTTCATAAATGCAAGGTGAAACTATTTTAAAGTATTTGAAATGATTATCGTGACTAACTTCAAGGAGCCAGTGAAGTACCCAGCGCACAATGATAGTGCATCGAATATTACTGTTTATACCTGTATTTTCACCTTTTTTCGCGTCTAAGCCAACTTGGATCACGCGTGCTTCCATCTTCAACAGGTGCAAGTACCTTTATCTGGGTAGGGGATCAGCATTTTTAACTGAATCCCGATTTTTATCCCCCAACGGCACACACAGATATAGATATACACAAATACGAGCCATTCCCGAGGCGGGACTCGAACCCACGGTCTTCTGCTCTGAGATCGCTACGGCACTACTGCCCTAACTTTCTCGGCCAACTGACCGGCTTTCACCTATTAAATAAAAAAAAAATATTTTCATGCCTGATTTAGTTGCTAGAAATCTACAGTTTGTTCAATGGATGCTTTTCTTCTCAAACTAATAAATTGAACTCAATTTAAGAAACTTGATTTTTTGAAGTTCAATTGCAAACTCTAGTCTTCGATTTCGTGCGCACCTGACCGAATTGAAATCGCCTGGAGAGCGTCGACGTTCGGAGCAGTGAGAAGCTCGCTCCCCATCGGAGGCTCGCCGGCTCCATGACTGCGGCTGCGGCTGCGGTACTGGAGTGGGAGCGCCTCTCACTCCAGCCATATAATTACCCAGAAATACGTCTCGCTTCATCCGGCGCGTGTGTGTCTATATTTTCAGAAGAGATTGAAAATACGGGGATAAAAAAAAGTCCCCTAAACAGTAGTGCCAAGTCTATTATTATGTATATTAGAAAGCGCACGTAGGGCCCATCTATCATCCCTTATCTGTGGTTAGTGGCGGGGGCGCGGGGCGGCCGATGGGTAAGAAGGCGAGGGGAAGGTCCCGGGCGGCGGGCCTGCGACTCCGCCGCCGCCGTCGCCGCCGCTCCCCGCCCGTGCCCACCTCGACCTCTGTCTGTCCCGCGCAATTACTGGGCGACCTGCTTCTTTTGATTTGTTTACGAGGAGGCGAGCTCCTGATTGCATTCATATTCATGGGCACCCCGTGCAAATAGACGGCCGTGTTCCGCAGACTGCAGTTTGGCCAGGAGCACACGGGTGTCCAACTTCGCCTTGCGATGCATCCTGCAGCGCGGTCGACGACAGGGGGAGTGCGGCGAATGCCAAAGTGTTTCCTTCTTTTTTTTCTTTTTTTTCTTCTTCGTATTCTGAGCCCTGTTGTATGTAATCGATCATTACGTAGCGGTCTTGAGGAACACCATCGGCATAGGAGGAGAATCCCAAAGCGTCAAAATAAAATTGACATTTTATTAGTTTGATCGATAACTCGTCTTGATGGTGATGCAATACGCTTTGGAAATAGACCTTAACATTAAAAGAGATACCCTTTCTTTGAAACTTAGAACTGCTGCGGTAGTTGACAATGTTAATTTGAATATATTGGTGCAGTTTGAAGTTAACTTATTATTAATAATAAGGCAACGCTAGATGTCCAAAGAAAATAACATATACCATTCGTGAAATAAGTATTTTTAATATTTTAAGTAAACAATTATGATGGATATATTCTCACAATCCGACTTAACCAAATAATTCTTATGCTACTTTCTTACTAAAATTTCTAACGTCAAAGTAAGATGCAACTCTATGGAATTATTGTTCAATATTAACCGATTTAATAATCTCGTAATATTTGATCATATAAAATATAAGAGTTAATACTTCGCACATAAAACTTGTATTAACACATTTTTTCTGTTTTCATTTATTGTATACCTATATTTTTATTAAAATATATTTTAAAGTACTTGGAGCAATTGTATTAAGTATTGTTAATTTTCTTAGCAAAAAACATCATCGTATTGCTTCATAATTCAAAAAAGGTAATCGTGATCGATGAAGTGAATACCAGACCATCTTGAAATATCAGTCATGCGTACATGGAATGTCCAAGTACGAAGCTCCATTGCCATTGCAAATAATGTACGTGTCTCCCCGAAGAGAAAGCCATCTGGAGCCGAGCGTCCTCGTCATGCCTTCATGTGTCTGGTTCTGCCCGCAGAGCCTAAAGGGCAGTAAGGGCCCGCCACCGCCCTGGGGGGCCCCGCGCCGCCCCGCCCTCGGCCCGCCGCCGCGCGCGCCGCACACCGGCGCGCTCAGCCCCGCGCCCGCCCACAACCGGCACCTGCTACAGGTCAGCGCGCCCTCTTGCCCTGCTCCGCCGCTCCCGCCTCCGCCGCCGTCGCCTTCTTCGCTGCGCCCCCGGCTTCCGGCCCCGCCCCCGCCCCTGGCCCCGCCCACGCTATCGCTCTCGCCGCCTCTTCACTAACTGGCCTGGCTCTGGGACGCGGCTCACTGGTCACTGGAGGGGACGTGTCGCCCACTCTAGGGCGGACGAGGCAACGATATGGAGGCCAGTTTCTACTGGAACATTCTACTCTTCAATAAATTGAAAAAAAATCCTTACTTTTGAGAACTTTTTTTCCAACTTACTCCTTATAAAAATTTCAGAATTTTGACGTTTTTCTTTTCTTCTGCGTTGCAGTGTCTTGAAACTGGAATGTTTTATTACAATGTAAACGTATCAGTGGATTTGAGAGATAAAGGATCCTTGTTACGTGAAAGAAATCAACAACAAATATTGAAAATGTGTAATATAAGTATAACATATTTCATTATCTACAAATATAAAATATTTAAACTGTTTTTTGAATTCGTGATGATTCCTCAGTGTCTGCATGAATATATTTTTTCTTTGTTTGAGATAAATATTTCTTTTTAAATTTTACTAAAGTAACAATTTTCTGTCTTTATCATACGGAAAAACATTTTCCAAAAAAAAATAAAGCAGCACGCTATAACATTATTCATATTTTGATGTATAATATTAAGACAACATTTAAGTAAGACAGTTACTTACACAGCACGTCAACATAGTTGATCGAATTGCTATTTCCATATAAAATCGAAGTATTAATTCTAATAAATAAAACGTCTTCATATCTTACGACTGGTTTCCTCTGCTATTGCCCGTTTCGTCCGAAACACTGATGGTACATTGGGTGACGGTTTGTCCACTTCCAAAATACCAAAATGAAGGAGAGTGTGTAAGTGCACTTTTTTGTTACGCTTCTTTACCCAGGATGCATGAAAACTCTACGAACGTTAAAGCTATTGCAAAGAAAGATATATTTTTAACATTGCTTCAGAAAGAGAAAAATAATGTTGATTGGAAGTTTTAAAAAACTTACGTTCACTTTTGTTTTCTTAATTTTTCAAATATTTTGAGATTGTAGCACGAAATACTCAAAAATGCATTCTTTAGTCGTATTATTTTGTTCAAATTATGAATTAAAATGTATAGATAAATGCCTTTTTTTAAATAACTGGAATATATTACGTATTTTATTTTATTTCAAATTTTTCTTTCATTTTGGTATACCTACTCTTGATAACCACTACAACTCACAGCTTCTCAGTAGCTGGGTGCGGTGGCTGTCTCCTAAAATCTAATTTAGAATGGCGTCCATAAAGGTGGTCGGATTAAATGAGACTGTGAAAGTAAATATATTACTAACCTGCTGAAACTAAACTGTTGAAACTTTGTAGTTGCTGTTAATAAAAACAGGTCCTATATATCTAACTCATTTCCTCATTTCCAGGGTGTAAGCTGCACTAACTCTTTTGTGTGAAATTTGTTTTCGCTGTCTAAAAGGATGGCTTTGATCCAGTGATGGTCTTCAAACATGGAGGCAGCCATTGTCCGCATTTCTACGAAAAATATGTTTTATTTTCAAATGTTTCAGTACAAGAACAAAATTAAGAGAAAAAAGGCAATTGCATTATTTCGAATGTGTTTGAAGTCTGAGAAGTACAGATGCGTTATTAGCAACTCATTGATTATTTCTTTGAAATAATTGTAATATTCACAGATGCATCAAGCAAGATTTTAAGTATTCGTCGGGAATAAGTAACCAATTGACTCATTGATATCTAAACTTAGGCGTAATTAGGTAATGTTTTAGAATATTTCTTTTCCTATTTGCACTTATATGCGATCTCTTGTTTTTTTAGCCGAAATGGAGTAAATAAATATCGTAAATAATATAGTAGATGTGTAATGAAACTGATATTAAATAGTATAAAGTTAAATTAGGCAAATGTTAATATTTATTTTATTGTCACCCTAATACCATTGTCATAAACAAAAATACAAAGAACAATTTCTTATTGAATTATTAACAGTAATTAATAATATTTAACTCATAAGTTGGACGATTCATGTATTTAAAATATGTAGTTTCTCCAAAGTGTACTTCAAATTGCGTTTCAGTTACATTCTATTAAGAGTTTTCATTGATTACACAGCCATACACAAAAATATTGCGTTCGTATCTGGTAATCAGATCATGTTTTCTAAATGTTTTTAGGTTTGCTGAATACGAATGTCCAATTTACTCCATCACGTCATGTTTCGGACAATACTATGAAAACTATATAAAATGAAAGATATTTCTAACTGAGGGGTCAAACCATGTTACCTATATGTTTTTTGAATCGCTGAAACCGAATTTGAAGTATATTTAACTTCATCACATCCGATTTTCACATAACATTAAAAGAAATTAAAAATACGGTGTCTGCTTGGAGAGAAGGCTAGTGATCTGGTGCCAACGATATAGGCAATCTGCCATACAACAACGTGATGAGTATTGTCCTGTCAAGGACCAATTCCACCTTCACTATCAATAATTGATCCGAATTTTAAAAAAATCTGATATGATGAAGTAAAATGGACTTCAGATTTGGTTTTACCGACTACAAAAACATTTAGGTAACATGGTCTACCTCTCGGTTAGAAATATTTTAAATTTTTATATTTTTTGACATTATATCACAAACTTGATGTATGTAATAAAATGGACATCAGATTTGTATTTAGCGAACCCAAATATATAGAAAACATGGTCCGATACCCAGACACGAACACATTTATTTGACATTTTTTTGTGTGGCTGTGTTATAATAAAAAAAACAAGTAAATGTCAGAGTTATGTAAAGAAAATTATTATCTAGGACTTTATTCTATGTAGTTATATCAGAATTCTGCTGCTTATTTTCAGACGCGATCCTCTTGAATTTTATTTGCGAAATAACTCAGAAGGATAGACACTATTTCGGCAAGGCGGCAACTCGTACAAAGTCGAGACAATACATGAACAAAATGTTCGGTTGCTAATACCTGTCAAATTACTCGGTTATGCGTCTGTGAAACCACACGGCTACACGTTGTATCGTCTCATTTATTGATTTTTTTTTATAAAAAATCTAGTTTGAGAGAAGTATTGGTAAATGCGGTAGATGGCTGCCTCATCTCTCTTCCCATTACCGTCGGTGCCTTACGATCTTCCTTTGCCGGGTCCCGGCACTCATCATCTCATGCTCGTCTTGCAGCGGCGGGCGCGGCGGTGTCGTGCGGGGCGGTGCGCTGCCGCGAGCGCCAGGCCTGCCTGCTGGAGCCCGCGACGGGCGCGCCGCGCTGCGTCACCTGCAGCTACCGCTGCCCCAAGGGCAGCGACCTGGGCGGCCCCATCTGCGGCTCCAACAACCTCACTTACCCGTCCTGGTGCCACATGCTCAAGGACGCCTGTGACACGGGCTACGTCATCGAGACGCGCTTCGCCGGACGCTGCGACCGCCCGGCCGACGGTGAGTGGGGTTGGGAGGAATGGAAGGGGGGGGGATTAGACAAAGCGTCAGTGGAAGAGTGAACGTCGAGGCGATTGGTGAGATCATGAGTGGTACAGAGCACATTGCATAGATTAGAGAGATTTTATGGAATATAGAGGGATTAGAAATGAATATGGCTCGCGGCGATGGTGTAACGGTTAGCGTATGGGACTGTTATACCCAAGCGCGTTCCAACCCGATCGAAGTCGTGGATTTTTAAGGACGAAAAAATCCTTCCTGCGCGAGGGGAAGTCCCATGTTAGTAGATTTACTTGCATGTAGAAGATCTTCAAGCCTAAATGACGCCTCTGAGCTAAATTCAAAAATCGCCTATTTCTCGCTCAAGAAATATCTTCTTTCTCCGCTAGTGGGTGAAAGGAGCGTAGCAAAATTTGTGTGGTTAGACGGAAGGGCGGGCCTGATGTCACGAGTCTCGCCATGTAAAATAAGGCATTAATTCAATTCAATAATTCAATATGGTTAGTATAAGTAGTAAAGAGCGAGATGGAATGGTAAGAGAGATTATGATCTGTAGAGAACGAATTGATCTGATTGGAGAGGTTACGATTGAGTTAACAAGTGGGATGAACTTATAAAAATTGTGAATGCTTAAAAGCAAGTTGCAGTCGTCAGAGAGGTCAGTATAGAGTATTAAGTTAGACATTACGACTGTTAGAGATCGAATTGGAAGAATTGAAAACGGGGCGAGTGTTAGTGCACGATTTGGAATTGCTTGAGTGGTTACGAGTGGTATAGTACAAACTGAAGCGATTGAAGAGATTAAGAACGATATTAATGGAATTAGGAGAATTACAGAAACTGCGCGTAATAGAGAGCATAATGAAATGATTAGGGAGGCTAAGAGTAGTACAGAGCACGTTGGGTGGTTACAGAGGTTATGACCCATTGAGAGCGATTTGGAAGGACTGGAGAGATTGTGTGGTGTGGGGAGTGTAGGAATGAGAAAAGTGATTACGACGGCTAGACAGAGTTGGGGTGTGAATAGGAACGAAGCAATGGTATGCTGCAGAACGAGCGGCGGCAACTGCCGAAAAAAATATTATGAGACAAGCAAGTTAATATGGATTGGTAAAAGGGTGGAGGTTAATTGCGTTGAAGACGCCTGTTACCAAGTCTAGAGAAAATAGAGAATAGTGAAGACTTTGCTGCCCTCTTTGACTGTACACCTTTCAGAAGAAAACTGCATTAGAGTAAATGGAGAAAACTTCATCCCACTCAGGAACATTTATCCATGCCTAGGGTTCTCGAAGGTAAAATTTCAACAAAAAAGAACGAAATCAAATTAAAATTTTCTGTATAAGTATAAATTTTTGGAATATATTAAAAAAAACTAGTGGCGCTTCAACAGCACGTACTTCCTAGCAATATTTGTAACTCTAGCAATTTTTCACAATTCAGAGATTACAGAAAAGAGTCCTGTGCCATTTCAAAACATCTTTCCTCTTTCTCAGGAAAAAAAACTCGTTTGGAGAATAACTTTAATTATTTTTTCTCCAAGGAAAAATTACGTGAAAAATATTCGAAGTTTAAAAACTCTGCACATAATCTTATTTAAAGATCTATTTTTTCGGAACACATTTTTATATATTTTTATTATATTACACATTTTATCACTTCATATTGCCAGATTGTTCCAGTAAACTAAAACAATTTTGCCTATTTCGAAAATTAGAGTGTTAAACGAAACAGAGACTTACATACACCATGTTTTTAACCTTTCTTCTATATGAGGAAAAAATTAATACAAAAGTGTGGAGCCATTTTTGAGAAAATTATAAAAATGGTAAAGCTTTATGTAGAGTCCCATCAGAAGTAAAAAGAAATCAGTTCTAAATTCTCAAGGTCTCGAGATCGGTAGGATCAGCGATATCAATTTTGGAGAAAATCGTCTGAATATTTTAGGCTCTAGTGGTTACCACGGACGAATGGATGGTCAAATGAACAAATGTTTTGCCGTAAAACAATTTTTCGATATCAAAGACACATAAAACGTGGATTCACATTACACACGTTACATTTGGGAACAAGATATATCCAATTTTTTGATATCAGACTCCCACAATACGAGTTTTCTGAGGAAAATGTTCACTCTCCGCTGCAGCATTACAATACCACCTCTTTACCTCATAAGTTCGTAGAGACAAGAAAGTACAGGCGATCTAAATGTGCAATAGTAGTGAAATTTTTCGCGCAGGAATACATCACTTTGTCTCTACTGCATAAGGGGTAGCTAGAAAGTAACAAATAAAACTATACTTGCAGGTATGGGACATAGGCCTGTTGTGTGTGTGTGAATGGGTAAGTGAGGGCTGAACCAAGAAATGACACATCGGGATAAACCCAGCAAAAAGTCAGACCAAAATCTTTACACTTCGCAGACCAAAAAATCCTCCATCTCTCAAGTATGAAGAAAATATGTTTTGTCTCCCAAACAGGCCAGTCAAATATCTTGGTGTACTTATTGATAGGAGTCTCACTTGTAAATCAAATATTCTTGACAGAATAAGTTTGGCCACCTCACCTTCTCCATGAATGAGACCTCCCCTCTTAGGGTGTGCTCTGAAAGTTATCGCCCCCCATTTTCCGTTGCAGCGCAGCGCGCGCACCTGCCGCCGGCGCTCAACTGCAGTAGCAGCAGCAGCAGCAACAGCAACAGCGCCGCCGTCGCCGCCGCCGCCACCGGCGCCGTCGCCAACGCCATCCCGGGGCTGTCCAACAGCGTGGTGTCGGCCGACGCCGGCGGGCCGGGCTCCGACGTGGACGACGACGTCGACGCCGGCCTCGAGCCCTGCGCACCGCCCACGCTCGCCTGACTGTGGACGCCCGTCGAAGGCGCCTCCGCTCCTCAGCCCGCCGCAGCCCCGCCCCCGCCCCCTCCCCCGCCCCCTCTCCCCCCCGACTTCTACTCGCCCTTCCGCCTTCTGCCCTGGAGCGGTCGTGACGGCCGCCCGCGGCGCACCCCACCGCCGCCGCCGCCGCCGCCACCGCCGCTGCTGCCGTAGATCCACCACCACGCGGGGGTCGTCGGACAAGTTCATGAACTGCACATTACAAGGACACTTGTCACAGTGAAGAGTTCTAGGAATATCGAAATGTTTTGAAATGTCCTTGTCCTTTTGTCGGATCAATCAATGATGTGAATGTCTTCTACCGTTTGGATGTCTCCAATTACCGAGAATCCGATGGATTATTGTCATTATGTGAGCTTTAGTTTGGTGTATGAATCATTAAAGCGTGAGATGTAGAAAATGTGAAAATAGATTTACTTAAAGAGCGCTATGCTCTTAAGCGTCTTTAAACATTGCTAATTGCTACTGGTTGGAGCAAAAATTTGGACCAGCTGTAGCTACTTTTTGTGTACCTTGTGCTCTTCGTTTCCACATATGTTTAATCTCAGCTAACCGACAGAGTTAGCTGGACGAGATGGAGATGAATGTTTACGTCACAATAATGCAATGGATTACATCGTCATAGAGAATTATGTGGAATCTATATGTAAGAATACTGATGAAATCCTTATGTGTACTTATTTAAAGTTGTTACCATATTTATTATTATGATTATTATTTATGGTAATTATGAATGTAAATTAGTCGTTCAATTTGGTATTTCCCATAAAATAAGATTTCTGAAAATGAAATAAAGGTATCTCTGATCCTTTTGTGTCCCTATTGCTTTTATCAATGTATATCCCTGTTCTGAAATCCTCTATTACTTATTCAAGAACTTTGGCGTTGAAAACCTTTCTATTTCGCTTTTAACACAGTCTTCGTAAAACGATCGAAGCTTCCGATCATTTAAAACGGCGATATTTATTGGTTTTTCATGTTGTACATCCTGATGGTTTTGGCAACACTGGCTATTGCAACGCTCTTTGCGGCAGGCAGATGAACTCACGTAGTAAATATCGAAGTGAAGTAAGTTTGTTGGGTTGGATTGTGTGCGGGAATTAATGTTTTATTGAGCGTTTACGAAACAGTTGTTAGACATGTCCAACAAAAAGAATTCAATGCTTCTAGATGTCGATGATTCGGCCCTCAAGAGTAAATTGCTTCTTCCGGTAGGTGTAACTTACTTCACAAGATATAGACCTCCGGCTTTCTTGTTTTAACAACAATCTCTGCCAATGTTAATCACATTGCTCAATTTTTGTAGAATGATAAACTTAATCGTTGTTGTGGAGATATTAAATAACTATTACTTATCATTTCTCAGAAAACGTATCAAAGATAAAATATAAATTTAGGTTACATATCGAATTAACGTTATGGAAGGTTCGTGGTAAATCTTCAACATTTGGGTTTGTAATTGAACAGGAGAACTCGCCAGATAGTCTGCCAGATGATTTTGAAAGTTTATTACCGCTACTTGAAGGTGCTCGTTCAAAGGGAGAAGTTCCATGGAAATGGGTGCAACCCACACAAGGTAGGAGAATGACAGTTGATGTTATTCTTATAATATAGATGGGGTTCTGATACAATCTGAAAATTATCATAACATTATTAACAGGAATGTGTCTCAAGACACATTTACCAGATGGAAAGAAAGTGTTCATTAATGTTTGCCAAACATCTGAGATTCCTGATCCTCATAATGTGGATGAAGAGATGCTACTGAAGATGTACGCCTCATTGGATGATGACACTCCAGACATGGGCATACGAATACCTCTCAGTATTGGAGATTGTCATGAGGAGTTGGACAAAAGTAAGTTAAGTATTTTTATGTTTTTTGTAACAAACGTTACAAACTAGAATATCGTACTTTTACGAGCATATTTAATTGCTCATTGAGAGACAAGTAAAATAACTTCTCCTCAAGCATTACTCTTTCCTAGAACAATGTATGATTTTGGTCTCAATAAGTTGAGGTGTTTGTTTAAAGCACTTGTTGTGTATTTGCTGATAAGATATCTTATGGAATAGGGTGTAGGTTGTGGAATGGCTTTAGCATTTATTACATTACTGTTTTGTAGCATCAGGCATGTATATTAATCTTATGAAACTGCCATGTATGTAGTATCTCACGGTAGTAGAACGATGAAGTGGTGGTCCACAAATGATGAAGTTTTGAATGATGCATAATTAGTACATATGATATATACTTAATAAATTTATGTGGTACAACATATTTATTAATAAGAAATATTAATATTAGAATTGTTATCACTGACTTAGAAACTGACATGGGAGTCACCTTCTTATTTAATTTTTTATTTCCCTTGATTCATGATAATGGTGATAATTGCAATTGTTGGACCAGGATGGGTTAGAATATTTTCCTTTAGTTGCTCAAGTGTGTAGAAACATTGAAGTGTGTAGTAACTACAAAAGGCTTTTGTAGTTAATGTATTCTTTAGTATTGCTTGTTAGTCATTAAATCATCCCAGTTCACATTTCTTTAGTTGATTGCAAAAGGTGGAGAAGCTGTCTCTAGTTATAATTGCTAAGACAATAAGGAATTTTATTTTAGTTAATTAACATAACAGTAATGACTCGCACGGAATGGAAAGTCGGTGTGTTTGACGATCTTGGAATGTATGTGTATACATGATATTAATAAGGTTTCAGGAGTTCAAGAACAGTATATATGGAAGCAATGAGATCAGATCTGATGAGAAATTTCTTTGGAGATGGCAGGACTGATGTTCACAGTTCGTTATATAAAGTAATGTATTTCAAAAGATCAGATGCGATACTTAAGGACATCTTCAAGAGTAATGGGTTTTGAGACTCACCTTGTGAAATAAATGCTAGCATTATACCTAGTTATTATGGATCATTAAAAATAAATGTTCACTTTTAGATTCAGTGTGAATCACAGTATTGATATATATTGTCTATAAAATTAAAGATTCAGTGTTCAATAGAGGATGGGATGCTTCTGTGTCACATACTCTGTAATCATTCAGCTGAACTGCACTGTAATTCATTGGATTTGAGAAGTTCTACTGTTGAGATGGCAGATAATGCCGTGCCAAATCTCTGAGGCCGTGACATTTGCAAAACCTGAGTAACGTTACTATTGACCTTAAAAATCCCTTGTCACAATAAAAATTTGCAATATGTTTCTACCTTAAAAAAAGTACAAATTAGGTAAAAACTGTCATTTAGGTAATAGTATTTAATAAAATGTTAAGGGTTATAGAGAAGTTGGGCTGGTATAATTTCTTGGAGAACATTTTTAGTTTAGAAGCAGAAGTCATTATTATTGTTTTATTTTATTATTTAAGTTTTTGTCAAGTGTAACTCGGTTATATTCATCTTTCTACCCTGACTGGTGTTATTGTTCTTGGAGAAAATGTAAATATGTCAATATATGACATTACTAGGCTTCATATCTGAGAGGAATATATACCTATTTGAAATTTTAAAAAAACAACAAATTTCACAGACAGATTTTATTATTGATTTGTACTTCCAGTTGCTGAAGTTATTTAATTTAATGCAGATGTGCTTGTAAACAATGATGAAGTAATAAGCAATTTTTAATGGTCTTACTATGCCCGTGCAGGCAAATAAATTATATCAAGTGTTGCAGACTTAAGGCTATTCAAAACAATTTTTTGTGTATTGTCAGAGCACATTTGTATCAATTGCATCAATTTATCAAAGGCATCATGGAAAAAAGTACAAGGTTAGGAGCTCCATGATGACCAAAAGGTTGTGAATCATTGCTCTATTCTTTATTAGTGTGTTTATGGATTTAGTGAAAGTCAAAATGTGGCACATCATAATGCTTGCTCCAAGAGATCCATGCTCTTGTCAGGATTCAAACATGTGAACCAGTGAATGAACTAAATTGATTCATTATGATCATCATTACCAATAATTTATCTCAACATTATTTTGCATTTCATGGATGCGACCATAATACAATAAGCAACTGTTGCAATTTGCAACATCTTGCTAATCTTTTTGCATTAAGACTGTCATGGTAATAAGTTGTAATATCTGATTTTGAAAAACATTTACATGCTATGGGGGCGAAGTAGATATTTTTGGAATTCAGATCTAGATTGCTTATTTACATTTAACACCTAATTCTTTAACATTGCATTACACATTGGATTTTACTTCAAAACAGATTTCTCAAAACAAGTCATCAATACTGTATTCTGCGTATACCATGTCCAATTGAGAATCAGTTTGGCTGATTTTAATATTGTAATTTTTTAAGGATTTAATAAGCATTAACTCATTGATTGATAAACTGAAAATTGGTCAAAAAATAGGTTAAACATTGAAAGAATGGTTCAATTAAATTCTACCATAATTGAACAAATATGGATAATGTATATCTCATAAGTACAATCAATGATAACTAGTTAAAATTGAACCTTCAGTGTGCCAGTGTGCTGCTGATTGCACTGGTGCCTTCAATGAGGCAGCCAACCAATCAACGAATGTTGTTTTTATGCTTGTGTAATGAAATAGATACTCTAATATGTTAAAAGGGGTTTAGTTTTCCCTCCATCTGACCATATTTTCTGTTTGTTTGAGAGTTTGTAAGTGGATTTGTTACTCTTATTTATCACATATTTTCTGGAAAGTTTGGTTTATTTTTTCTTCCAAACTATTAATTAGAAAAGCAGTATTTAAATATAATGTGCTGAATATGAAAATAAGCTAAACATAGTAGCTATGAGTTTCAGAAAATACCATTCACATATAACGCATTGTAGTACTTTCTATGTTTGCAATATGACTGATTTTGAACATACTAGAGATCTCAGACTTGCTTGTTACATACCTTTTGTATCAAAAGAAAATATTTGGATGGAAGTGCTAGATTTTAATACATTGCATGAATGAAAATTTAATTGAAGCTATTTTATAGACATTTTAAATGTTTTATCAATAACATTCATTGAAATGTAATATAAGGCTTTAATAAATAAGATATTGAATATTATATGAAAATGTAGAAATACTACGTTGAAAAGAAAACTGAAATTCTGATATGATGTGTTCTTTTTACTGTGGGAACTAAACCCAATATTTCAAGAGAAATATTAATTTGTTCATGGATTTTGTTGCAAAGCTGTAAGAATTTGTAAGATAAGTGATGTTGGTAACATTTGGCTCTGAAGAATGATACTTTCGAACGAATCAATCAATATTATATTTCGTCCACTTTGTCCAGTTACTTTATGATTACTTTATGATAGATTAGATATGGGTGGTTCAAAACTAATGCCAAGAGTGTCGGTTTTAATTTATTGTGCGAAAATACCTAGTAACAAAAGCATTTTTTGAAATTATAGGTTACAGACCATTGTATTATGTAATTGTTTCTTACTTCTACGTAGATGATTGCTTTAGGTTTCTATTGTTGTTGTTTTTCCTCTTTAAAATTTATTTTTGAAAAAACTGATCTTAAAAATCAAATGGATTAAATAATATTGAAAAACTAGTGCTGTTACAGAATGGCACAGACTTTCTCGTATTCGTTTTCTATTTCTTTTGGTCTTGGCTAGCTATTTGTACTTGCTACATACTCGTGCCAGTTCCCATCTATCGCCGCCCAAAGAACATTTTTTAAATATTTTTCTTAATTTTCTGTTTTCTAATAGTAGAATGAAAATATTACTTTAAGAATATTAAATCACCTCGTCAAAAATGGCAATTTTCTTTGAAAATATTTTAGCTGTTTTTTTTAAAAAAATGGCATTAAAGCACAACTTGAAATGCGAAATTTGAACCTTTTTTGCAGAAAACTATTTAGTTTGCGAAAAAGTTGATATGAAGTAATTTCAAACATTTCCAATGACAAATGTAATAGTGTTCACAAATCGCTGGAAATAGGCATATTAAAGGAGTGAGAGATATTTGAAAAAAAAAAAAAAAATACATTGTGTAATTTTTGAAAAAACAAATGAATACAGCCAAATTAATTATGTGTTATCTTAAACAGTGCAATTAACAGTAACAGTATCTTAAACAGTGCTGGAAAATTTTGGAGAAAAAAATTGGAGCAATTTTTGACAATATAGCGTTTGAGCGTTTCTGAAAATGCAGAATTTTAGGTTCATTTCAACAGAAAACTGTTGTGCTTTCGGGAAACTTTATCTGACATTATTGAAAGCACATATGCACATAAATACATTAATGTCAACAAATTGTCGGTAATATAAATATTAACGACGTGAGAGACGTAATAAAATCACATTTACGTAATAAAATTACATTTATGTAATTTATGAAAAAAAAGAATAGAGCAATAAGGTATTGGCGGAGGTGGTATAAGCAGCGGACTGTATGTTGAGAGTTGTTTAATTTGATTAGGAACCAATTCTCCGCCACCCCTTCCATAACTTTGAAGGACCACCATATATTAAGGCCAATGGAACCTGTTTCTAGCTGTAAAGCTAATCGATTGGGAAATAGTAACCATCACACAGAATTAAACACAAGAAATGTAAATTAAAATGTATAATTAAAGTAAATGAACTGTTACAAATAAAAGATAAGTTCAATTTGCTGCATAGAAGCATACTTCAATAAATTTATTAATGAAAGAACTAGTTAAATAAAATTAAAGGAACACGACTGTGAAGCATTTACATAGAATACACGCGTAGTGCTGAAAGAGAGAGTACACAATTTTGCGTGTGACGTCTGGTAGACCTGGTTGACGGTGACGTTCCAGGCAAGACGCCCAGTGTCTCAGATGAAGGAACGTTGTAGCCGGCGAAGTTGAGGCAGGTTGGCAGACCTGCCGTCCGCCGATATTGCGGAGCGCATGAAGTGTTGGAGTTCGCATGTGTGTTCTCATTGACAGTTTGATCACAGTTATTACTTTACTGAGAACATAGAATTTATCTTTGCACAGTATGCTCTAATAAAGTTGTTATTATAACAATACGATTGTTCCAGTTTACAAGTTCAGCGACACAGTTCAGATATTGCGTTTGCAATGTTTAAGAAAGCCGTTAAGCTGCAGATGCAGTAACACAGTTTTACACTCGCGTGTAACTACAGCAATGTGAAGTCAGTTAAATGAGTGTAAATGGCAATACACAAAGTACACCATGCCTTGTGCTATGATTAAACATAACACAGAAGAATAATTAGCAGAAGGTGCATTAATAAGTTGTCCACAGAAGTTACAAACGCGTGCGTGGCACATTCGAAAGTAAGTGAACCCGTTGCTGGAGCGACTCGAGCTGCATTCATTGTACACTAAATTAAATTCTTTATGCTACGATTTCAGAATTTTTTCGAATTCAGTCAGCCTCTACACTGCTCGTTGTGTATATTTCGCGAATGTTCATTCCCGCCTGAGATGTGGCATAATATTCATGGAAACTACATCTTATTGCTCCCAGACTTTTAGATTACAAAAAAAGAATTCTACGAATAATAAGCAAATCCCACCCACATTATTCTTATATGCCTCTCTTTATTAATCTAGGTATCTTACCACTATCTTGTCTCTTCATATATAAATCAACGTTTTTTGTCAAAAATAACTTACTTAAGGACGAGAATATATTTTCAGCAAACGCTAATGTCTATAACTACAACACTCAACGTTGTAATCATATTCAGTAGGTGATAGTATCAACAGCTCACTACAAAAAATTCACATACCATACATGTTCAATATTTTACAGCACCTTGCCAGATGACATTAAACGATTAAATTCAATACAGAAGTTTAAGTCCCAAGTAAATTTTTTCTGCTACACAACTGCTTCTACACAATTAGAGACTATACCGGGCATCCAGAAGGAAAGTAATATTAATTTTAACAACATGTTAGCGTCTTATTTACCATTTGGATAGTATAATTCTAAAGAACCCTTAATAAGTATTGCACTTCTGCTCCTGGGTCAATGACCCCCATCTCGATAAAGTTTTTATCCAGTTACCCTGATCCTCGAGCAAATGGTGCGATGGCCCCTTGTTTTGCTTCTGGACATAATGTAACTTCAAATGAACTTCTCCTAATAGCGCATCACACACAGTTTTTAACTGTTTTTTGACGTAAGTAAATAAATAAAAAATAAATTTACTGATGATTGCGTCGACTGCCTGGGCGCGGCGTCGCTCGCTGTGGAAAGCATATGCGTTTGTTCACAATGCCGTTCCGTTCAACCGATTCCGTTCCGCCAAAACCCGTTCAGCCGATTTTCTCAAAACTTGCTAATCTCCAATCATTCTAGCTGATGTCGCGGCCCCCGGAATTTGAAACCGATTTTTTAAACATGCAATTTTTTAATTAAACTAGCTGACCCGGCGAACTTTGTTCCGCCTTAATGGCAATAAATAAGCAGTTTTTTTATTGGAAAAAATACAAAAAAAAATTAAATACCTACATTAATCATTCATAATTATTTCTGTATTTTAGTACATAGGTTGCTCTTCATTTAAGTACCTTGTGATACACGACATTTTTTGTTTTATTATCAGGCGCAAAAACAAACAACGCAGATGGTCTTCCGACCCGTGAACATGCCACGTATAATTAACCATGGGAAAACATTAATGTTCTAGATTTAAACCACAAACTTTTAAGGATTGGCCTTGTGATTTGTTGATGATCATGGCAAATGCAAGACGTATCGGAAATTAGTCTTTTAAACTCAAACGACATATCGGTTGGGAGCATCGGTGTCCTCGGAATGAGAACTTCCTCACCTTTGAATTTTCCTATCATTATCGTAGCGTAAATTACATTGTTCATCAATTTTCTAACCACCAAACGCGTACCGTTGCACAGTTTTGGTTGGTTTATGTTTCGAAGCATGATTACTACGGAGCCAACCTTTGGGCGTTAATTGTGCGGAGGTAAGCCAGGCACGTCCAAAGAGTTTAAAAATTCAATTGGATAGTTGTCTTCATCTTCATTTGTGACGCAGTCAATAGATTTGAATGAATGCATTGTTCCAATGATCTTATTTTGAATTATGTAGTTTAGGTCATCTACATCTTTATTCTTAGCCACTAAAATTGCTCGCTCACTCAACCATTCATTATTTTTGTAGTTAGAAATAATTTCTGGAAATACATTGTTGATAAGTTCGTCTTTTGATGAGACAAAATTACAGAAATTATTTGGAAATGGTATTAATCCGCTCGATTCATCGACAGGTACTTGACCATTACCGATAGTCACCAATTGCTCCGAGAAATCTTCAGCAGATGTATCATTAAGCAATGGAACTCTCATGTTTGTTGTCAGTTGCAGTTTCTTCACATAGCGCCATAGATTTGACGATTTGAGGCAAGCGTTTATTTCGTCGGCAGCCGTAGATCTTGAAATTACTGGCAGTATTTGGCGGAAATCGCCAGACAGTAAAATCATTGCTGCTCCAAAACATCTCGAGTCATTGCGTAAATCTTTTAATGTTCGGTTAAGTTTTTCTAATGCACGTTTATGCGTTTTTTGTATATATTTATTTATTTTTTTATATTTTTCTTACAAATATCAAATTGTCATCCATACGTCATTACATAGCTGTCATTTGCCTTTTGTTATTCCAAGTCTGATTCTTTTTTGTTATACCACGTTTTATAGTGACTGACGTTTCATGTCAAGTCACACGGGAATGCTGTCGAACGGGATAAAAAGTATCCTATGTCCTTCTCCTGGCTCTAAACTACCTCCCTGCCAATTTTCAGCTAAATCGGTTCATCCGTTCTTGAGTTATAAGTGGAGTAAGTAACACGACTTTCTTTTATATATATAGATTTTATTATTGATTCGTGCAAGGGACGTTTAAGAGAATGATGCAGGTCTCATTTTCGTTGACATCTCCAATTTTTCTAAAATTAGAAAAAAAAAACTTCTTAAAACTTCAAAATTGAAGGTAGAGATTTTGGTCTGAGACGAATTCTATTGTACAAAATTAGCTCTTGAAAAAAGGTCATTCCCCCGCTGGGTGATGAGATCAGCGCCGACCTTCCCGTCGACTAGCGTTCACCCCGCTGAGGTGGGGGCCACTCTGCAAAGCAGTCACCGCCATCGCCCGCGATAAAAAACGTGCTCTGGACGAATATTTTTATAAAAACTAAAGCCTATAATTGATGTAATCGGGGCACGCATACACACACACACACACACACACACACACACACACACACACAACACACCACAACATATATATATATATATATACTATAGTATATATAATATATATGATATATATATAATAGTACTGTTTATTATTATTATTATAATTAATGTAAGTGTTGTAATTTTTGCAATTATTGCCATTAACTGCCACCGGGTCATACCCGATTGCAGTTCTAATAAATGTATGTATGTGTATTTGCATAGAGGCAAAGCCGGTAGCTAACAATAGTTGAAATTGCACAAATGTTTTAATAATCACCAAATGTTTACAATCGGTACCTACATTGATCATAGGCAAGTATACATTTTCAAAGGGAAAATAAAAAAAAAAAATTAGCGTGTAATTTTCTTTTATTTCGCTGCGTTGCATTCCCTCATTTTATAACGAATATTTTACAATTTTTGAAACTTAAATAATGTTCCTTAGAAACCTTGTAACCACTACTGAGATAAATATACGAGTCACTTTTAGGAAGGCAACCTCGTTAAAAGAAAATCGAAAACCGTATAAACTCATTAAAAAAACTAATGAGTACTGAAATCTTGAAATTACGGTACTTCCACGGAGCAACTAATGCAGTTTCATTTCAGGTCTCAAAGAATACCCCCCAATTAAGTCCTCTGAAGTATTACGAGAATACGTCTCACCGCGCCAACTAAGGAGTGGGAGCAATGTCGCGGATGGGCGGCAAAAGTGGCTCTTACGCTACCGGGCACCGGTCGGCAAAGCCCCGTTGATTGCTCGCCTCCTATGCCCCACACAGTTTCCTGAGCCCACTCATCTTTCCGGGAATGAAAACACGTTGGCAGAAATTTAGCTCCTCCACGTGCGAGGGCTTCGCACGAGAGCTACACCACTACACAGTGTGCGAGTGACTACCGAATATTCCGTGAACTGTCACCTCGTTATGCAAGTAGCAGTGTACGTTAGATGCACAAGCCAGTTTCTGTCACGTTCCAGCCGTATGTTCCGAATTTGCGGTACCAGTAGTTCTACGAAAACTTACGTTACGGTACACTCGGTTCTGAGAAAGCTTACATCATTACTTTGGCAGAGTGCGAGATCCTGCTAGGTGTCGAAATCCGGTCAAGAGAGCAGACACACGTGCCTTGGCTTCTGCAAGCAGCTCTTGGGACGGTTGAGCCTTGGTCTACCAACGAAGAAATACAAAAAAGTCACGCCGGTACTCCTAAAACATAGTAAAACTTACGCAGATGTGGAATGTTTTATTTTTGAATTGTCACTTCGTGTTCCATAAATTTCTAATATCCCATAATGTGTGTGGCTTTGTTAGTAGAATCATCTTTGACGGAGCAACTTAGACGATTTGTACTTCGACTTTTCGTGACTCATTCTTTCACCTCCACTTTCACTCGCCGCCAGGAATTTCAGTCAAAATGTCTTCAGAAATGGGAATAGACGCATTCTGCTAAAATATTGTCCACTCTCGTTGCCTCCTCGTTCACTAAACCTGGTAATATAAATGCCACCCACTTCCACGATGGAAAATAAACGAACTCTACTGAAAACGTTTCTTCACTTTCGATCCTTGTCCTTGCTCACTCACATCACCCCAGTCCCAGTTGAACCAACATCGCTGAAGTTTCGACAATTGTACCTAAGTGTGTGATTGCTTTCAGCTGTTGCGTTAATGGATGGTTTGTCCACGTTCAGATCTTATCGTGGGCTTCTTCGGAGCAGGAATGGTGAACAGGGTAGAGTCTTTAGAATGGCTGTAATCTCATAACTTTGGTTGCACAGGTCCACGGTTTCAAGGTATCTAAACCAGTGCCGTAGCGTAAGGTGAGGCACGTTAACAATAGAAAAAAAATATCATGGGATGAGTGATACAATACGGCGTCTAAAGAATATTCAGTTCGGAGTCTTTCCAAAACGTACACAAAAATAAAGTGTGCACTCTGTCACCGTGCATTGCAGAAATCAAAGTGAAAATCCTCAGGAGAAACAGATTCCAATGTCTTTTCACTGCGTAATTGCCCGCACGGATCTCAGTAGAAACCCAAATTAACACTTATGGGCAAGTAGTACATTTCCTCAAGCGTTGGGTTCTTTCTCGCTCGTAAGTTTTCGGTAAGTTGTGATTAATTACAGCGCTTTAATGTTTTTAGAGTAATTGTATTATACATCAATTTTCCTCAAGAATGCTTGTTGTGAGATATTCAACCAATTTTCTGGTGTTGTAAATCTTTCATATGGAATAAAATTCGTAGCGTAATATCTTCTAAAATGTTCCCTTTTGGTGCTACTGCCTTCTCGTTTGATTCGCACTTTTCTCCTGACAAAAACATGCCACTGGTTCAGCTTTGAATGTCTAAGAAGTGGGCTATATAGAGAAGCAATTTCGCGCATGTAACTGAAACCCTAACGCTTTTTTTTTTTTTTTTTTATGGCACAGTTTTCGTGTGGAACCTCATTCAAAACCTCTATAGAACAAGATCCCAATCTAAAAAATTAAAAGCTAAAAGTCGCGTTTACGCCGTCTGCACGTTTTCTGAACGATTTGTCACGAGAAGCGACCAGGGGCTCTGTCGGCACACAATGAATTGCCGAATTGCGCCGTCCAAGTACATTCATTCGCGACATTCGTGTACGTGTGTTCTGAGCTACTTTATTAATATTTTTTAAAGTATTAATGACACATGGGGAGAAAAAATAGAAAGGTTGCTCGTTGATCGCTCCAAGCATGGTTGTGGCTGCGAAAGCTTTAGTGGGTGCGCAGAAAAATCGCTTCGAAAGGAGGAAGCTTTGGCTGCAGAAGTGAGATTAAATAATGTTACATTTGCAACAGGCTGTTTAATAAAATCATCAGAAAATCCGATAACTCGAATCCACCACGCCAATATAGTGTCTTCCGAATCGCTCCTAAACTAACTACGAAATTGATGAAGATGACGATTTCTTCTTATACTTTAGTGAACGATTCTGTCGCAAGATGCGCTATTATCAAACTGCACGCGTTCTGGATGTAAAAAAAGAATATGTTCAGACGTTTTCATGTAGAAATTGTGCTGTCGGAACTGTACCGTGTAAAGGGCCTTAAGATCAGTAGAGCGGTTACGATGGAGTGTAGGTTGTGAAATCCTTAGTACAAGACACACACACATATGAGATTAGGTTGGAAGAACGTTTATTCCCAATAGATGCATCACGGCTCCTGCAACATAGTCCTTCACGATATTTTTAAGAGCGATCGTCGAACTGCTAGTCCTGGCAGAACGTGCCTGGACACAGACAGGTGAATAGGAAATACATCACTGATCAACACTGTGGACATCACACACAACCTCTTGCGAGACGCAAGCTGAATCGAACACGCACACCGAGGTTGCGATGTTCGGCACCAAGTCGTACTGTACAGTTCTCAGTTTATCACTCGTTGCACTCGGTTGGAGAACAATGCGAACAATATCGCGCTCCGTCGAATTCGCCTTGAACAGGACTTACGAATTGCATAATGCAAGACGTTATTACTGAGCAGCGGTCCAACCGTGAACCACGGAGACTTGTTAGCCTATGAAAATCTTACTGCTGGGCGAAGAAAGGGTTTTGGCTTGTGAATAGTTGGAAACTAATCGAAAAATTAAATGAGCGCGTTTGAAATGTTCTGGAAGCTTCGAAAAAGCAAATAGCCTTAGGCAGTTAAAATGCGAAGGCGATTCTCCGAAATCTAGTGTAGCGCGACGTGGCGCCCCGTAGGCGGGGATCGCAAAAACGCCCGCGCGATTATATTGCCAGGAAACGGGGCCACGTTGTGATCCGTGTATCCGTTAATGCCTTGTTCTTCGCAGCGAATGAAACTTAGTATGAAAAAATGAAGTACGCGCTGAAATGCCTCGCAAAACCCACCGTAAATAGACATAATTAGTGTGTGACTGTTTTGCCTGGGATTCCTTCTCTTTTCGGTCGCGTTATATTCCGATTTTGCTCGACTGTCATCTCCCGACCTCTGAGATGAAAGCGAAGTCTATCGCGCTCACAACAGCTCTTTGGAGAAAACTTTTCGCATTCGAAGAACACCCTCGGAGTCCTGTTCGTGTTGGGGATCCCTGGTCTATACCCTAATCCTCCCCTAATTCCTTGCCCCGCCCAGTATCCGGCCCAAACAGGACTCCGAGAGGTAGCCCCGAGGCGCATCTCTGGTCTGCGTCTTTACATTTTTGACCGAGACAGCTCGTGGCGCCATCTCAGTGCCTTAAGGTTTAGGGAGCCAGTTCCTGGTTCGCGTACTCATGAGCATGAGGTACTCGCTTTATTTATTTCTTTATTTACGTCAAAAACTGTGTGTGACGTGCTATGGGGAGAAGTTAATTTGAAGTTACATTTATGTCCACGAGCAAAACAAGGGGCCATCTCAGCATTTGCTCAAGGATCGGGGAAACTGGACGAAGATCTGATCGGTCATTGACCGAGAAGCTGAAGTACAGTGCTTGTTAAAGGTTCTTTAGAATTATACAATCCAAGCGGTAAATAATACACTAAATGGCGTAGTTAAAATTAATAATACTTTCCTTTTGGATGCTTGGTATAGTATCTAATTGTATAGAAACAGTTGTGCAGCAGGAAATATTTTACTTGGGACTTTAACTTTTGTATCGAATTTCATCGTTTAATGTCATCTGGCAAGGTGTTGTAAAATAATGTAGATGTATTGTATGTGAATTGTGTGTAGTGAGTTGTTGATACTGTCACGTGATGATTATGATTACTACGTCGAGTGTTGTACTTACAGACAACTGCGCTTGCTGAAAATACATTCCCGCCCGTAAGTCATTTTTGACAAAAAACACTGATTCATATATGAAGAGGCAAGGTAAAGTTAAGACAACTAGATTAATAAAGAGAGGCTTACAAGAATCACGTGTGTGGGATTTGCTTGTTATTCGAACAATTCCTTTTTGTTATTTAAAAGTCTGGGAGATACAAGCTGCATTTTCTCTGCTTCCTCTCGATGAACGATTTCGGAGTTTCATCGAACTCGTACGTGTGCAATGTTTGTGGAACATCAGAAAGCACTCTGCGCGTATGCGCGTTCGTCCAAAGGGAGCGTGTAAATTGAATCTACTGATCACTCCATACAGTTAGTGGGCGGGGCAAGGAATCAGGAGAAGATTAGGGTATAGACAGGGATTCCCAACTTTTTTTTTTCATCAACACCTTTTTAAAGAAAGTTAGCTTTATCGACACCCTTATGTTTTCTTCATAATATATGGTGTTCATTAACATGATAAATAATTGTTCATAAAGCAATAAAAGATAACATAATTTTACTCCAATATTCTCGTAAATATCTCAGTGTTTATAGTCAAAGACTTTTTTCGCATTTTGAGTTTGAGTTTATCTCCATTGAAATGCAATGGTTACGAATTGTTAAGTGTTAAATTAAGAACTGGTCATTACATATCTACAGTGCGAATTGCAGAGAGTACTTTCTTGCGCCGTAGAATATTGTCAACACAGTTATAATTTCTCGAATTTTCCAAACCTCTTAAAATCAATCCCAAAATTCCTGATGATGAAAGACGGATACGCACAAACAGGAGCAAATTTATAATTTATTATTATACGTTTTTTTGCTCTATATCTGTACATAGTTAATTAAGTTAATATTTTTGTATTCAATGGGATCTTCTTTATACCAACAAGGCGCCGGTGTATATTCGGCCATTGACCCCTTTATCAATATCGACCCGCTTCAAAATTTTATCGACTCGCAGGAGGTATACACCTACCTCGTCGGGAATCCGGGTTATAGATACGTAAGTACTAAACACGTTTTCCTTGCCTCAAACATAACCGAGGAATCGAGGAGGCCTGACTCAGATGTATCGCCCCATCACGTAGAGTCTGCGCACGCACCATCTGGGCCGACCGGCAATGATGATACAATAAGAAAGGTCGCAAGAGTGACAACGGCCATGCCAACGCTGGACCGGAATCTGCATCCCCCGTCCCCATGTAGCGCGCTCCCTTCCCTACTCCCTTGCCGATGCCAGCCCGTCCGAGGCCCTCGCGCGCGGCTGACGCGTCGCGTGTCCCGCAGGCGGCGAGCCGTGCAGCGCGTACGACGTGGCGGTGAGCACGAGCTTCTTCGAGCGCGCGCAGAACAGCCGCGTGCACATGCGCTTCCTGGTGCAAGTGGCCATCGAGTCGGTGGCGGACAAATTCAAGCTGGAGCTGGACGCCGACCAGTACACCGTGCTGAAGAACCGCAAGGCCATGGGCCGGCTGCAGCGCCACCGCATCGAGCAGCGCGGGCCCAAGTTGCCGCTCATCCAGGTGGGTCCAGCAAGCGGGCAAGTTTTGCCGATTCGTTTCCGGAGTCGGTTCTTGTCATTTGGTTCTTCTGGAATATTTTGATTCTTGCTGGAATCGTTTCCAAAATTTAGGAATCGAATCAAATGAATGGCTTTGTGGGTTTTTCTAAGTATGCACTGTTAACTAATGAAATAATTTTATTGTGTTTTCACATTTTAAGGTTTAAATTTCGAAATCATTAAAAAATAACCTTAGATCAAGTCTCAGGTTAATTCAAAGAGTAATGCACACTCTGTATTTCGTGAGAGTTTTATTGCACAAGTAACTGTTTTTCAAAATTTCACAATTTGTTCATATAAATATTTTAAACACAGAGGCACTTGGGTTTTAGAGATTCTTCCACGGTTTCATCATCGTAAATTTAGTACCTGGAGACACATTTAGAAAAACTATTTTAAATATTAGGTTCTAGGACTAATGGTACTGTATTTGGATACGTTGTAAAAGCAAATCGTACTAATTTGATTACAATTCCTTTAGAAATCGAATTTTTTTGTTGCAATTCGATTCCTGTATCGACTTCGGAATCGAATCTAAACGGTTGAAAACGATCAGTTTTTGCCAATGAACATTTAGCAAGAAATTGCACATACAATGTTGTATGAATTTCTTCATATAGCATTTGTTCATGATTTTAGGCATCTTCATGTGCACTGATGTGCGGCAGGTCACCTTCTGAAGCAGGCGAAATTTCATGTGGGTGCCGAACACTTGTGCATATGCGGTTGCCTAAAGTCAGGGGCAAATGCAATGCATACAAATGTATGTTGCTCCGTTAAATGCAATTTCCCAAACTGAAAGAAAAGAAACATGTTTTTCACAAGACGCTCGTGGACAGACTTACTGCTTATTCACTGACGGTGTGGGTAGCGCTCACAAAATCCAGCATTGTTGCCTCTACAGCATCTTTCACCAGGACGTTTTAGGGTTCGAACCCCGACAGGGCAGATTATCCAACTAGCTGAAGTGATAGTTTAGACTGAATTCAGGCTCTGTCAGAAGGAGAATTCTGGCTGCTGCTACAATAGGTAGTTTTCATGGTTTCGTCTATCAATTCCATGGGAATGATGGAAAGGCACCCTAACAAACAGACCACGGACTGATCTTCCCGTCATCATTTTGTTCCCACCTCTTTCTATACACATGCACACACGTTCCGCGAGCTTACATGCAGTGCACAAACGCTCATGACGAAGACCAATCGGGAGCTCGAGAGCCCTTCAGAGCTGTGGTGGTGCCCTGCTAAGAGAAGTTCCGAGAGGAGAAATCTCTTTGCCGAGACATAGGTCGGCGTCAGATCTTTCATTCCGAAGGAGAGGAACACCGCCTCCTTCCGGTATTGCAAATACAATACCCTTGCGGAATAATGATGAAAGTAGTTGACGCTCCAGAACACAGATTCTCAAACATTGTAATTTAACTCTATTGAAAACGAGTGCTACACATTTAATTGTATCACATTCCAAAGTATTCCCTTGAAGTCCGGGTGGGCGGAGATTTCGTGTTTCAAATTTTGCGACCGTGACACACCGGTTTTTATTTCTCTGCGAGGTGCAGGAAGTGCGTTAAGACAATGACTTGTAATGCATGTTTTCCAGATTTCGATTGTGTTACGCATGGACTCTTTGAAATACAAGCAAGCACATGCTTGTACTTTGCATACATACTGTCTTCCTTGATCCTGAATACGTAATTTCCGAGCAGGAGGAAAGTGTGATAATTCACGACGAAAGTCTGGAGGTCACAAACACTGAATTACTTTACTTTGTTTTATTTGTTAAAGACAGTTCTAGCAGCAATTATTTGCTGTTATCGTGTATGTGTATCGTATGTGCGATAATCCATTTCGACGTGATTTTGGTAAACCATTTCTCATTGAGACCGAAAAATTTTCGTGAAAACCGAAACCGTATATGAACTTGTGAGAAATGCATTCTGCAAGTCCACTTGTTCATGTACATGTACACACTTGACATTTCGGTTGTCACAGACATTAGTGGCGACAAGAAGTGTTACATCACAAAATTGTAATTTTGCAACATAATGTTGTTTTCTTTAAAATCTGAGTGAAGCTGTTTATTTCGCCAATATAGCCAGTGTTTTATTCTATACGCTTGTGAACTATCTTTACGGCATTTCATTTCTTGACTTAACACTTGAGATGTGACACTTCTGTGGCGCGCCGGCATGTAATCTCTGCTTCCCAGGAACTGGGCTCGACGGCGTCGACTTCGTCGCCATCGACGTCTTCGGCTCCGTCGACGTCCTCCGCCTCGACGTCGTCAGGCGCGGGCGCGGCGCCGAAGGGCCGGCCGCCCGCGCGGGCGCAAGCGTCTCCCAGCTCCCCTGCCGCTGCGGAGCCTTCCCCGTCGCCGTCGCCCGCGGGCGGTGGGCGGGCCCCGGAGCGCTGGCGCATGGTGCGGCGGCCGGCGGCCGACGGCAGCTCCGTCTTCATCGCCGAGCTCACCCTCGCCGACGTCGTGAGTAGCGCCGCGGCCCCCTCTCGCCTTCAGCCGGATTGAGCTCCTAACGACCCTAAGCCTGGCACATTGTGAATCCTTCCAAATGATACTGAAATAATATATATATATATATATAATATTATATATTATAATATATATATATATATATATAATAATATATATAAGTGATATGAAATTGTACTGGGTCATGCCAATCTGAACAGCTTAAATTTAAGTGGATGGTACTGTGGGGTTTAATCTCCCTTTCAGCACGATTAATCGCTCTATCTCTCTCTCTCGCTCTCTCTCTCGCTCTCTCTCTCGCTCTCTCTCTCGCTCTCTCTCTCTCGCTCTCTCCCTCTCGCTCTCTCCCTCTCGCTCTCGCTCTCTCTTGCTCTCGCTCTCGCTCTCTCTCGCTCTCGCTCTTTCTCTCTCGCTCTCGCTCTTTCTCTCTCGCTCTCGCTCTCGCTCTCTATCTCGCTCTCTCTCTCTCGCTCTCTCTCTCGCTCTCTCTCGCTCTTCTCTCTCGCTCTTCTCTCTCGCTCTCTCTCTCGCTCTCTCTCTCGCTCTCTCGCTCGCTCTCTCGCTCGCTCTCTCGCTCGCTCCCTCTCTCGCTCTCTCTCGCTCTCTCTCGCTCTCGCTCTCTCTCGCTCTCTCTCTCGCTCTCTCTCTCTCGCTCTCTCGCTCGCTCTTCTCTCTCTCGCTCTCTCTCTCACTTTCCTAACCAGGTTCACAGGAAGACTAGAAGTTCCTGCCTCTCGTCTGTACAATTTTTTGAGAAAGAGTATCTATTTAGAATAATTTATCTTGCTCTTTCTTGGTTATCTTAGTCATATCAATGTGATTGCTGCTGCAGCTGCAGCTCCTCAGCAGATTTTACTTCCAGAAACTATACCGGAGTTTGGTGAAGTTTATTGGATGGTAATGCGAGCTCTCTCTCTAATTTATTTGAGGGATTTGAGATTGATTCATATACAAATGCGTCCGTTTCATGATACATTTTGTAATGTACGCTGTTAAGTGCCCCTAACATGTACATATGTTCGTGGTCTCTGGAAACCACTGTGTCTTTTTCAGCCAGTATAAGTTATTGTCTGATTGATGGAATGCCGAAACTGTTGGTTTCCTTGGGAGCATTTGTGTTGCAAGTGTTGCGATGGAGAATGCAAAGCGAGGTGTGCCCGCAGACGAACGCCGGCGAGGTGTGCTTCCGCGCGGGCGACGACCGCCTGGTGGTGGAGAGCTCGCGGCGTGGCTACGCCTGGGACGTGTTCGTGCCCATGCAGCTCAACGCGGACGCCGCGCGCGCCGTCTTCGTGCGCTCCGACCGGGTGAGTGGCTGCGCCTTCGCCCGCGCCCGCACCCGCACCCGAATCCGAACTCGAACCCGAATCTGCACTGCACCCGAACCCGCACTCAAACCCCAACCAGCACTCGCACACGAACCCGCCCACGAACCCGTCCACGAACCCGCCCACGAACCCGCCCACGAACCCGCCCACGAACCGAACCCGCCCACGAACACGAACGTTTATAATTCTTGTTTTCTATATTTTACAAAATATTTACCACATCGGGAAATACTGTTAAGTCCTTAGAGTATTAGACATTCCTGTAAAGTTGCATTAGTCTATTCGATATTCTTGCGAAGTTGCATTCCTCTGATGTAATGAATAAAGCCCTCCCGTGCTGCACTCTGTGTACGAGTACCACGTATCACGCCCGCACATACATTAAACTCACGTTCTTCAGTTTCTATTAGTCCTTCATTGAATGGTTCGCGCAATTTTAATTTGGAAGTTAGGAGGCAAGAGGTCAACCATTCCCTTTAGCATATGTAATGGTGTTCGTTGAATTTGACCGTGTTGTAACTCCCTCGTCAGACTCAATTTTATTATTTCCCACCCCTGTGCCCCAGAGAGTGTATGCATTCCTAGAGCTGGGCTGCGGAGTTTTGGTACTACTGACAAGTGCGGCAGTGACGATCTGTGCATTGAGGAGATGTGTTATGATATTGTACTGGTTTGCAAATAACAGATTGTACGGCACATCTCTCATTTTCTGTAACATACATACCTCAATAATTTACTGAGTTGTAGCTTCAGATTTGCTCAACGGTGAACACGCACACTTTATATGTATATATGTATGTGTGTGAGCGCGCGTGTGTGTGAGCGCGCGCGCGTGTGTTTGTGAGTGTGTGAAACTTGGAAGATACACTATTTTAGGTGTTAGTATTTCATTAATTGAGCGTCTGCTCGCAGAGAAAATAATTTTGAAGCGAATTAAACTCGTATGTCTGCGTATTTTTATAGTGCCTCAAACTAACCAAAAACGTTTCTTCGTTTATTGCAGTAATGTAGAGCGTGCGCTTGTTTTTATTCATTTCATTATTTGCAAATTTTAGTTCACGTGTACTCAATCGAATACTAGCAAACCCGCCATTATGCGAACTTTCAAATAATGGTCTTAGTAATATTTAAATAAATATTTTCCCCATGAAAACTGCCGTAAAAATTCCGCTTGGGGGCCATCTTCTTGCCATTTGTAATCGTCACTGCCTTTCGGTCGGAGTCTCTTGAGAAACGAGGGAGCGGGATGAAACGTAATCGTCGAAGGGGGGGACGCTTGCTTATTCTGTGCAAGGGGAACGTGACTTTCGAAATGACGGTTGACAGCGGCCTCTGTAGTGAACATGCATGATGCGCTATCGCGAGTGGCTATTGCGTAGCAACATTGGAATTCAGGTATACTCATTCCGCGTGCGTATAAGTTGTACGCTGTGCTCAACTGAAACATTTCAAACGCATGCCTGTACAAACACGAATTTGTTTTAATTCCATAAAAGTTGATTTATGTTCGTGGCTGTGAGTCTTTTAGAGCACATCCATGTTATGTCCTATGTATGGCTGTATAGTTCACGAAATACGAGGCCATTTAGTTTTTTTAAATAATAGATTGCTAGTCTAGACAAAATAATTTCTACAAGTTGGGAAATTCATGTAGGGGTTGTAAAATCTATATCGGACTTTTTTTATTTGTTTATAAGGAGAATGCGCATGTTGGCGGCCTATACTTATTGTATAGAAGTCACCAAAAATATTAGTTTTTTAAGCTTTAATCATTAATTTATAAAATTTCACTTATAAAACAAAATTTTTGACTAATTCATCGAAAACTGTCAAGTAACTTCAGCTCTGCCTCATGTGTAATCTTTCTCGTTTATATAATGGACTGGTAATTCGAATCGCCCAATTCCCTCGAAAAGTGATGCTTTGAACAAATTTTACTTTACTAACATCGTATTAATTTACATCGTAAAGACGAATATCAAGTAGTAAGAACCTCAATATCACTTTTTTTAATGAGTCATTGCATCTTAATAATCTGCTTTCCTCTGACTATCGAAATGTATCGTTTGAATCCACAGACGTGCTTTGCTGGTAATTTGCTTATCGGCTCGGATATCGTGTTCACCGTCAACATTTTCGAATTGAAGGCTTGAACACGAACACGAACACGACCTGATATTTTCTACGGATTCGGAGACAATTTCCTGGCCATATATTGCTCCAGTCGGCTCCTCTTCGATTTGAAAATGCGTAAAGAAATGCGGAAACTCTCATTAGTCTGGAAGAGAAGAGTTCAGTTTGCGTGAACCTATCCCTTGAAACACGGCAATTTTTTTACTTTTAAGAACTTTGAGGGATATAAAAATGTATTTAATAATTACCAAATGCATGCGTACCGTACATTTGGCCTTAAACTACATTAAAGATTTTTAACTTTTTTAACTGGAAGCGTTCGGCCTAAGATAGTGCCGTTAGCCACTTTCAAGTATCTTAAGTTGTGTATTATTTTCTTGGTAAGTCGATTGTGAATTTCACTTTTTTAAATATTTAATTCTCTTATTAATAAGATGCTCATGGCCTTTAAATGCCCCCGTAGTAGAATATCGTGGTGTGTGTGTGTGTGGGTATACACCGTGACAAAACAGCCTTCGATGTAGAACAGATTGATTGGGAGGTAAGTCGTGTGTGGCGGATTGATTGAATCAGTCGTCTGTTTTAATGCTTCTTGAGACAGAGGCGGGAAAAATGGCTATAGCTCGTTTGCAGCACGTATATAAAGGACGAAAACATAATTGATTTTTGGATACATTTCTTGTTGCTTGTCGATAACCCAGCTTCTTGAATTTCAAAAGAGAATTCCTCGGTATTTAATATTTTATGATACATATTCTTTGGGGATTTTGTAATCAGAAGTCTACGTAAACATGACTCATTGTCAGTGCTAGTTAGGGCGATCACGAGGAGAAACCGTGAGTGTGGTTTGTGAAACAATTTCCTATTGTAATGGTCGAACATGTCAGTATAATCGTTAAGTACTTGATTAGAACATTAGATGTTGACCCGCGCAGTCTGGGAGTTATGGATGTAATCCCGTTCACATAATAGCATTAAGTAACATTGTAGTGCTTCGAATTAGTGTGCCTGTTTCCACATCTCCCAACGGGAAGTTGGCTGTTCCTGTAAACTGATCGTTATGTGGGTCGAATTATATACCTAGTATTCATAAAATAGTTATTATTTTTGTTTATTACGCTCGGAAGATTTTAGAATTATTTTTTGAAATTTCAAGTGTTTGTTTGCATTGCTACCTTCGTATTTAATAACGATAATTAGGTAAATAGTGAAACCCTAAGGGAATGCTAAGTAGAATAATCCCGAAATCACGTATGTAAAACTGTCACGAAATCGTCGACCATATATGTTAATCCTGCTCTCGCAACTCGTAAAAACAAAACTTATAGAAATAAATAAATAAATTAACTCTCACGCAAAATTAACTCTCACACATTCATAGCTCAGTAACCAGTTCTGCTATGTCCGACAACTCAGTCTCGTCGAATTCCATCCTCGATTTCTTATGTATGGCGTTTGAGCATTGAATACCCATATACTTCCTAGAACGCTCTCCTCGCAACATTGATGGATTGTGGAGCCCAATGTGAGGAGACGTAATCACTTGGAAGTCGCAAGGCGGCCCAACGATTTAAGAAATGGCACGCACGTGTGTGCTTGTGTGTGTATACCAACTGGAGTAGCACACGAAAGGACGACCGGTTTCTGGTACAGTGGACATGGATTTCTCCTTATCAGATGTATTGGGTTAGTGTTATTGCCTGACAACTCGCCAACATTTCATGCCAACTGGTAGTAGCAGTGGTCCCCTTGCTCGGGGGGGGGGGAGGGGGGGCAGGTGCGCAATGCAGGCCGTGGGAAAGCCGGGAAAGGTCAGGGGCGTAATGATCGAAGTGACTCAGAGCGGCCATTGTGCAGCTGTTTATGGGAGCTTCCGCGCGCCATTCGCACGCGCGGCGGTTTCCTGGTCATTCCTCCGCGGAGCGCGCACGCCGTGCAAGTCATGTGTGTGTGTGCGCGCGCGAAGATGCGTGGCGCGGCAAGGCGCGGGGATCCCTAAGTGTCACACTTGCCCGCCGCCTCGAGAACTCTCCTCGACGCGGACCCGCGTCTCGTGCGGTGTGCGGAATGCAAGCGTTGTATTTAGGCATATTACAGCAGTGTAATAAAATTGTGATCTTTATTCTGGAGGGTTCATTTGAGTGAGATAACATTCGTGCGTTCGTAACATTCGTTGTGTTTTCCGTTGATATTTTCACAACGTGTGTTTATGTCCCCCCAGAAATTTTCACGGATGTATAAAAAAGGAAATTTCAGTTAACAAAGAAATGGGGACACTTTGTTACATGAGAGTATTATGGTGGTGTCATATTATTTCCGTGAAATCGTATTAAAATTGTATTAAAAATAATAGCCAGAAGAAGCTTCAATCAAGTAAAGCGTGTAGATTAGCACTCCTGCCAAAGTGTTTCGCATTTTCTGTTAGTGTAGTATCGTGGGAGAACTGTGTTGTAGAATGGTCAGATAGTACCGAGAGCCGCGTGGATTCTCTGTGGCACGGAAGGAACTCTGTGGATATTGCAGGTGCTGAACATCCAGATCCCGATCGTTGCCAGCTGAGCGTGCCGGCGGTCTGCGCTTCTACCAAAGAGTCCAGTGCAGCGGCGCCCCCACAGCCGACGTCCCAGACGTCGCTGTTCCCCACCTCGACGCGGCGGCCGGTGTTGCGTCGTCCGCCCGCCCGCACCCACCGAGGGCGCCGCCGTCAACGCCCGCCCACCAGCGCCGCCGCCGCCGCCTCCGCCACCTCTCGCTCGCCTCCCCGCGCCTCTGTGCCGCTCCGCGCTGTGTAATGTATAATACACTGATGTACCCACGCCTTCGCGTTCATTTTTCACCCGTCGCCCGCCCGCTCCCCCTCCCCTCCCTCCCGTCCTCCGAGTCACGCCCCCATCGGGCAAGGCCAGCTTACGTAATCCGTCTCGGCGCTGCCCGCGGGCGGCGGTGTTGGCGGCGGCGGCGCGCGATTGCTAATGGGGTGCCGCGCCCACGTGCTCACCGGCCGCAAGGTCACCGCCGGACACGTGTCCCCACGGGGCACGAGCCGCCTCCGCCTGCTTGCCTGCCTGCCTGCCACGCCGAGCCGCGCTGCCTCACCCAGCGCCCGGGCGCGAGCCGCGCCCTCAGCCATCACCTAGCCCCACCTGCGCGCTCCCGCCCTCCCTCCAGCCCGCCCGCGCGGCGGCTGGCGCGCGCGAATGGACGGGACTACGCGCATTCATCTACTACAATATTTTGGGCTGGCTCAAACAACCATGGTTTTCACTTTCCATGGTCTGCAATGTGTAATGTGTTGGTGCCGTGTTATTATACAAATGTTACGTCTGAACAACATCCTGGGTTGCTTTATTTTTTTTGTATATACAGCAGACATTGTTTTATTATGCGTTAATGAATCTTCTTATTTTATTTTCTCCTCTGACGGTTTCCTCGCTTCGACGCGTCGTTATCTGAACTTTTTTCCCCCTGCTTACAGCTAGCCACGTCCCTTCATCTTGATAATATCGTTTTCCTTCTTTATCTCTCCATTTTTTGCCTGGCGTGTTTTACTCACTCTTGTTTTGTTTTTTCTCATTGGTGTTCCACGTCTTGAATTATTCTCGACATTTTCCTGCTCTTTGCCTCTCATTTATCTTGACACTCTCCCCTTCTCCATCTCCTCCTTCACTCCATTACTCATATCCTTTTGTAAGTTCTCTGTAATTAAGGAGATTTGTGAGTTAGGCTGTGAGGCGTAAGTAGTTGATGGGAGGATGGAATGGCGCGTAGATGGGCTTGACCTATCATGCGAAGGAAATTCAACGATACGTTCGTAATTTGAGTGGCAATAGAAGTAAAGTAACAGCACGAAACCTGTTCCCGCACATACGGTAAGTATTCAATTCTGTATCTCCGCAGCTTCAAAACATCTTTACCGTGACCACACGAATGTGGCATTACAGAGAACACGACGTAAACAAAGCAATCGAAGTCTAGGAAGTGGATTAGCAATGCAGCTGCAAGAAGTCGAACGGTATTGTCAACCGGGCGGCCGGCGGGCGTGTTGGCGAAGTCGCCGCCGCCGCTTGGGTGCGGGCTCCGTGTCGCGTCCGAAGAGGCGGCGCCGCCAGCGATTCGGCCCTGCCCGGCCCGGCTCGGCCCGCCGCCGTCCGGGGGGCGGCGACCCCCCTCCACACGCCGCGCCGTGGCGTCTTCCCCTCTAGCGGCGTCGGCGGCAGCGGCGCGGCCCCGCACAACGCGCCGGCGACCGCCCCATGTCCCGGCACAGCGCGCCGGCCGCGCCGCAAAGCGCATTCTGCTCGAAAGGCACGCGCCGGCCACTGCGACCGCGGGCCCGCGCGTAGTCGCCGCGCGCCCGCTGCCTCGGAGGGGGTAAGACGCTGCGCGGCCGCGGCCGGGGTGCCGCGGCGCGGATGCGATTGGGCGCGCCCGCGCCACGTGACCGGGTGCGCGCATCCGCCGAGGAGCACCGCGCGCACGTGGCGGTCGCTTCACTCGCTTCGGGCCGTCGGTGGCGTCGAACTTCTTTTCTGGTTATTCGTCGGCGCTTCTTACTACGGGCGAGCCCGCGTGCGCTCGCGCCTCCGCTCACCGCCGCCGCCGCCGCCTTCTCCTCCTCCTTTCTGGCGTCGCCCTCCGGGTGACCGGCGTCGGGCATGGCGCGCGCGGGGCTGCGGCGTCGCCGCCGCAGCGAAGCCGTCGCCTCCCAGCCCGCCGACGTCTCGCCGCGCTGCTGCTGTTGCTGTGCTGCTGCTGCGCCGCGCGCCGCCAGAGGTACGTACGCCCGGGGGGGCGGTGGCCCCGCCGACAGGCGGCTGCGGCTGCGGAGGACCGGCGAACGGGCCGCCGCCGCGCGCCGGGCCCACGGCGCACAACAAGGTTGCCGTCGGCGCACGCGCCTTTTCTTCGTGGGCCGGCGCGCGGCGGCGGGCGGTCGGCGGCGCGGCGCAGTCCGAGTTCAGTGCACCCGGCGCCGCCGCGCCGCACGCGCGCGCCGCTCCGAGCCGTGCGCGCGCAGCGCGCCGCCCGAGCCGCTACCTCTACTCCTCCTTTCCCGCCGCTCCGGGTGTCCCTCGTCCGAATTCTTGTCTAATATACGTAGTATCTGCGCGGGTGGAAAGGCATTCTACTCTTTTTCGCCGTCTCTCCTTTTGTTCGTTTCGCTGATGCGCAGCTTCTCGTCATAAATATCCCGCTGCGGCGGCGGCGGTGGTAGTGAAGGCGGCCAGGGCGCGGGATCCTTGTTTGGCGGGCGCAGGGGCGCGCGCTCGCGGGGGGGGCCGTGTCCAGATCCAGCGCCACGTGTTGGATAGCGACCCCTGGCGCTGCCGCGCCCGTCACCGTCGCCCGCGTTGCGGTATTTTTACTTTATTTTTAAACTGGCACCGGTGCGGCGCGGGCGACACCGCAGGACGCGGGCGCCCACCGCACGTCTCCGTCGCGGCCTCCGCGCCGCCGCTGCGAGCGCGGGGGGGGGGAGAGGCGCTGGCCGCGCCTGGCAGTGCCGCGTGTTTTACTCGGTCGACGTTTTGCTGCGCCGTACGCAGATAATTTCGTGCAACCGCTGTCGGTGCCGCGCCCGATCCCGCCGCCCGCCCGCTCGTTCGCTGCTCGCCGTCCGCTCGCCCGCCCGCCCGCGCCCGTCCCACGGCGAACAGCCCGAGGGGCGGCCGCGCCTTGGAATGTGTTTCCTAACGAGAGGAACGCGCCAAATTGGCGGCCGCGCAGGAGACAATCGTGCGACGACGACGGCGGTGGCAGCGAGGCGGCGGCGGTGGGGGGGATAGGGACGGGACGGCGGAGGTGAACGAACGGCGACTGCCGCGCGCGGCGCGCCGCTCGAGCGACGCGAACAAATGGAACGGGCGAGCGCTCTCGTCGTCGCAGGCCGGCCGCGCGGCCCTTCTCCTGCTGCTGCTGCTGCTGCTGCGCTGCTTCCCGCCCCCGCCCCGCTCCGCTGTCCGGCGGAGGACGCGGCGAAGCAGGCAGGCAGGCAGGTCGGGCCGGCCCGCCGCGGTCCTTTCGAGCTGGTGCACGCTCGCCTCTACCCGCTCGACCCCGCCCCTCCCCGCCCTGTCTCCCCGCCCCGCTCTACTCCTCTCCTCCGACTCGCGCCGCAGGCACATTACCCGGCGCGTGGGCGTGTTTGCCGGCTCCCGAACTCGGCCGCGTGCGCGGGCTATGAAGTCGGCATATTTGTTCTTACCGCGTCCGTGGCGGTGGCGACGGCGGCGGTGGCCGTGCCAGAACACTCCAACCAGGTCCTTGATCCTCAAGGACGACTGCGTTACATTCTTTGTATACTTTTTACGGGCCAGTGATTCGGCAAAAGAACGCGATGTTCGCCAGTCGTAAGTTGTTCGCGACGACGCTGAGTTACCGGTAGGGTTCATCGTTCTTCGCGCTTCGCTCTCCGCCCCCTCCGCGCGAAGGCGGTCGCGGCGATCGAGGAAAATGTTTGCACGAAAAGCGGTTAATACGTGTTTGGCACACTTATTTTCTCTTTCGATATGGAAAGTCAAACGTGTTCTTCCTGAGGAAGTCCCGGTTGCTGATGTCCGTGGAAAAAACTCGACCTCTAATCCTCTACCGTTTGTGGCTGTCGGTGCGGGTCGAAAATTTACGACGACCGGTTATTCTGATATTACACAATTAAAACACGGAAAATTGCTTGTAGGCTCGAATTCGGAGCCCTGCCGCTCGCCCGAGGGGGGCCCGGGACGGCACAAGCGCTCCGCCTTAATTGCGCTCTTCGACAGTCTCCCGGTGCCCTTTTTGGGTAAAAAAGTTCCGAATTGCTGGTTTATGTAGTGTGAAGTAATAACATTCCTTGCTGTACGTTTTAATTTTATAGCGTGTTTTTCGCCATTCATGATCCACACAAGCGCACGCTTGCCGCCTGATGGAGGCACGGCACGCGATCATGTCCGCTTGCACTGCCTGCCTGCCTGCCTCGCCGCCCCCGCGTCGCGATTGTAGCACGCCCCTCCCCCCACCCCCCCGTCCCCTGGCGCTGCTGCGCGCGGCGGTAGCTTTTAGCGTAACGATACTTCGTTACGCCGCATGCCCAACGGAATCGGCAAACAAAATTAGTAATTGTTTGTCGGTACATACAGAAACTTCAAGTCACTATAAAAGGATTATATTTATGATTGTTTAAATTTGACGGACTCGTTGACTGTTGAACGTTTCGGTCGAATAAAACTTGTAACGAAGAAAATAATCTAATGTAGACTACGTCTAATTATATTTATCTAATGATTATTTGTTTTATTGTTGACATGTGTTAGATCTTTCAACATGTTTCAACTTTCGTAAGGTTATTTTATCTTGATGAGTGAATTAGTATGCAACTAGTCTTCCAAAACTAAGATATTATTAATAAACGAGAGGCCTGGAGCAGCAAAAAAATAAACTGTGTTGTAAGCAGTGATGCAGTCACTGAGTATGAAGTTCTAACATCAAGTAAGATGAATTGAGGATTAACATAATAAATATTTGCATTTTTCAGTCAGAATTGAAACGTATATTCGAAATTAGTAATCTGATATACAAAAACGTTCGTGGCCTATTTAAAAAGAGCGCCGAAAAACATCGTCAGTAAATTAATACGTGTTATCAAATGAATAGTATATTCACATTAAAACAACTGCCCCTTTGAAAATGATCGTTTAAAATTTTAATTTCATTACAGAGAGAAAATCGCACCATTTATCACAGATGTAAATTTGACGTTTCTGTAAATAAAATTGTCGTTTGATTATAATCTGAAATATCAATATGTATCATATATGTAATAGTTTGCAGTAAATTTATAGTTTTAGATATTTGGATAACTTACGAGTGCCCTATTCACGAATTGTCTCATTCCAGACTTTGTGCGCTGCGACAAAGTGGGAGACGTGAGAGGCAGTGGTTGCGCATGTTGATACGGTTCATATTAGTGATTAATCCCCGTGTTGTAAGAGTGTTTTATAGTTAGATAGTGAAGGTTGTGAAAATTGAAATTCAAAACCGTTTGATTGATTTTTTCCTAACCTAACCGTAATTAGACAGATTGTAAATATGAATTCTTCTTTATTTCTGTAGCATTGTATATATTTTATATTGTATAATATTTGTATAATCGAAATTTGAATCCTTTTGAAGTACTGTAATATAAAATTACAGCATGCAGAATCTGTTTATATGTTAATTTGACCAAATTTTCTTCGAAGCTGGTGTTCTAAATAGCCGAAACAATTGACTTGATTCATAAAATTGTCGGTTTCTATTTGTCCCATTAACCTCTAATGTCATATTTTTATTGATTTCGCGCTTTCATAAAAAACGACAGATTTCCTCGATGCTCTTTCTGTTTTGGTGATCCCGGTACATTAGTTTCAAGTCGCCAATAGGAAGAGCAAATCGTTGCGTAAGTTTATTCCAGAAACATTTGGGGTATAATAAGTTCGACATATATAATTGAATTATCTGTGAAGTTGTTAGAAGTAGTTTTGAAAACAAGGAATTATTTAGCTATAATTATAGTATTTTTTGATAAATGGTTAAGTATATAGAAATTATTATGCATGTGAACAACACATGAAAGCTAAGTCTAAAACTCCGCAGATATGAATTGAATTTGAGTTACTGTTAGCTGTATAGTTTGTTTTGCAATTCTTTGGAGCAATGCATGAGAAAATAATTTGTTTAAAAGTTGTAATGAACGATTTTTAGTGAAATTTTTTATTGATGAACCGATTAATATTTGTGCATCAAATGCAATATATTTCACGCTAATTAACTTAGTTAATATTATTTATACAAAAACTACTCAGTTTAAAGAAATACATTTTTGGTAATTCCTTTCTGTGAAAGGAGTCACTAAGGTCCAGGACAAAGCGTATTCCCGCTGTTCAAAATGTTCAGCAATGTCCTGCATTAGTTTCAAGCAAGGTAAATAATGAAGATGATCTCAGTTCGGCAGCTTTCGAAACAGGAGACGCCTTCAGATGCACTGAAGACAGTGAAAAAATTCGTAGTGTTGATGTCTCTGCCCTTGTGAAATTTGTTGCAAAGAATATAGAGCGCCATTATGTGGGTTAAATCTTGAATTCGAATAATACGTTTAATTAGTTTGCAGTTAGCAATAATCATGACTGTTCACCGTTATTGATTTGATTAACATAACAATAGTTAATATTCCTAAATTGGTTTGCTTTTAATAAATTGATTTTTTCAGTGGTTTTTACTTCTTCCATTTCCTGTATTTATTATGCGTGTCAAACCTCCCACAGATGAGGAAAATCTACCAGTTGTATATTTATTGTTTTTGCCACATTATACCAGCTGGAAGGGAAACACTTTTTTTTCTAAGAAGCTGATTGTTTGGGTTGCAGAAAAAGTTATGTTCAAAAGGAACGAGGAGAAAAATGTTTAACTAAAAACTGGTCACGCCAGTTGAAGATCATGTTCTACTATTCACGTATCATTACATTTTAAAAGATGTCAACTTTTTACATTAGTACAATAAACGTTAACCCATGGATCTACAGAAATTGTGCCAATTCGTAATGTACGTTCTCTGTTCAAGCGTATCAAACTGTATTGCTATGTATAGTGTTAGACGAAACAAAGATCTGTAAGTTCGAGTCAATTTCAGAATTTGAAGATCGGATTCCAGATAATGTTTTGATTTCACTCTGAATAGAAAAAAAAAACAAGAAAAGTGAGACAATAATAGTTTTCTTTTCCAAATGAAACCGCGTCATACTCATTTCGATGACTCGTCGTTTGGAGCTCTGGCCCTTCTCGTACTTGCGTCGCCGGTCAAAGGCTTGTGCCCGGGTGGCGCGGGGACGGGGTAGGGGCCTTGCCCAGGGCGACGTAAGTGCACGCACGGCGAGGGAGCGTGTGAGGAATTTCGGCGTCCGCGAGTGTGCAGAAGACCTTTTCCGCATTCAGTCATGTGCTAAATAACGGCGAGACGTTTTATGACCGGTCGCGAGGAGTACGTTAGGTTAGTTTGTGCGTGCCCACGACTGGTCCCCGGCGCCACGCCACGCCGCGCCGCGCCGCGCCGCGCCGCGCCGCCGACGCCGCCGTGGCGCCTGCCAACCAAGGCCTGCGGCGCCTCCACTCGAACACACCTACGACCAGAAGAGACGGCAGCAGCGCGCGAAACGGCTGCTAGGGATGGTGAATTTTCGAACCGAAATTGTGTTGCTTAAAAATTAAATTTGAAAAATAGTATAAATTTCTTCATTATTGCATTATACGTGGGAACAGTAGTTTTGTATTTTATTTCTGCGTCTTGTTAAAAATCGTTGATATTCTCCTTTAAATTTTATTATATATTTGAATAAGAAAGCTATTGTGTTATAATTGTTCCTTTTTTTCTACATTACTATATACATATTCCTTTACATTCAGATATTATCTACATTGCAAGTATCTTCCCACTTCAGGTAGAAGCTGTGTGGCAAAGCGTTTCTATCATCCTATTTGATGACAGAGGCGTTGATTATAGTGTGTTCTGCATACTGAAAAAGTAAAAGGAAACGATATGTTAATAATGGATGGAGGGAGAAAAAGTATTGGAAACACTTCAAACATGTTATCTCGAATTGTCGGTGGTAAACTTCGTGTTTAAGGTTCTTTTCTCGAGCGTACATCAGGATTAAAATAATTTAGCACTGTTTTAAAGATGGTTAAGATTGATGGAGGTGGCAAAGAGATACCCGCAATTTTGTACTCCAAAATCGAGATATTTGTATGAATGGATGTTCTAGGGGTGTGACATACATAATGTCTGATTAAAATCTTTATAGCTGAAACTTGGTAAATGCGTCAGGTGTAAGTTCTAGTTGTGTCCTTTCGAAGAAAATTAAGATATTTTAATTTTGAAGGTACTTTTCAAGAAGCCTCTGTGACATTTTCTGGAAAATGGCTGCAAATTATGTCTTTAATTTTTTGTGCAATTAGAATAATGTACATCTATAATATATGGCACGGATCCGATTTTCATTGAAACCTCAAATTTTGAAAATTGCGAAAGTTCAGAATAGTTTCCAAACCTGCCTTTCACCCTCAATATTAAAGTGAAAAATTTCTGTCTCAGTACAATTTATCTTTCAATTTTACGTCTTTAAATGATGGCATGCACAAAACATTTATGAGTTCTTGGTTAGTAATAACAGTAAGGAGCGGAATAGTTTCCGTATTCTCACAGTTCGTTTTAATATTCTATAGTGCTTTATATTTCATCCACATATTTTTGACAATAGAACTTAATATAGAAATTGGACTTCTCGGAAATGTTTTGTGTAGAACTGCAACGAAGGGAGTTATTGATTTCTCTCTTGAAAGTGTGTAGAACAATGTAAAACGGGGCATTATCAGTTCCCGAAATTGCATTGCAAATCGTACGGTTTCTTTTGTTTCAAATGGCTTGTATATTTCAGGACAGTTCGATAGTTCCCTGAGTGATAAAATTTTATTTCATTTTTGGCACTGATTTTTATTGATTAAAATAATCACCTTCACTTGAAATTGTAGTGAATACATCGTGTAGTGAGGGGTGAAGAACCCTCTTCCCGAATGCAGTGCGAATGCCGCCTGCGAAGTGGACCATGGAGCCCGCCGGTGTGTGGCGCCGCGTGGAGAAACCCGCGACCAGGAAGCCCGGCTAATCGTCCCCGGAGGCAGCGGCGGCGGCGGCGGCCGTTTCGGGGGGAAGGAGCGCGTCCGTCCGCCCGTGGGTGTCGCAAGGAGGTTGAGAACCCCTCGCCAGGCGGGTCGCCACCGCCGCGACCTCCGCCTCCGCCACCGCCACCTCAACCGCCGCGCCCACGGCATGAATGCCGGGCGGCCACCGCTGTGCCGAATGGACGGCGGGGCACGCCCGCGGTCCGCCCAGCACACCACGCACCCGCCACCGCCGCGCCGCCGCGCCGCCGCCGCCGCGCGCCACCATCACACCACCACCGCCACCACCGCCGCCACCACCACCACCACCACCACCACCGCCGCCACCGCCACCGCCACCGCCGCACCGCCGCCACCACCGCCACCACCGCCACCACCGCCACCACCACCACCACCACCACCACCATCCACCACCATCCCCGCTGCCGCGTACGGTCAAGGCGCGGGACGTGGCTCGCGCCGCACCGAGGCTCGATCCACGGGCGGTGGCGGTCCAGGCCCGATGCGGCGCGCCGCTCCTCCCTCCCTCCCTCCCTCCTCCCTCCCTCCCTCCCTCCCTCCTCCCTCCCTCCCGTCCCTTCCCCTCGCCCGGGCGAACCCTGCGCTCACCCACTCGCCGCCCGTCCGCCGCCCCGCTCGCCCGCTGGCGCGCACGCAGCCGCCAAGGCCGCGGCCGCTTCCGGAGCGAGGAATGCGGCCGTCCAGCCTGCGCGCCGAGTCACGAGCCCGGGCCCCTCGACGCGCAGTCGCCGCCCGCCACCGCCTTCGCTCTCGCACCGCCGCCACTAGCCCGCCCCCCCCCCTCCCCTACAGCGCCGCGCTGCTGCTCCCAACTCCACGTGGCCACGCTCGCCTGCCGACGGAAACGGCGCGCAACGCTGCGCTGCAAACCGTTCTGCCCTAGGATGGGAGGGTGGAATGGGTGAGTTCACTTAAAGAAGGGAAAGGCAATCTCGTATTCCATAATGCTATTGAATCATCCATTCGGAATTCCCTCGTAAAGCCAAGCACAAGATTTCCGATACTTAGTGCCCAATACCCCGTTAGATATATGGCATTAGAAGAAGAAGAGTTTATAGTTCCTGATCGCCTACATTGCTCTGTGAACTCCAGTCGCCTCCGTTTGGATGGTTTGAATGCAACTGCGTGAAGCCCGTTGGAATTCCGGAGTTCAAATTATGTGCTTCAAACGTCATTCAATGTAAAGGCTTGTAAACACATGCCACCATTGGAAAATTGCCCACGCAGGCCGTCGCGCAACACAGCCAGACTTTTCTCTCGCATCATCGCCTGAAGCTGCTCGTTTATTGCAGACCAATTACAGAGACTCGTTGGATTTAATCCTGTGGGTTTTGGTATTTTCTCGCGGAAAGAGATTTGTAGAATTTTGTATATATCCTGCAGCAAGTGAATGCAACTGGTTTTAGATTCTCAGAACCCGAATTCTTGAAACTATTATGTTTATCCCTTTCGTTGTTATCGAATTGTGAGAGTACTCGGATCGAAAGGAGATTGTCCGACAACGCACCGGAAGCTGTTGTCATTGTAAAAGAATAATAAGTGTTTGGTGAAGTATAACCATTATTTCCTTTCAATTTATTTTACGCTTTGTCTTGCAAGAAAAATAATGAAACATAGCGGAAATTGAATTTCTTTCAGAATGACAACCTGTCCAAGATTGTAAATTGAATTGAGTGGTTCTGAACAGAAATATTCTTAGAGCTGGGACTGTTCTAGAATGAATTTTGTCGGAAATACAATAATAATATTGTAATAACTGATGTTCGGATTTGTATTTAATAAAAACATTTATTCGGTTATCTACATCTAATATTCGTAATACATTTTGAACTGGAAATATGCCCGCTCCTTTCAAAGAAAGTGAAGATATAAAATCACAGCTTACAGATATATCTTTAAAACTTCTAATTGAAAATTGCCTTTAAATTTTGCTCGATGCTATGCTAACATGTCGATATTACGCCAAAAACGTCCAGTTGGTATTGTAATCGCAGTATTTCTCTAGAGTAACATGGGCTCTTTGGTTTAAAAAAATACGCGTAAAACAGTGTCTGAAAAATACCTCGGAAAAACTTGTGTCACTACGGAAAAATGTCTTCAATTACTCTGGTGGTGTAACATTTAAAACTATGTCGCTACTTCCAGTTGCGAGCAAGGACATGTGGTTTTAATTTATCGTTCCATTTCACGTACTAGTATATTTTCGTATTCACTTCAATATAGTATAGTAGCGCTAACCCTCTTTTCTTCATCTGTGTATGATCGTCGTGGGGATTTCACCAGAGGCAAACATTGTGTGCTTCTCCTGTGTCTGTGCCCACTGGCCTGGAGCGTAGTCTCCCTCCCCCTTCCTCAGTCTGTTGGCCTCTGCACGGCTCGTGCAGAGACAGCGTCGCGCCGCGCCGCGCCGCGCCGGGCCGGGCCGGGCCGCGCCGCGGATCGCCGCAGGCAGCCGTCAGCTCATGAGCCCCGCAGCGGAGTTCTACAGATGTCTTGCGGCCGGCCCAAGGTCACGCGGTTCCGCGGCCCAGACTCTCGGCCGAGTGGCTCTTGTCATTCGCGAGCGGGTCTCTCCTGCGGGCGAGGCTCCCCGCCGGAATCGGGCGCCGGAGACGGTCCATTGGCGGCGGTCGAAAATGGGCCCGACCAAATTGTGTGTCGCAAGGAAACAAGGCGAATTCGACCGGCAAATTATAGATGGGTTCGGCCGGCTCTGACAGCTGAATAGTGAAATCATTGCTTCTGCATCATCTTTGATCGAGGGGACCTTTGGGTTCGAATAAGGACAGTGGTGGATTTTCAACATGAGCTACATAGCGGAGTCGAATCCAACGTGTCTGGAGGAGACATGTCGGGGTCTGCAACTCTGATCTATGGTTTCTCCAATCAGTACTATGAGAACGCTGGATCAGAAGCCTAAAAAGTAGATCATGGACGGTGAGTGATCTCTTTCTCATCTTTGTTCTCTGAAACGTCTCTTGCGCAGTTTCACTTACAACGTGTACCCTTACAGCATGCCTCTTGTAGCCGTTCCCAGATGATTTCGATGTTTTGCGTTGAGGATGGTCGGAGGAGCTTGTATAAAGCCTATCTACGCCGCGGCGCGGGTCAAGAGCCTCTTTCGAGCAGATGCACGGCGTGGGCGTCTCCGTCACTAGAGCCGGGGATGCCCCTGCCAGATGGCAGTCGCGGATTGTGATGTCCGCACTGCCTCGCTTGTAGTGCCTGGGATCTCGTTAGGAGGGGTATTTCTGGAGGGATTTAATTGCATCGCACACCTGCCATCGTTCGTTTACATGCCGCAAGCGTAGCCCGTCGCATTTCCAAGACACACACCGCCCAGCCGAGTTTGATTCCTAAAATTCGGGATGAAGTTGTTGCAATCCAGCGCGCTGGTGCCCGCACGTGCACAAAACCGGACATTCTCATCTTTTTCAGAAAGCTGATGTCGTGAGTTATCATTACATTTTACTCTGTTGCTAGAGTCATGTCGCGTTTGTGAGAGAAAAGCTCTCGTCAGGCAGTGCGTGCACCGTCATTGCAAACGTTGCGTCCACTTATTGGTTTAGAGTGTCGCGCGATTTTGTCATGTTTATTGTTATGTAGTTACATGTTAGTGCACGTGACTACGACAATGGTGTTACAGGCGGGAACATGGATATCCACTCACTACCAGTATTAGCTCAGCACACCGAGTCGCAATCATCTGTCGTCGTTTTTTATAAGCAACCCGCTAGACATTCATACGTACACGTTTTCGTATTACAGTGATTTCTGCTATAGGGACGTGACATTAATACCAGCTGGGTACACAAGATATGAAAAAGGACGGAGGAATAACAAGTTTAAACGGGAGTGAGAAGAAGAGAAAAGAAAGAGTATCAGAAGTAGGAAGAAGTGAAAGAGAAGTAGAAAATGAAAAAAAACTTTATTTTAACTCAAGTGTTTGCATTCATTTAACTATCTAAGTACGATATTCTGCCTTCTCTTTATTTCTCGCTTCCTTGCCAGGTTTCAGTGGAGAACCGTCAAATAGTAAGCACCTAATTTGAATAAATTTGTAGCAATGCATTTTCTCTACAACACAGATTTATAACTATTAAATTTTACAATTCTGTTGTTAAAATTGAGATATTTTTTTCGAGATAGTCCCTCATGCTGGGTAGTATCACATATTTCCCTATTTGGTTATTTCCTGGATCTTTTCATTGCAATTTTATAGTCCAGTTTTGCGGCAGTTAATTCCAAGTCACTATATCCTTCTGAAGCTCCTACAAGTCTAGATTGTTCTTTTGTCATTTCTGTACCCTTTGTAGCCTCCATATTTGAGGATTGTCCTCCACATTCAAAGAGAAAGCATTCAGCATCACCAAGTTCATAAAGGTTTGCTTTGAAGGAACCAGGTCCTGCGATAATTTGAATAAGGTGTCTAGATAGGACTTCAATTTTTGGTTTCCTTTCTACTCGTATTGTAGTTTTAGGAACAAATTGTTAAAGTTCTGGCTTTTCAAGCTCTCCTATTCAGACGCGTATTCCAGGAATGTTATTTGTAAGACTCTGCAATTCGTCTTCATATTATCTTTTACATTGTTTAGAGGATTATTTTGTGGCTCGAAATTAACAAAGTATACTTATAAAAATGCTAGGGTTTTTTTTTTTTTCGAAATTAAACTGTTCGTCGAAACAAGATCAGTAAATACATACTTTTTCAAATATTGGGATTTTTCACCTATTCAGAATGAATTATCTTTTTCAATGCAACCTCTTCCTTAAAATTAAATCTTTAAATCATTTCATTTATTACTATTTTCATAGTATAAATAGTTTTGACGAAATTTTGAGTTAATTCGTGGAAAAGTTCTAATGCTTTTCGTACTTGACCTACATATTGTATATTGAAACTGGAGAATTAGTTACCTTTTTCTCATTGAGACTTTTAGAACTTTTGTGATTTTTTTAAAAATATGTCTAGTTTTCGTAATTTTGTGAATTTTCCGAAAATGCGAACAACGTTTTTAGAATAGAACTTTGACTGCCGTTTCGTAGATCGGGCTCAGTAGAGACGTCGCCTGAGGAATCTTAAGTCTTATGCCGGGCACATATTTGAATGAATTTGAATCACTTTAGCTGGTTCAAGTATCAATTTTCCATTGCCCTTTCAAATAATGCGAGAAACTATGTGGTGTTGCGTCGCTGCTAGTGATTCTTCATCGCAAACCACTTTGCCGTTCTCGATAAAGGACAGTTTAGGATCTAGGTTGGTTCCTAAATAGCTCTGTTGGTCAACCTGTCGGAGTGTCCTGGCTCGGAGTGCAATTTGTATAGGCCTATTCTTGTCTAAGATTTTTTTCTCTTTACCTCCTTGGCAGTTATGTCGTAAAAGCAAAGACGGATTTTTCTGCCAAGGTTTGCCATTTATCAATTATTTTCGAATAGAAAGAACATTAAATTCTTCTCAATTATCTTTCGAGTCTCTCGATTGTCTTCGTAGGCGACAAAGGGGGACATTGTTTTCCTGAATATTCTTAATCAATAGATGTAATATTCCAAAAAGTTGACCCAGATTTAATGTATTTTGCAGAACCCAAATTTATAGTATAATATCGTCGTATTTACTTGTCGCGCCTGCCAACTACCGTGGGCAGATCCTTTAAGACTTTGTTTGTAAAAGTTAGAATGATTTAAAGAAACGTGCTCTAAAATACCAAATCAATCACAAAAATGGCCACCTCGCATGATTAAACTGCCGGAAAAGTTCAGAACGACAATAACAATTTTGTCGTTACCTCCTTGACATTGATAACCGCTCCATTATCCTATCTTCAGTGGTCCTGACAAATTGATGAGAGAGTCGTCCGTTGCTATTAGAACTTCATGTAATCTATGATCAGTAATTTTATCTAGGATCTTATCCAGATCAAGGTAGAGATATATTGGCCGTTATGTTATGTTTTTCGTTTAAGCGACGATTCATTTTTCTCTAGTGCTACTGTTATTTCATTCCACAAGGAAGGGAAATGTACAGAAAATTAACAAAGATTACAAAAAACTCAATTAGTATTAACAATAACTCTTCACGATGATCGAATCGAGTAAGTCAATACCTGGGGCCTGAACTAGCCTTGGTTATCTAATATCGTGTTCTAACACCTCTAATGTTGAGTCAGTGTTGTCTTCTCAGAATGTTACTAGCAGTTGTGTGTTATATCATATCGTATGCCACCGTGGAAACTTTGGGTTGAAGAGCTTCTACTCGTAGATGAGCATTCCAAACTGGAAGTGTGCTAATCCCAAACGTAAAAGCTTGAGAGGAGTACACATACTGCGCGTTTTCCAGTTGCTAATTTGTAAATTACGCCCCACGGATCTCTCTTTTATTTGTCCGGATTACGAACTCTTCCCAAGACTCGTTGTTCGGCTACGTTAATGGCTTCTTTTAGTCGCCGGAAAGCGCGCTTCCACGCCCCTCGGCGATCAATGACATTCCCGTCGCGCCTCTTTGCCTCCTGGTGCACCCCGCGCGCCCCATGGAGCCTAATGAGATTTGGTAAATCGCGGCGAGGCGGAAGCGTGCCAAGAAGCGCGCCGGCCTGCCCCCGAGAGACGCGGGCGGGGAACAGGTCGTCGCGGCCGCACGGTCGTGTTCCGCCGGATAATGACGGCGTTGCGTCCGCGTAGTTCACCTTGGAAGGAATGCTCCTGGCCGGCGACCAGCAAAGGAGCGCGCGAAACGGAGGATCACGATCGGAACTGGGGCTTGGGCGTTGCGCAGACAGCATCCGGGGCATCTCCGCGCCGCGGGGGCGGGGGCAAGGCTAGTCCACATGTTGCGTTTGGTTGTCGGTCCTGCGTGATCTTCTTGAACGCAAAGCTCTGGCCCATCTAGTCTTTTGGCACTTTGGTCGGCTTTATTCGGTTCATGGAAATGTCCAATTACACGGAACCGTTTTTGATTGATTCTCGAACACTGCACTAATGATACCGTAAAACTAGTTGTACCTAATTCTCCCCCCAAATTTACTCTTGTTATTTTGAAGAAAAAAAATCAACACCGAAACTATTACTTTCGCTCTCGCTCACTTTCGCTCTCTCTCGCTCTCTCTCTTTTTTTGCTCTCTCGCTCTCTCTTGCTCTCTCTCTCACTCGCTCGCTCGTTCTCTCGCTCTCTCAACGCGTATCAAAAACAATTCCAACAATAATGCTCTGCATTAAGAAAGATGTTTAGGCCTGTCGTCTAGTTATAGATAACGTTCCATTATAGATGTAAAGCTATTTTTGTTGAAAAAAAATTTAAAATAAATTATGAAATCTTATTTCAGTAGTTTTGACATTCTCCTATGGTATACTTTCTTTTCGCATGCACTACTAGAACATACTTTACGTTATACCTGCTAATTTATGTAACATATCAATCTACGGAACGGAACTTGTATATTTAGTTGACTGTCCACAAATTGCTCCAACCACTCTTGAGAAATACTACGTTTTTATCAACAAATAACTTATTTATATCAGTTTTCTCGTTCTGCATTTCATATATCAACTCAAAATTACTGAGATAATACACTGCTCGTGGAAACGTTTTCGATTTAGTCTACTCGACCTTTCAAAGCGTTCTCGTGGAAACTTCAACATTCAGTAATCATTCCACTACTCATGGATCTCGGATTTTTTCGATTCAGTCTACGCAATCTCTCAAAGTATTCTCTTGAAAAATAACGTATGATAAACAATCCCCTACTCATAAATCTTAGAACCTTTTCGATCCAGTCGATCGAAACGTTATGTTTGTTTATGTAGGGTCTTCTACCAAATTCACCTCATTGGTATCAGGTAACGGAAACATTAGGTTATCCCTTGTGAATAATTTTTCATTGGCTCAGGTAAGGACATCTTTTTTGTCTGTACAATCCTCCTTGGGTTTGGGCATACCTGCGCACTTGCTGACGCATTTCCTAGATATTGAAGGAAGAAGGTCAATTCTATCACGCAGCTGTCGGCGGGGAGAAGATAAGGAAGGAAAGATCGCGCGCCATTTTTGATCCATTGTTTGTGATACTGCACCAGCATCCGCCTGGACTGAAACTGATCCGACGAGACCATGTTGTTTAATTCGGTTGTTTACCACGGGCCATGACAATCCGAACTTCGGAACTCACAATCTACGAAGTTTCAGTTGCAGATACTCCACTTCACTCGAAAGACTACTGGTTTTAACGGAGATCACGAAAAATCGCAGTCAGCTATGGTGGCAAGTCAGTAAAGGGGGCAAGTTGGGTACGAAACAGGCGTTCTTAGAAAGTGCATTTTAATCCAGCAATCTAAAGCTACCAACACGTAGCCAACAAAATCATACCGAACATATAGAAATTAAAGGCTGATGTACTGCACTCCAAACATTTAGGTTCTTTTAATTACCTAAAATAGTGAGTGGTGTTAGCTTTCGTTAAAAGCTAGTAACACATCCTAGAACGTTGAACATAATTGACTAGGGAGACTATTTTTTCTGGCGAATTTATGCTCTGATGTTTATCATTCCAAAAGCACACATGTTACTGATTTAATTTATGAATCCCTAATATTTTAACACAATGACTGGAATCTTTTTTCTAGATCTCAGATTCAGTCTTTTATTTTGAATAATTTTTTGTGGACTTTCATGTGGATGGCGAGGTTAGATTATGTGTGTGTTAGCTTCAAACAAGCTTCAGCAGCACCTACGGTATTAGAGAATATGGAACGAGCCCAAAATTTAAAATTCGGGAATGTGACTCCCAATTAACCTAAAATTAGCCTTTAATTTTCTTCATGTTTTGGTAGTGGCTGCTTACTTTAGAGATTTATTTTTAAACCTCTTCCGGATTCACCTCTCTTAAGGCTGGTCTGCATATAACGTTTTGTCGCCAGACTTGCTTGAGCATAATCTAAAAAATCTACGTACTCGACAAGATGAGTTCTTTTTTGTCGCTCTAATGCATTTTAACAGGATACTCCTACACCACAACATGGGTTGTCAGAAACTGGCGACGTTTGCCTCCAATATCAAGCTATTGACCTTTTTGAAACAACATACTCAATATATTCCTCAAAAACGGCTCCAAATTGTTCATTCAAACTATTACAACAGATAGTGCTATTTACACTGTTTAACAGGGAATATACGGCGTCTAGTTTAAATGCTTGTATTTTAGGCATTGTTTTAAAATAAATGCAGCAATTTTGCCTGGATCCAACTAATCTGTATTTACATTATCGAATTACAAAATAATTGTGTGTTTAATTAGTCAACTATGCATCCAAAATCAAGCATTTATTGGTTGCTTAATTAATGAAATTGGTTTCTTTAGCATTAACGTCCCTGAAATACTCAGGTCCTTGAAATATGGGAATTCCCAATTATTTTTCCAACTCCTGTGCAGTCGTGTACAAGTACTCCTATATAAAGTCTAACGAAAACAAGAAAAATATTTTTGAATATTATTATGCATTAAAAAAATTGTCTGTAAACATCTTAAGTAGGTTCGGTTGTTACTCCCTTCGCAGAATCTTCCCTCCCAGCCGTCCTCTGGACTCGTAGTTGTGTAGGGAAATGGCCTACAGCAGGCATGTCAAGATCGCGGGGAAGGTAGTTTATTCGCGGTAGACAGGTTCGTGGGCACTGCATTCAGAACAACTGACGCGAGATTTAAAAGGGAGGGTTATAGAAAACGGCTTCGGGGTGGCACCGGATACCTGGCCCCGCAGAGTTATTTAAACAGTCTTTAGAAAAGATAATTGAGTTATCGCCTCAAAAGTGATGTGAATTTCCATTTCTTGAACTAAAGCAAATAAATGATCTAATAAACTGAAATAATATTCCAGTCAGATAGTCAGTTGAGGGTAAAATTAACCATTTTGATTAGAAAGTGTCTCTTTTTTTCGCGATTTGGTTACTTGAGGCTGCATTAACTTTCAACGGTTAGATTAGGATGTTTAACAAAGTGTCTTCGTTGTTATAAGAGCTGTTCGCTTGTAAAGAAACTTACTAATTTATTTTACATTATTGTTATATACTACTAATAACTTAGTCAAAATAACGCAGAACGAAATCATGGTAAGAATTTGCCATTCAAACATATCCCTGCTACTTGGTAGGAAAATGTTTATTCAGGGCCGGATTTTAAAAAAAATATACATGAAATAGAAATAAGTAGTAAGGAATATAAACATGCTACAAATCTTGCAAACATATTTTCGCCACTAATCCCCGCCTGACGCAGTTTCGGTTTGTGCGTGTGCACCCCTTTCTGGACTCGGGGGGGAAATGCGAGCGGAGTAAGGAGAAGTTGGTTACTCGTGCTCCCAGGCGGGCCAAGTAGCTCGTGCGGGCGCGGTTCGACATGCCTGGCCTACGGCGTTGCCTTGACCTCGACGTCGCGCATGCCGGTGTGTTTTTGCAGGTGTCGCTCGGCTTTTCATGAAAGATCTGAATGGAGCGCGGGGGAGGGAGCGCGGCGGCGCGGGGCGTGGATTCGAGTGCATCCGCGTCGGCCGAGCGTGGGCCGCGGCGCGGCGCGGCGTGTTGACAGAGAGCGGCCGCGCCGGAACCGCCAGGCAGCTGTTGCACTTGTAGGGTACTGCGCAGTTGTGTGTTCGGCGTGGTGGTTACTCCGGGTGATGTACTACGCTCATCCGTTTGCGTTTTTCGTTGGTGACTTCTTTTTTTTTTCCTTTCTTCCTGATGTAGGGTAGGTTTTTAAAGATTAATTTTTTTTCCCCGCCGGAATAGTTGCGTTTAGGTGAGAATTATGGGCTAAGATTGCGAGAGTTTAAATTTCGAAGATTATTTTGGATTTCAATGATTAGTGAATGTGTATAAATCAATATCTAGCAGTCTGACACAAGTATCCCTTTGAGTGATTATATTTATAAGTGAAGCATTAAGCTTTTAAGTGACTGATATCGGGATATCTTACATTAGTTCACTACACATATATGTTCAGATCTAGGGAAAGACACATTTCGATTACATTTTTTAAAAACCTGTTTAACTCCGTGTTCACATGTAAGAGTGGTTGCATATTGTTTCAGAATTTGTTGACGTCCCCAATTTCATCAGCTTTGAAGATTAATAACAACATGAAACAATATTTTGGGGGTTTTCGATTTACCGTGCAATGCGTATTTAGTACTTTTCGGATGTAACTTTTCCACAGTTCTTTCTTTTGTGCGGCGCTGTCGCAGGGGTTCAGTTGGTCAACGATTACTTTCGATACGAATTAGGTTATTCAGAAATTTGGAGAACGGGTAATGAAGGCCATAAATGTGGTGAGCCGGTCTCAATAAGCACGGGTTGGAGGATCATCCAAGTAGAAAGAGATAGGGAGTAGCAGGAGATTAGCAGAGTTTAGATCCTTGTAGCCTATGAATGTCATGTGTTCCGTGTATGACTATTACGTGGTTGGCTTACCATACCATTGCGAATCCCATCTGAACTTCAGCTTATTCATAATCATTCACCCATAGTCACCCGTCATAGACTTCTGTTTAGTTAAACGCAAGGGCCAAGCACCGTGCGCATATTCAGAAAGGGAGGCAATAAGGTTTTTAGCATCGTAGATCGTATACGCGGAGTATAGACAGCTTGACACACCTTGTACATTGGTGTGGGAAATTATTCGGCATTATTTTATGTGATGTATCGCAAAAAAAAATGACATAAAACGTTTCCAAAGGTTCCAAAATTGCTTCCAAACTTGTATTATGATCGATAGACTCTAATAGAGGAAGCAAGTTTTGCGTGTTCATCCCACGCGATCGAACGTTAGAAAACATTTGTGTTGGGCAATGACAGCCATGCAAATTTTTGAGTCTCTGCGCGAATGAAGCAGGCACGCGAAAACATGCTTCACGACTGGCGTCAGTGCACCTGGTAAACAAGTCACGCGCAGTATTAGTCTGTTTATATTTTTCGCTCCTTGATACCCAAAATCAATTTTTCAACCCGTTGTAGTTTATAATAGTGAACTATTTATGGAACATTCTGCAAACATATCACTAATGGATTCAACTTATTTTCTTAATTTTTTTTTATTGCAGACGACACTCTGGTTTCTGTGAATGTTGAATACTGGTGCTATGATTATTATTATTATTATTATTATTATTATTATTATTATTATTATTATTATTATTGTTGTTGTTAATTAAATGTCGGCTCCGTGGCGCAGACGGTTGCGACAGCTGTCATCAGCGCCGAGGAGGCTGCAGGTTCGAGTCCTGCGTAAACATGGTCGTATTTGTGATTATCCCTTCACCCTTCGTCATCATCATCCTATCATCTCATAATTCACACTTGAGGCATAACAACCTTGTCGTACTGAGGGATACAGCTGATAAGCTGATCCTGGGAAAATTACGCACGTTAATCGTGTAGCGTGGTTAGTATTGGCCAATACGCCAATAATAATAATAATAATAAAAATAATAAAAATAATAAAAATAATAATAATAAAAATAATAATAATAATAATAATAATAATTAATAAAGTATTATTTTTCCTTATGTGCAATATATTCCGCGGCCAAAAACTCATATCCTTGTACAACCATGGATTGATGTGGAATTTTATTTCTTCTTTTATCTTTTCCTAGAACAGCTTATATAATTGATAATAGAAAAAGTTTATTACCATGTTATTAAACTTAAATCAACTATAAACGTGTGGTATTTATTTTCTTGACATTTTTCCTCCTTCGTAAGAACATTAGAGTTTTACTGTGTATAGCCCGGAGCTGTACAGATTATTGCAATATCGCATAACATTCTGAGAAAATAATGGCGTAGCATATTTCCGGGGAAAGGTTAGAAACGAACCTGTTTGCGTTTTTTGCCTGTACAGCACTTCCTGTGCACCTCGTGGGACACTAGTCGAAGCGAAGTGGACTTTCGTGAAAAGGGTTCATAATCTGCGGTTTAAAGGAAACAAACCTCGTAAACAATTAGTTTTTGTGTTAGAGACTTTTTTTTAGTCCCTGCAGTTTTCCAGTTGATTGTAGGTGTTTCAGGGCCGCTGATTTCAAAAATCCTAACTGCTTGGCTGCAACAGCTCGTTTTGAAGATACAATAAAATGAACGATTTTCGTCACTTTCGGAATCACAGTTCATTTTGAATTAATACGTTCAGTCTATTTCATTATTATTTGATTACAAACAGCCAAATTTGAATTTCCAACCGCCAAATATGAACAGTCATATGTCGCCATACTGGCGTTAATAATTATTTCAAGTTCGTGTTTTATAACATGCAAATGTACGTGGCAATATATTGACAAACGAGTCCATTTCTCTCCAGGCGAGGATAAACAGATTTATTCATCATTTGAGAGAGTCGTCCGGGACGCGCCTTGAAGCCCCGACTCGTTCCGAACAGGGCACGTGGCCAGCCTGAGGGGGCAGGCCGCCGGGATTCCCAGGTCCCTCCCTATCCCTTTCGTTGAGCGACGGCGCGGCGGGCAGCGGGCGGGCGTCCAGCGCAACCTGGATGCACTGCGCCGTGCCTCGCCCCGCGTCCCCACACCGCCCCCGCCCCTCCCCATCCCCGCCCCGCCCCACCCCCGCCCCACCCCGCCCCGCACCCGCCCCGCCCCCCCCGCCCGCCCCGCCCCGCCCCCTCGCGGCCGCGCGCGCGCCACCCGCTGCCTACCCTGTCACAGCGCTCGCTATTTATACCGGAGCCACGTCCTGGCCACACGCAGAGGCCCGACTGCCCACCTGCTCAGCCGTTCACTGGCCGGCGCCCCCGCCCACCGCCCCGTGCGACTCCCCGCCACGCCCCTCCGACCGCCGCCGCCGCTTGTCAGCTTTATTAGCGTCATAATAAAAGGTGCAAATTTCGCCGTGAATACGACGCGAGTAAATAAACCCTCTGATAACGTGCCGTGCCGCGGACGTGTGGGGAGAGGGACAGGCAGCGAAGCGGAAAAATCGACGCAAAAGAAGGTTCGAGATGCGAAAGTTACGATGTCGTCGGACGTGCCGTCTCCTCTCGTTGCCCATGGGCTTGGACATTTTCGCTTCTCAGCGCATTCGCTTGGTCTCAATCTGTGAAGTTTCGTGACCGTCAACTCCCTGCTCACTCGACCTTATTTCTCCGTTCTCGTTCTAGGCAATGGGCTAAAGGCTTTTTTGCCGTCTCTCCCTTGTGTTTTTCCACTAGTTCTTCGTTTCATATTTTTTATCTATCTCCGTTTGTCTTACCTTTCCTCTCTACTGTTCTTACAATCACCAATTTTTTTTCGTAAGGCGCTTCAACGTCCCGAATTTTGTGCTCTTGTTGTCCCTCACGAAGCCGAAGTGCTTCAATATTCCTTTCCATTTTCCCTTTTATAGTTAGTTTTCTTATGTTACCACCCACCCATCTTACACCTTGCCTGAACTACAGAACAAAGATAGTCTTTCCTCTATGCTCTCTCTCTCTCTCTCTCTCTCTCTCTCTCTCTCTCTCTCTCTCTCTCTCTCTACCTCCCTCCCTCCCTGCCCCTTTCTCTATCTCTCTCTTTCTTTACTGTCTTCCTGTACTGTCCCGTACTGCTCTTACGGAGTCCAGCGGCCAACGGCAGCGCAGCAGCAGACGAAGACGAAGACGTCGCCGAGCAGCGCGGCACCGCCGCCGCCGCCATCGCCCCCGACGACAGCGGCGGCGCCGCCGACGCATTCCACACTTAATGTGCCATCGCGGGCACTTCGCGCCGAGCGTTTACGGCGCCCGCGCAAGAAAACGCGAACAATTTTATTGTGCCCCTCCCCCCTCCCTCCCTCCAAAGATATATGGCAACGGCGAGGGCCCGCGACGCGATGCGATGCGACGCGGCTGGGCCGGGCCGTGCTAGCCGCCTTCGCTAGGCCCGGCCCGCTGCTTCGTATGGCCTTCGAGAGTTCGGAGGAGGAGATGCCGATGTTGGTGTTGTTGCTGCGGCGGCGGCGGAGGCGGTGAAGGCGAAGGCGGCGTTCGTTGGACCAGCGGCCAAGGACGCGCGCAGAAAAACTGGACCAGCGCGGCCGCGAGTTCAAGACCCGGTGGCGGCGCCGCGTGCTGTACGGACGCGCCTGCTGGGTTCAGGGGCCGCGGCCGCGGCGCGGGAGGGCGCGGGCGGCGGGCGCCGCGCAGTGGGCCCGCGCCCTCCTTCCACACGCGCACAATGGCCTCTGCGGGCGATATCACTAATGGTTGGGATTTATTGGCTACGCAATTGGGCATAACCCGTTTGCAGTTTCACTCTTAGATACAATTATTACCTAATCATACACTAAGTAGTGAAACACAACCTGAGAGTGGAAGAATGAATATTACAAAATATAGGTTACATTCGTTACTATTCCGCTAAATCAGTTTTCAGGTACATTTTCCGTAGTAACTTGCGTTGAATCTTTCTTCAATCTTTTTTTAGGAACGATCGGTGTGTGATCGATTTTGAACATTGATAATTTAAAAATGTGTTGAATTTTCGTTTTAAAATGACCTTGTATCTAGTAATATTGTAAACTTTAATACTGAAATAGAGTATCCAGCAGTCGTCTATATTTCTCACTGCAAGGAATTCTTGTACGCTTTAGACAATTCTGGCAGCAGCTACATTTTCCTAATACGAAGGGCGTACTATATTGTTTTACTCTTGATTTTTTTTCTACCCAAATGAAGTACATTACACATCAGTTGTTACGACCACCTTTTCAACATCATCTCTTTGTAACTGTATGCACTTTTGCCATCCATGTGTCAGTCTCTCCAGATCGGCCCAAAACCATTCTTTCGGAGTGCTGCGTACCCATGCCTTGACAGTTGTATCCAGTTCTTCAAAATCCACAAAACGGCGCGCAGAGATTTCTTCGTGTTCCTGAACAGGTGATAATCACTTGGTGCCAAGTGGGGTGTGTGCGGCAGCACCCTGAATCCCATTTCATCAATGGAAGCAGTGGTATCTCGGCTACGAGGTAGTGTGGTGGCGGGCATTGTCATGTTGCAAAAGCATACCTTTAGCCCATTTTCCTGGCCACTTAGTTTGAATGGCACGACGTAAGCGCTTAAGGGTTGCCACACATGCTGCGCTGTTAATCGTAGCCTTAAATTCTAGCCAGTCAATGACGATGATGCCCTTTGGGTCTCAGAACACTGTCGCCATTCGCTTGCTAACTGATGGCACTGTTCGACATTTCTTTGGCATTGGACTGTCCCTAAGCTGAAGTTGCCTGGATCTTGATCATGGCGTTGCAAAAGTTCTCTGCACACGTCTACGCACCTCTGCTTTTGGTCTGCAGACAAGAGTCAAGGCACCACCTGGATGACACCTTCCCCAACTGTAAGAATCTGTGCACAATCCGTTGTAGGTTGTTTCGGCTAATTCTCGTGGCTGCCTCCATTTCCGTAAATGTGATGCATTTGTTTCCTTGGATGGCCTGTTCGACCCGGACAATGTTGGATGACGTTGACACCGTCACATTCCTTCCAGAACTGATTCCTTTGTCCACCAATGTGCGCCCTGTTTTCCTACCTTCCACCCAGTTGTATACTGCCTTCCGTAACGGTGCATGTTTCCCAGACTGCCACCAAGAGTCGATGCCGCTGTGGTCACGCCTTATTTCCATAGGAACCGAGTCGTACAGCGCTGTCCATGACGCTTCTTTCCATGTTGTCTGCTCCTACGCTGATGGGTATGTTATGAAATGTTATGTTAGAGAACATTTAGGAATGGTTGTAATCAATTGTTTTTACTTTCTCGTATACGAACGTATATACGGAGAATAGAGCAAGTTATGTATTGCTGCGCGAAAAGGGGCGAATTTTCGGCAGAAAAAAATTAATTGCCGGTCTCTGGTAACGAACAGACTAGCACCGACTTTTCCGTTTTGGTTTTCTATTATCTTTGATCTCGGCTAGCTATTCGGACATGCCACACACTGTTGCCAGCTGCCATCTGTCGCCGCCTTAAGTACATTTTTGAAATGTTCGGTTTCTTAATAGTAGAACGGAATTATTATTTTAAGATTATTAAAGAACAGTGAAATCTAGTCCTAAATGACAATTTCCTTTGAAAAGTTTGGAAACGTTTTAAAGGAAATGGCGTTTAAACGCTTCTGTAAATTCTAAATTTGAAGGTCTTTTTCACAGAACATTTTTGAGTTTTCAAAAAACTTCATTATAAGTCATTTAAAGCACTTTAAATCATAAATACAATAATAATTACAAATTTCTGGAAATGCGTTTATAAACGGCGTGAGAGATCTTTAAAAAAATACACTTGTATGATTTCAGAAAAAAACTAAAATTACTCCTAAATGAACATTACGTTATATTAAAGAGAACTATTAGCACTATCCTTTAAAAAGGTTTGAAAAACAAATTAGAAGCCTTTTTTCAGAAAATGGCGTTTGAGCGTTTCTTCACATTCGAATTTTGAGCTAGTTTTCACAGGAAACGGGTGAGTTTTCGAGAAACTTTATATTATTTAAAGCACATGTACTCATAATGTAGTAATGTAAACAAATCGCTGCTAATGTAAATATTAACGACGTGATATATAAATAAAAAAACAAATGTTTGTAATTTTTGAAAAACAAACAAACAAAAGGATAGAGCAATATAGCGTTTATGCCATCTTATAGAGTACATTTATAACTACCCTACCAAAAGAAAATAATTTGAGCCGTTTATGAGAAAATATATTTTTATAATTTTTTGAACATGATCATATTGCACATGTTAATAGTGTTAACGATTGTTTTAGACACTGCCTACATTTAAAAAAACACACTTCTGTTTACACTAAACATGACAAAGATACCCTCTTACATTAGAATTTATTGAATTTTTAAAGCATCTATTATTTTATTATTATTATTATTATTGTATTATTATTATTGTATTATTATTATTATTGTATTATTTTTTAACGTCTCTTCACACTCTTCATTTGATAGATTTTTTAAAGAGAATTCTGGTTGATATTTGTAGGCCATTTTGAAATGAATCATCCTTAGTTATGACTTTTGTAACATTTTCACTTTTGTAACACTTGTAATATATCCCAAAGAAAGTTGTAATTGGGGATCGAGGACCGTTGAAACAGTCGTGGACATTATGTAGAGAAATGAGTACTAAAAGAGAATTTAATCGATTGTTATGAAAGGCAATGTGCGAAAAGCCGCTTAAGAATGGCAAAGCATACGCCTATTTATAGCAAGTTTCGGAAGTTAAAATACAAGACAAGTACTATAGTGTTTTGCAGGATTGTTTTTGGAATCCACCGGTTACATTTAGTAGTATTTCGCTTCTAAGTGAAATGGAATGTGGGAATTTCCTTTTTAATGGCATTAGCATTACAATAGTTGTACGATATATCGTTTGTTAGTAGCATTATTTAGATTATTTATTTCCAATGCGCCCATGATATACAAGAAAACTGCAGTCTCGGACATATTGCGAGGTGTCTATAGTTTTGTTAGGTATCTAGGAGCTGGGGAAAAATCCATTTACGTTTGTTGTTTTGAAATCCGTGAAGGAGATTCGATTTTGACAGAAAAAAGCAAATATTTGATAATGGTGTTTTTATGAGTTTCATTCTCAGTATCAGTACTTTTGTTGCATCTGAAGACACGCGGCAACAAGGCTGCAAGGAAGAGGCCGTTCGCCATTCTATATTTCCTATTCATGTGTCGGGGTATCGAACAGCAACTGTTTTGAAAGTGTGGTAGTATTCATGTAGACTGTTTTTGTTAATTGATTACTGTCCAATTGTTCCTGAGGTTTTCATTTTTTCGAACTGCTTTGTAGAAGACTATTGTGAAGACATTTTGTGTGGTTTTGTTCACTACCATCTTGTAAATTATTATTATTATTATTAATTTTATTTATTATTATTATTATTTATTATTATTAATTTTATTTATTATTTATTATTATTATTATTATTATTATTATTATTATTATTATTATTCGTATCGGTCGTTTATGACCACGCTACTCGGTATCTTCCGAGGCCCAATCATATTTATCCCAGAGAGATTGTCATTATGGGGATTAGCTTTTCGGCTTTATCCCTTGGTAAGACAAGTAACGTGTCCCAATACGTGCTACGAGTTATGAATTACGAGGTAACAGGCGAGAGGTGAAGAGACAATGTCAAATACTTCCATGCCTAAGCTGGACTCGAACCTGCAGCCTCCTCGGTGCAGACGAAGGTTGCGCCACCGGGGCTGGTGTCATTGTTTGTGTTATTATTATTATAATAATGATGAATAGCGTTATGCGATTGCGAAGTCTGACTTCAATGTTACTAACATTAAATAGCTGTGGATACGTAAAATGCAACGTAACTTTAAAATATATTAACCGTATTTGAAAGCATTTAAATAAAAGTGTTTTTTTTATTGGCAATAAAGGTTTCAGTTACTCAAATCAAATTATGAGCCGTACATGCATTATAAAGAAGGTTGGAAAATACTTTTGGAAACTTGAAAGAATTTTAACGGATGAAGAAAACAAAAACCTAAAATACTCTGACCCAGTTTGAAGTTATCTCTCGGAATCTCGGTTACAAATTTAGGACCGGGCATTCATATCTATTGGGAGAAAAGTCTTCGGACCCTGTACCTTTATGTGTCAGGTTGTCAATTCATGCCACGGGGGATTACTCTCGATAACAAATGTCACGGTGAGGGGAACATCTGTTGAACGTCTTACGTCACTTAGTCCTCGTTTCCACGCAATCAGGGTCCTTAGCGATGCTCTCCACGTAGAGTGGAGCTGCAGCCTCGCGTTTGCTTGCCTGAGGCCGGGGCCTCATCCTTTACCTCTGCGTTCCTCTGCATTCCACTTCACCAGTTTCGCATACTCACGTACTCCGATACCGTTGTCGACGACGGCGAGTTTCACAAAGTATACACTTACTCCGGCAGCCTATAGCAGTATCGCGCTGGCGAGGCATATCAGCGTCGTCGCTTCGACGTGGTTTAATGGGCTCGAGCGCCGCTTCCCAAGAAGGCGCGAAGAGGGAAGAGGCTCGCCCTGGAACCACAAATCAACCAGTGGATGAGGAATTCGCTGCAATTAACCTGGGTAGGGAGTGCATTGAATCGGTCGGACTAATGAACAGTGCATCCCGTTGCGTGCGGGTCATTTTACGATTTAAAATTTGTTGTTGTGGTGGTTGTTTCTTTTTTCCATTGCCTGTACGATTTATGCATTCATGTACGTGAGAATTCTCTCATGCAATTACTCCACTATGAACTAAGTTATAGCAGATCTCATGGCGACTATTTTATTTGATGAGTACTTTTTGTAGATCACAGACTTCTGTATCACGTTGAGAAAAAGTTAAAGTAATATGCATTAATGTTCGTTACATATTTTGATTCCCCAAATAATAACTAGCTAGTATATACGGGTATGAATATCGTCCTAATGATTGAAACGAGTGGTTGAACTAGGAATGAAAGCTAACTGAATGCGACTCGCCTTCGTACTTCTTTACACAATTCTACTGCAATGAGTCATACGATCAGGAGATTCTCTCATTATCTCTTCTTGGAAAACGGAAGGTATTTGGTCCCACAGACATTACTTAAAGAACGCAGTTGACCCTCTCCGCTTTACATTTTGAAATTCATTGAATTTCCACAATCATTTAAAACGTTTATGAATGTAATAAATTTAACGTGCTACACTCGTTTATAAAATGTTGTCTTCCTGCCTAAGAATTATAAACGAGTGCCAACAGAATTGTACAAAACATCCACCGATGTGCAAATAATAGGTAACCTATGCGTGTCCGTCCATCATTCACGTCTTTTGCTGAGTACCTTTTGGGGCACAGTAAGTTATTAAACCTATAATTCGCTGCGTCTCGGTCTGGTAGAGATGAACTGGCCATTTTTCAAATCCTTATCTCATAAAAATTCTCAAATTAATAAATGTTTGAACTGTTTAACTAGCCGGATACGCCATACCAAGCAAGTGAAGAATAATTGGACACCAATCCCTTAGTATTCCTTGAAATTATCTTCCATCGTTTTTCGGAAGGAAGACTCCGCGCCGTGGGAACTAGAGAAGTGCTGTTGAGAAGGCAGATTCATAGAAATTAAATTTCTACCAATGGGCGTCGTCAGGTTGGCTCAAGCTATTGTGTCTCGTGTTGGGATTGAAAAACTTGTCACATACTAAAAAGCAAATTATTTTTGACATGGGGAGTGTTAAAACGGAAACGGCAAATGAGAGATAATATTTCGAGAGTTTTGGATGCTATGTACTGAGGGGATCACGTTTTTTCAGAATATGTAATAACAACAATGTCATACAAACTTTAAAACGTTATTTCGGGGTTACGCTCTTGAAACGCTTCCACATTGTTGGAACAGTTTTGGATTCCTTACGCAAAGTGTGAGATGTACATGCCATGCGTATTAATATACACATGTATATGAGGCTCAAATGTATTTAATCGCTGAACAGAATTCTGACCAGTCCATTGATACGCATGTGTTGTGTTCATTATTTGTGAATGGAAAGCGTAATATAAAGCTGCGTGTCGACCCGAAGCCCCGACCTTGTACTGCACAATGTTCAAAATAAAGACCCATTCGCCCACCCTACGCTCCGCGATCCATTCCACCCGACCGTCTGTCCAGGCCGCGCCGGAAGAATAAAAAAAAAACATTATTACATTTTAAGTGTGTGTATGAGGCGGGCGTATGTGGGGATTCGCCAGCAGCGAACCCTTCACATGTGCTGCTGTTATTTTAGGCGTGCACATGGGCCAGATGCGGCGGGGTGGGAGCGAGAGAGAGAGAGACAGCGAGCGGAGGCTGGCTTTCGGGAGGGGCCTTCCGGTGCCCACGGCGCGCGCGCGCGGGACGCGGAGGTCGGTGGGAGATGGGGACGGGAGCGTGGACACTGCCGCAGTGGCTGAGAACCGGGAGCTGATGGTGGCGTGAGCGGGGAGTACATTGATTGATTTGTGATTCCGGACGAGGCGACCGCTAATTTCCCGTAAGTATAGTGCATGCCCCCCCCCGGAATTGTGCTGTGATCTTCCCCCGCTAGATGGTGAAATCCGGCGCCGACCTACCGTCGGCAGGCAAGGTTTTCGCCAACCAGGTGTCTCCCACCAGCGGGGCATCGCCGTAGCCGTGACAAGCTCTAAGCTCGCAACCGGTCTGCCGGCGGCATGTGTAGTAGTGTAGTGCACGCTAGTGGAAGTGTCTGGAAGTAAGGGCTGAGAAAGGGCTAGAAAGAGGATGGCGGTGGGTGGCAAAACGACAGCCTAGGCGGTGTAGACCGGGTGTGATGGACGCGGAGGGTGGATTGAAGATTGGCATGGCAGGTTCGGAGCGCGGGCTGACCGGGTAACGGAAGCGCGGAGGCTATCGCAGCGGATGGGAACCGGGAGCGCGTCAGGGTCCAAGGAAACAAGTGTGGAGCCGGGAGATCGAACGGGGTGCGGAAGGCAGATAGTGCGTCGACGGGTTGAAACAGCGGAGGAGAGTGCGGGGTGGATTGGAGGTCGGCATCGGAGGATCGATGTACGAGCTGGGTGGGAATGTGAGCGCAGTTGCAGTGGATGGGAACCGGGAGTGCGAGCAGTCCGGTTCCCATTCATTCACCAAATAGGGTTTAGGCGGGATGGAACAAGGAAGGCGATCGAAGCGGGGGCGAAAGAGTAGATGGAGACGAAGAGACAAGCGCTGTTGATACAGAAACAAGGAGGCTGCAGACGGGAAGCCCTTGAAGGGTGGGTCCGGGTCTGGCAGAGCTGACTCTGAATGGACGCGATTCGGAATTCAAGTGCTTGTCGGAGGTGGGAAGGGGTGGTCATCGGCAACGCGGAAACGAAGGTTGAAGAGTACTGATGTGGACCGAACGGGGAGCACGTATGTGGTTGCGGATCGCTATGATGACTGCGGACGAATCTGGGATGGTCAGGCACAGAGCAATGAAGAGACCTGACATGGAGAGCCGGACAGCGAGGCGCGCCGGATCTTAAGGAGTAAATAGACCGATGACGGAGGTAGGGCCCTTGAACGCATGCGGGGTATAACGGGGAACGCGTGTGGTACAAGGGTTGTAGGGACGGGCAGCGAGGGAGTAGCGAGGCGGGGACCCGCAGGGCGAGAGAATCTCAAACCATTTGTACGGGTCGTGAGCGGGTGGGAGGGGGGGGGGCTGGGAAGTGAGCGGTGGGGCCCGGGAGCGCTGCCGGGGCGGGAGGAACGCGGCATGGGCGCGGGCAACGAAGGCTCTGCGTTCCCACCGCATGACGAAGGCCAAAGCAGCGGCAGTCGGCCTGGCGCGCACCCACTCCCCCGCGTACGCGCCACGTCGTGGCTTTTTTTTAAGATTCTTTTTAGGAAATGCGTAGTAAGAGAGATGCGTAGTTCTAAACAGTGTCTCTAGAGTACTGATTCGGCGTGCGTGATTACTCAGGATTGGATAGGGTAGTAAATATTGGCTTTCATTTTTCCGTCGATAATATATGCATTATTAACAATTGGTCGTACTTTGTATTTCCGTAAAACGTGGGGCATTGGAGGCGTCGAGGGTTTGAATATCATTCCAGAAGGCGGCAATATAAGTTCTGGGAGATCCTTTAAACAGAAAAGGTCGTTTTTTAGAGACGTCTGTCAATCCATCCGTCCGTCCGTTCGTCTGTCTGTGAACCGTTCTAGCTCCTAAGTCTTTTTAAAGATTTTCTAATACGGATAATATCCGATCGACCTGGCCGATCTGAACAAACTCCCACGAGTTCGTAAAGAATCTTTTTTTATTTTTTGTACACCTGCTAATTTAGTATCACGGAGAGAACACGAACATTCTTAATGCTTACGCAGCTCTATAAAACCGGCCTGAATAATTAATTATTGAAACACGCAATGGAGCATCAGGTAATAACGCAACTGAGTAATTGCAATTGAGCATCAGACTATTACGCAATTGCACATCCGGTCATAACTTTTTTTAAGTTAATGAACGCACGCTGTTAACCTTGACGCATTTCAAATAGATTGAGCATTTAAATCAAAATGTCAGGTTAATCATTAGATGAATTTGAAAATACTTCTGAATGGTTGTAATAATTATTTTGTGAAAATAATTTTTTGTTATTTTATTAATAATAGAAATACCATTCTGTAGAGTAAAAGCTGAATTTCCATTCCGGTTGATGCAAGACATAACGAAGTATTGAAAGATTATTATTATTATAAGTTAAAGATTATTATTATTATTATTATTATTATTATTATAAGTTATTTTTGTAAGTTACTGTTTTGATATCTAAACATTTAAGTATTTATAGTACGACGCAAAATCTGTTTTATCGCCTATTTATTTTGTTAGAATACATCACTAACTCTAAAATTCTGAAGAAATTATCGCTTAAATTAGAGCCAATCTTCTATAAATTATAATTTTTCGAACCTCTCAAGTAATTAAAAATACCTAACCAATATTTCACCATCTGACGCGGTTATATCTAACGGTTAAAATATTATTGACAATATTATTTATTGATTTTATCATTTTATTATGCAAATATTGTCACTAGAAAAAATAATATTGTAATTTTATATCTCTATGCAGTTCTATATAAATGAAAATACGCACAATGGGATAAAAATATTGATCTTAATTTTTTAAACATGGCGCGCCAATCAGAAAAAAATTCGAAAAAAAATCCAGATAGCTGATTTTCAGGGCAACATTAGAGATTTTTCTCGTGCACCCAGCGGAATAAAAACTTTCTTCAAAAAAATTCCAATTTTTCAAATCTATTTAAGAGTTTGAATTTCGCAGCAAATAAAATTTTTAATTTTTTGTTGAATAATTCAGAAAATTTCTTATAAAGAAATATTATTTTCCATGGAAATTCGTACGGCCAATTCAACGAAAAAAATTAAGAACTCGTTTTTCATTATTACTTATGATGCGAGAGGGGCCATGACAAAAATTATATTCTTGGTCACAGTCCTTAGGGAAGATTTTCTTTTCGATTTCAAGCGGGCAATCTTTTTCCATTTTATTCGGCTAAAGCCTGTGTTACAATGTTTCAATTGCCGGATTTTGGGATTTTGAGACAATGAAATTCTCTAATTTATTCACATCCAATCTTATTATATTTCTTTATTTTCTAATTACTTGCGTAATATCCAACCTTTTCAGAGTTTTGAAATACATGTATGTACTGTAAATATAAATCTAAACACGAGGCCTATCCGAGAACGGCTTTATATGATTTTGTAATGTGAATATTAGGATTAAATTATTGAATTTTTACAATTGACTAGCTGGTTGAAATAGATAAATATCTGATTCGTTAAGTTGAATTGATTCTGTTTCGTGTATGTCGAAAGCTGACTTACAGAAAAGTGATCTAATGCTTCAAAATAGTTCACGAATTTGTCCGAAATGAGAATACAAGACAAGAGGACGAAAGTAGAGAAGTAATCTCAACAAACATATGCTAATTTTGCAATATAAAATAAAACATTTCAATTCTTTACTACCATTTTATTTACTTGTTATATATCGTGGATATCGTGTTATGTTGTAATTTTGTATTGTTATGTCGTATTGCAATTGCTTTATTATTTTATCCATGAGAAATGAATATACCAGGGATGCGTCGAAAGGTGAAATGTTTTGCATTGTTTTCCAAATTTGTTTGCCGAAATCGAGGCAATGTAATGATAACTGATTTTTCACACCCAAAATAACGATCTTAGAATTCCTCCAAAAAATCTGTTATGATCCAAACGCTGTACAAAAGTGTTCAAGCCATAGAAACAGCTAGAAGTGTATGCGCAGCAGTCTTGTCTTGAATTATACACTTTGTTTTTCATTTCGCGTACAATTTCAAATATTAGCGTTACCTCTTTGTCACTCCGATTCTTTCAGTACGTAATCTCAGTTTAACCCAACTTATGACTATTCCGAAATCTTCATGACCTTTTTTATATATCTTTGTCGGCATGCGTTGTAATATTCCGAATTATTTTGATATCGTTCAACAACGTTCTGATAATTGCTGTTCCCGAAAACTTTCCAAAGCACGCCAGCATGATTATAGTTCTTTTTCTAATAGCACAAAGAATGTATCCGCATCCAGGTGTGTAAGTGATCTGGTGGGTAGCCAAATTGCTGCGTTCATATCTGATTGATCAGAAAGGCATGCAGGTGGAATGGTACTCCTCGAGTAATTTACTACATACCTCTCAACAAGTTATTATATTTTCTTTGTTTTATCTCTTGAATTTCTAAAAAAAAATTCTTCTTAAATTACATCGCAGATCTATTGTGGTTCACCTGCCCTTTGGATACTTTCAGAGTTAATTTAGATTGCAATCAACTTACCCTCTCCTAGGCGCATATTTACTATTCTTGATCGAAATTCAAAACCGTTTATGAATAACCTTAATTTTTGTCGTATAATTATGCACTTTATTCAGAATGTTCTTTGACTACTGAAGTTACAAACCGTCTTACCACATGCACCTTGCCAATTTCTCGATTTCCTTCTTAGCTCAGGCCGTCATTCAACTTGCTCACCTCGATAAACTGTACTATTTTATGTGATGTAAACGATTTGAAGACGTATATGGGGAGACAGAGCCATTAAGATATACAGAAGGCACTAAGAAATGGCCTTCACACCCAAAAATTTATTTTCTTTGGGCAATCTAGGAGTACTAAATTTCGAAACCACATTTTGGGGTGAACGTTGACGACCTGCATGCCTGTGTTGCAATGTGTATTTTAAGAACAAGACTCCAACAATCGCTTAATAGCTTTCTTTATGCTCTTGCAGGTGTTGTAAACTTGAGAACGTACTGCGTCAATGGCCCATAAGAAAATAAAAATAAAGAACATTCAGTTATCGACTACCGCCTTGTTGATTAAGAATATTTATTCGTAATAACTTTCATTACAACCACAGAGACCAGTAACAACCAAGTATCGCTCTGTGTTAAAGCAGAGAATATTCAGTAGATGATATGCTCCTGAAACCTCTAAAATATCTATAAAAATAATAAAGTTAACTAATTTCAACTGTGTGGACATTCCACATTCTGTAAATCATTATTTTAAAAGTGAAAATAGCATAATAGTTTAATCCAATTTTGAACGGCTAAAATCTGAACTCTGCGTTACATCACATTAACACTTTACTTTACGTAAATATTTTGAAAGAATATATTGCTAAGTTTTTTAAAAAAGAAAAATTCTTTGATGATCATTTTAAATTTTTGTCGATTTTGATATTCTTTACGTTTCCAACTACCCGTGCTAACAGAACCCAGGAAAGCTGAGCGTCCGAAAATATTGTAGAAGTTTCAACAATATTTTTTTTGTAGATTAAGGCCAATGAAACGTAAATCACCTACCGGAGTCCAGAAATTGGTGCAATTTATTTTACATTACATATTTCTACTTTTTACTCCCTTAATCTCTTCAATTCTCTTAAATCATTCTTAAAAATTTAGAACGTAGTTTACCACGCAGCAATATCACAATTTACGGCTTTTGTGACGATGACGTCTTATAAATCCGATAAGGTCGTCATCTTTTCTCTTGTTTACAGAAAGTTTATTATTAGGGTTGAAGCCCTTCTTCATTTGGGGTGCCATTAGCAAATTGTAGTTTGTTTCCATGTATGTGGCGCATGTTTGCACGGATTTTTTTTACATAATACAGGATAATTAACTTCTTATGCATCATTATGGAAGTGTACCTTGCCGCATCTTAGTTCATTGTAAATTATTCCAGAGATTCAGAAATCAGGTTTCCCTGAAGTGGATTATAGGATGAATATATCGTTTAACTTCAATTACTGTCGCTTTCCGTGACTCGGTTCGCTGGCAAAAGAAGTATATCCTATGCGCTAATTATTCAGCTAAATCTTCTCAAAGATGTTCTTAAGACGGAAACATTTCAGTTGGATCTCGTTGTTTTTTACTACAGTGGGATTAACCTGCTTCCGAATGAGAAATATAGAGGGCAGATTCAGTTTAAAAGTTGTGAACAGCGAAAAAATCACTCCAAACTCAGTTGTGAAACGGTGAATATTAAAAAATTGAAAAAGCTGTGTCTATCTAATTAATTATCAATGCGCACAGAAGTTGAAAGAAAACTGTGCCCCCTTCCCCCGCCTTATGAATAGCTATGGTTTCGTTAGATATGCGAAAACAATTGAACAGATTCGATTTTCACTGAAAAATGAAAATATTTGATTGTGTTATTCCGCCTGTGGTCATACTGCGCGTATTCACTTAATTCCCATTCTAAGGGCGCCACGCGATATAGCTGACGTAACAGTAAGGCTCCAAAGAAAAAGCCCCCAACATTAAATATTTGCTATTCTTGCGTTCACATTACAGAACAGCAACGTTCTTGATATTTTTGGTATGTAAAGATCTGAGTATACCCTTCTTTGTTATTGCAATATTCGTGAATATCTTTAATTTATTGCAATATTACTTGGGGGAAAAATGTCATTTGTTCGCTGCTGCAAGCCACTAGTTATTACTAAACTTACACCGAAATCTCGAGAAATTGACTCCCACGATGGGTTGATTGCACAGCTTACCTGTCTCTGTCGTCGGGGTTTTACGAAGGCGATGTGTTTGTGGGGGAGAGCATGTGCCCATATTCGCCCCCGCGCACCTGGCCGAGCGCTGTTCCCGCCCCTCTCGCTTCGTCCACGTACGGATGACGATTTCTGGGAGTAGCGCTCAATAGCCAACATGTCTCTTTGCTTTGTGCTTGACCAGCTGGTAGTATAAGTGGTTCCAGTAGTGTTTCCTAAATTGCAGTATGCCAGATGTATTGAGACAAAAGCCGGCTTGCATTGTTAAGCACGCTAATGCACAGAAAAGTTTATGCTTTCTTTCACTCGTCTTCTCGCAACAATCATATTGTCTTCTACTAAACGGATTAATCGTATTATCATAGCCTGAAGACTTCATGTTTTCATTTACGGTAAAGGTGGATCACTCCATTAACTGATGTCAAATTCAGGGCCTGTGGCCGAGATGTCGTAGCATTCAAGTTCCGGCTGGATTCTCGACAGTAGTTAGGTCTAATTTAGCCTCTGTCTGCAGGAGAATTTTAGCGCCCAGCTACCCTGATGGGTAGTTTTCCGTGGTTTCTCCAATCAACCCAAACGAATGCCGGTCCAGTACCCTAACAAACGGGCCACGGATGCGCGCGATCTTTCCTCCATCTTCTTGTTCTATCCTCATCCCTTTGCTACAAACACAGACACACGCGCACATGCACTACACTACTACGCATGCCAGGAGACCAGTCGGGAGCATAAAACTCGTCCAGGCTGGGGCAATGCCACACTAGTGGAAGATACCTGGTTGGGGAAAATCCCCATAAGCCGACGTAGGTCGCACTGGATCCAGGTGAGGTCACCGCCGCCTCACGCGATAAAACATGCACTACACTTACGGGACAGAGATCTTACGCGCCTAGAATCCCTAATCAATGTATTAATCCTGTTTTCAAAATCCTAATGTTGTCAAAAAATAACAGTAGGTGTTAAGAACAGTTAACAGTTAATAAGTGACGTGTGCAGAGAAGTATAATGAGAGCAATTTTTCTTCAGATCCTGGATTTTGTACAATACATAGTTGAAGTATCAATAAATTAAGCAAGAAGAATGGTTGGCAAACATTTGAAAACTACCCTCTCCCCCTCGCTCCAACCTCCCCCTCCTCCACATAACTAGTAAAGAGATCTCAACAGAAAGTGCGCGTCATGAAGTTACATTTACGGTTCAGAAGCACGGCAAGAGCCATCCCAGAATATTTCGCCTCCTGACCTACTATGGGATACCTAACATAACTTACAATTTGAATGATGATTCCGGGTACGTTAACTGCTGAGGACAGTTGTCTGGTAAATGTAATGCATGTTTTTTTTTTCGCGGGAGATGGCTGTGATCTTGCCCGGATAAATGGCAAGATCCGGCGCCGACTTACGTCGGCTTGTTGGGATTTTCTCCAACCAGCTCTCTCTCACCAGCGTGACACCTTCCCAGCCGGGACAAGCCAGGTCAGGCGTGTGGATAGGACATGGAAGATGAAGAACAGATCGCACGGGGTCCGTTTGTTAGGGTATTACTCCGGGATTCACCGGGTGATGATTGCAGAAATCACGGAAACGTACCACCCAGAGCAGCCGGCCGCTAGGATTCTCCGTCAGGCGGTTTCTGAATTCGACCTAGCTGTCTAGCTTGTGTCGAAAATTCTGCTATCATCGTCGGAGGGTCGAATCCTAGGACCTCCTGGCCAGAGGCACTACAATGACATGAACACTGCCCAGATCCACCCTTGCTGATTGTCAACTTGAGATGCACACTTATTTCATCATATTTTTGCTTGAGAGATATGTCTTTTGTAAGACTTCGCTAAAACATAATGAAATAAAATTCTAAGAGAGGGATTATATGGGGTCTTGTACGTAATATGAAAAATTGGCATCTGATTTATAGTACTTAAATTATCCTTCTTTGTTTCCTAATATCCGAAAATAGTCCATTTATATATTTTAGAGAGGAAACCTGAAAATAACATCTAAAGAAATTTTATTTTACTTGGAACTGTTTTGTTAAAATCATGAGCATTGACTATTGAAAAGAATACAGGCAAATGTAAATGCCAAAACCTCAATTATTTTTTTATTCTTAGTAATTTTACATGTAGAATGACATTTTTTTATTTCAACACTGTGACTGATGACTAACAGACAGTAGATTAATTGACCAAGTCCACCAAATGGTGTAAATCACATTTTCCTTGTTCATAGATATTTAATGTTTTACAAGTGTTATTATAGAAAATTCAGCAGTACATTATTTTACTTTCATGCTACGGAGAGAAAGTTATGTACTGCTTCGTGAAAAAAAAAACAGCGAATTTTCGGCAGAAAACTCTTATTACTGAGCTCTGGAAACGAAAAATGCATAAACCCATTTGTTACATTTAGAAAAAAATCCTTTAACACGTCATGTAGCCAGAATCCATGTTTTGTGGGTTTTTGATACCGACAATTGGTTATTGATAACCGGTTATTGAATCCGCAAAATAACTGTCTGTAACTCTGTGAAGAATGTTAGTGACTAAACCGTTCAACCGATTTTCTCCAAAAGTGATATTCCCCAATCGGTCTGCCTGATGTCGCGGCTCCTTGTATTTGAAACCTATATTTAAATTTGGGGGGGGGTAGTTTACTTGAAGCCCGTGAGACATTTTCCAAATTTCCAAAGAAATGTCTCCATCGTTTCTTGATGGATCGTGTGAAGAACGTTTAACAGAATGGTGCATGTCTCACGTTCGTTAAACTCCCTGATTTTTTGCAAAATGCAAAAGTTCAAAATCTTCCTTCAACTAAAATATTGGAGACAGATTTTTCCCCTTAATGAAATACGTTCCTTTTAGATAGATTTTGAAATAAGTTGAAGTTCATCGAATACTTTTCACGTAATTTTAAATTCATGGTGTTTTACGTGTTGTGGTACGTGAAAATACGGGCGAAAAAGTTCATGCTGTTTTAGCACCTCTAGTTTATAAACGTATATTTAGAAATGTTTGTTTTTATTCATTGACAATACTGATTACTTTGTCCAGCAGACATTTTAGGACAATTTTACACAAGAATGGGCATTCTTTCGTCAAATACATTCGCCCCCGATGAATTGCGTTCAGCGTGCGCAGTGTCTATGCAGAAGAGTTCGGGTTCGATTTTCGTCTAGGGAAGAGAAATTACAGCTTCCGCCAAGCAGTAGCATATGGCGGTGTCTGTGGCCGGAGAGACGTTGCTGAGGACTGGTGGTGGTTTGAGTAATGGCATTCGGACTGTCAAAAGTGTTCTTCGAAGAACTGGCAAGTGCTTAGATATTAACTTGGTAAAGAAACAACTTGAAGCTTTGTCACTTCCTCCAGTCGCCTAGCTCGTTGATTATGCTACTCTATAATTGGTTTGAGTATTCAAACCGACGGGGAGGGATGTGAGCATGCAGAGATTAATGAAATGTAGCTCCTTGGTTCAAACGGTTGCTCCGTAATTTTTTTTATTTATTTCTCCTTACAGCTTATAATTTCAAACATGGAATAGGTTTTAGGCTCTTGAAATAAACAATTCGTGTTAACCGTCTCATTTCCAAAATAAATTTATTTCCTCATTGTCTGCTGAAAGAAGTCAGCATTTCTGATAACGAAGGATTGAATCGAAAAAACAATTGATTTTCACAGACCGTTGTTCGGCAAAGTGCAAGAAAGTGGGAAATCGGACAAATTTATGAATTTTATAGGTTAGGGTATTATTAATGGTGTTTCTGTATCAAGAGCCAGTGAAAAAGTACCCGTGTAAATGGACTGAATGAAGTGTGTGGGTCGTAACAGCTGAGTTCGACTAAATGAGAACCTGTTATAGGGAGCATAACATAAGATAACTCAAGGCGGGAACCGAGAGCGGGGGATAAGGTCATGAGAGCAAACTAATTAGTAGTTGACACAGGAAGAAGTAGAGGCAATTAATTAAACGAAGCGACCCTGTGTGAAGTACGATGAACGGAAGGACTCGACCAGAGGCGAATGCGGACTAGAAAGAGAGAAGAGGAGAGAGAGAGAGAGAGAGAGAGAGAGAGAGAGACAGAGCGAACAGAGATAAAGTGGGAGAGGTAGGACTAAAGTCAAGGTCGACGTAATGACAGAACTATAGGGTTGTAATTGCAGGCACCTCATTTGCAAAATGTTTGTCTGTCAAGATAGCAGACAGTAATAGTAGACACAGTGTTTATACCGGATTATCAAATATGAAAATAAGTTTAATTAACTCTTGCAATAACATGAGCAGAAAATGACCAAAGCAGACAAAAAGTAAAGAGAGTAAAAGGGTAAGAACCATTAGGTGCGTGTCTGCAACGTTGATGAACTCGAGGTAAAACTAAGGAAAGTTTTTGAGTTCACAGCTAACACACCATTAAATTCTGTTTAAACCTTCATGAACTTCAAATGACCCAGCTCGTTCAGAAAACATTATGATGTATCAACTCGTAAGTAAACAAGAGTGGAATTTATGATATCTTAGTGAGTTAGGAAATAAAAATCTTCTGGTGGAAGATGCAAAAAGATGGGCCCAAAAATTTATAATTCTGCCCGATATGTCATATGCATCTTCTACTGTTTTTAACGAAAATAAATCAATAGTAATGTTTTTAAAAGACAAAGTTGAGAACTGAAAACTGTCCACAATGTTCGAAATAGATGAACGACTAAGAAAGTTGTGTTCCTTCAAATATGTTTTTTGCGTCTTTGTTGGATTTGGAGGATTGTAACTTACTATACGAACACATTTTCGTGAAAATATTTAGTTTGAATAAAGTTATAGTGTAGCAGTAAATTTAACGCTCAGCTTTAATAACTTAGAATCACATTTCAATATAATGAAAAACTAGAATATTCGCCAACGACAAGAAGAGAAAATCTCTCTCTCTCTCTCTCTCTCTCTCTCTCTCTCTCTCTCTCTCTCTCTCTCTCTCTCTCTTTCTTTCTTTCTCTCTTTTTCTTTCTTTCTCTCTCTTTCTTTCTTTCTCTCTCTTTCTCTTTCTTTCTCTCTCTTTCTCTCACTGAGAGAGGTGGCTCAACTGATGTCACTGCAGCACCTCTGCCCGGGAGGTCCTAAGTTCGAGTCTCGACTTAGCAAGATTTTCGTGGTTTTCTCGACAGTGGCAAGATTTTTGACACTAGCTTGTAAGCTAGGCCCAATACAGTCGCTGTCTGTAGGAGAATTCTAGAAACTGACTGCTCTGATCGATAGTTTTCCATTCTTTCTCCGATGAACACGAGAGCAGCACCCTAACAAACGGGCCAAGGGATCTTCCGGCCGTGCGTGATCTTCATCTTTCTATTCTCAGCCCTTACACACACTTACACTAACATGCACTACACTACCCCACATGCCGGGAGACCGATCGGGAACTTAGAGCTGGTCCCAGCTGGGGCGGTGCCCCGCTGGTGCGAGATGCCTAGTTAGGGGAAATCACGCTAGCCGACTGTAAGTCGGCGCCGGATCTCACCATCCAGTAGCGCACGGAATCACTAACAACCAACCTACCAATATCTCTCTCTCTCTCCTCTCTCTCTCCTCTCTCTCCTCTCTCTCTCCTCTCTCTCCTCTCTATCCTCTCTCCTCTCTATCCTCTCTCTCTCCTCTCTCTCTCCTCTCCTCTCTCTCCTCTCTCTCCCCTCTCTCTCTCTCTCTCTCTCTTTCTCTCTCAGACGCCGAGAAAAAATTTAACGTTTGCTGTTTATAAGCAAATATTTTTATATTTGAAATAACGGAAGTGTGTACCGGAATGTCTGGTCTAAGTGACCAGACCTTGACTGTTCCTGCGGCCTAGAATCGATTATAGGGACGCGTGCCATACAAGACGAAGTTGTACCTCAAATCAATCAATTCACACGTTTTCTCCGTATTTCGTATTTCTCCGTATCTTCACAACTCTCACAATTTTCGCGAACCCACGATTTGTTTCAGTGACGGCACGTTTTTCAAAAATAAATTTCTAAAAGTGTCAAAATTGCTGCCAAAAATTTCAACGTACTCGTACATGGTTTCGAAATGGCAAACGGGCGTGCTTGAAATAAATTATTATTGAATATCTGTCATATATTAAATACTAGCGTTGTTCCCTTCCTATATACTCAAACATCTTCGGGCAGTAGAAGAGCGCTTGAGTTGCAAATTCATAGATAAATAATGAAGTAAATAAACAAAGCAACTTAACATTCACTAGGTGTGGATCTACTTTAAACAAAGCTAAATAAAAATAAATCTGTACGAAATTTGGCAGTAACAACATGCACGATTGTGTTTGGGTAATCGAGCAAACCTGAGGTTAAAACTGGAACGTCACCGACTTCTTTAGAAGTTTTAACTGCAAGAGCAATGAAAGAGCATTTTCGGGTCGTCGATGAGCAGCGTGCGGGAGAGGAGAGATGAGGACGCCGTCTGTCCGGGAGGCAGGCCCGCCGACCGGGCGACCGCCAGGCGATCGGCCGGGAACAGGGAGGCCGGGACGCGTTACTTCGGGCCGGGCCGGGCTGGGCCGGGCCGGGTCGAGCCGGCCGTTTTTGCCAGAGGTCAGTGCACCCCGCAGCGCCCCGCAAGAAAGGGCGACGATGCCTTCCTGGTCCAGCCACCCAACCAAGGGCCCGAGACGCCTCGTCCAGGCAGCGAAACTGACAGGAGACGTTCTTGCCACAGGAGCGAAGCGCTACTACGCCCACGTCTAGATGCGTTCACCGCACGCGTTACGAGCTTTTCTTTAATGCGCTCATGAATGATTCAGTTTGTTTTCCTTTTTGTCGGCTCGCGTACTGTGTTTGTTGTGATGTTACTATCGTTTTCTTACTGGCAACCATTTACCCTATTCTGCTACTCGTGGTTGAGGTAACTCAGTAACTTTTATTGTGTCTAATGAACGAAGGTTTCTTTCGTTTTGCCTGAGTGAAAAAATCACACGTTTGTTTTATGTCTCCATGTGTTTGTTTTCTTTTTATGCTATTTAATTTAATATGTTACATGAAAAATTAAGAATAGTTGTTTTGTAAACATACCTATTAAGGATGGTAGATGATGCTGTAAATTGAGGTGTGTGTTGCTGCATGTGGATGGACGACCTCAAATAACGAATGATGTAGATGGAAATTCTTGGAAATGACGATTAGCATGTTACCGATCAATTACTACGCCAAACACCGTCATAAATAAACATATTTTCCTCAAACTCTTCCAGGAACGTCTGGCTTCGAATCCATGTAAACAAAACAAGATGCGTAAAAACACGACTGATAATACAAGATATATTTAAGATTTCAAATTATCTTTCTGCGGAAATAATTCCCATTTTTAGAACAATCTTTAATTTTGTAATAACTTTCATTTTTATTAACTTTACTTTAAGGATTGCTGCATGTGGGTGCAGATGATTATGGAAAGTGATACACCTAAGTGGGTCTCATAGTCCGTCGCCGTCCCTCCCCCGCCCAGAAGCCGACGATGTATTAAAAATAAAGTCTTAACTAGTTTTCTAGTAGACCCCATTCAGTATCTCAATTAAACACGTTATTAATTATTATTAATAAATAAATATAAGTATTTAAATTTAATGCAAATGGAAACATACTTTCCCAGTAAACATAAAGTCAACTACACTGCAACTACACGCCTCATTTTATGAGTGATCATTCGTTATATTGTTTGACATTTTGACAAATTTAATGTTTTTTCAATCTCCTCTTCTCATGTTTAATATGTATAAAAATTAGGAGTTTGTCAGAGCTCTCAAATATAAATAACGCACTGTGCCACCGGACACTTAAACATTTTAGTCATTTTTAGGTTCTTATTTTTTTCGTAGAAACAAAAACTGTATTATATTTAGTAGAGTAAAAAATTGTAAGAGCTCATCTTATTTACACCTACAATATACACTGTTTTCACGTATAAATATTAAAGTATATTAAAGTTTATTACTGTAGGACATACTAAGTACTCGGTAGTTTGCTAATGACGATAAATGATGGCACGTGTTGATCGAATGTTTGAAGATATGTGTACTAGAATTATCTGACTGAAGTCGCCTTGGCATAAAATATGTCTACCAAAATGCGACCGGAACTAATAGAATTACAACCATCCATTAGCCAAGCAGAACACGTTCTACTAATACATTTTGTCATCGTTAGAGCTATAGTAATTAAAAATAATTGATTTAAAAGTACCATTTTCATTCACGTAGTTTCTTTTCAAAGATTTTAGTGATTTCTGTTGTTATTACATAAAAATTGTTAAAATCAGTTTAAATTCGGCTAATTTATTAACAACTAATTTTGAGCGACTACCAAAATAGATGTTCGTATTACATCTGCCGAACAACTGCATGATGAAAATTGAAGCGCGCCCTTTCCTCGTTCTAAATACGAAATTAAGAAACGTGTGTGTTCGTGACATCGTCCGCAGATGCGTGCTCGGTGAGGCGATCGCGATATCGTCGACGGCGGCGACGGCGGCGACGGCGGCGGCTCGAAGCGGCCGACGGGCTGCCCCGGCTCCCACCCGCCGGCGACCCTCCGGCGCAGCGCCGCGTCGCCACGGAACATCCATTATAATCTCGAGCTGCCGGCGGCGCCAGCGGCTTGAAATAGCTCCCGCTGGTCAACAACGAAACACACACCGTCGATCCAACGCGGCCTGCACGACCGGCGCGAGACGGGAGCCATATTTCACGGCAAATAGCTGTTCGGCATACCTGAAAATAGGATGCCCGGCACTCCGCGCCGAAGGAAAACTTGATATGCGTTGACGTGGAATGACGAGGTCGTCGCTATTTCCCTATGCGTGACAGAAATCATTCGCCGAAAATCAGAGAAAGTCGATCGTACACTGATTGCTAACCCAAGAAAACTTCGTAAAAACACGTTTTTTGTACGTCGAATTCTGAAATGTTAAAGGAAATCCCTTCAGTTGAATTGTTGAAGTATCGTAAAAGAAATTATAGATATGCTAATTATAGCGGGCGGAATGTGTTCATAAAAAAATTTCTGATGCTTGGAAATCACAGAAGAAAACTTCGACAAAATAATTTGTTGTACTAACAAATTATTATGTTATTAAATTATTATTATTATGGATTTTAAAATGCTGTAAATTTATTTCTAAATCTGGAAAGATTAGAACTTGTATAATTGCTATTCTTCATATCTTAAGTGTACTACAAAATTTCAGATCATTGAAATATATCGTTTTGTAGGGAAACGTCTTCCGTTGCTTTCATTATCTTGCAAAATGAAACTTCTTGTGCAAATTTAATGTGATATGAATTATGAATGAAGACATTCATATAAAGTTGACAGTCACAGCGCATTGAAAGTTCTTGTGCAAGTTGAAACAAACTGAAAACTGCGAAAGGTATTTGGATACATAATAATTCGAAAATCAATATTGCTAAATGTATAATGGACATATGCAAAGTCATGTGCAAGCTAGACCTTTCCAAAAAAAGAAAAGATTATAAATAAATAAAGAGTCATAAACTACTGTTACTGTATTTCAGTGGAACTTCTGTACGAAGTGGATGTATGAATACGATATACTCGTATAGATGAGCTATAATGTAGGCCCCTCTCATGAGTTCTAACTCCGTGACAGCGAACATATATGCCTTCAAATGCACAGAAGCGTAAGTTGGATGATCCCTAGGTGTTCAGAATAAATAAGAGGTCAGGCGACGGGTGAAAAAATGTCGGAAATACCTATAAAATGACGAATTGCGTCTAAATTTATTGTTCCTAGTTAATTGGAACTAATACATCTTGAAACTTTGAAATCAGAGTAATCTTTGTCTTCACAAAGAAAACATGCTGAGAAAACGATTGTTTGGTTTGAGCAAGTGCTTTGTGTATGTAGCACGTAATTAGGACACTTTCATTCTTCTACTCTTCTCTAGAAAAGTTTCGTTCTTTATATTTAAATAATGATAGTGTCTCAACCATTTGTGTTTATCATTCCTTGATTAGACAGTACCGTAAACAAACGCGCAAGTTACGTAGTGGTTGCGTACTTTGTTTCTTAAATTACTCTTACCGAGGAAGCATTTCCTGTAGATTTAATGCTACGTTTTTCATGTAAATGTATGTTAACCTGTAATACAGTGTAAACATTAGCTGTCCGTTCTGAATTTCACTACTTCTACAGTTGCATTTCGAAATAATGACATCAATTCAATATTGATTATCTGAAAAAATGCAAAATATAATCAATATTTTTACGGTATACTACATCAGTCCTTTCAGTAACGAATTTGTAGAATCATCTTAAATATAGTAATAAATGGTTTTTACTGGATAACAGACGCATCTGATCGTAATAAATGTTGTAATGATCACGACAAAAAAGATGTTTCGCCATCACATCCAGTTTTATCTGTCAGTTTTCGTCTGTCATAATTTTTATCAAAATAATATCCCTCTCGAATAATATCATATTTAATAAATCAAACTTAAAGTGAAAGCTCTTATTGCATGCAAATTTGCACTCAGGTTAAAGCAAGAGAAGGAAATGAATATAAGTATTTTTCAGAAATCGGGAAGACAACCGGAGAACATTTACCCAAAACTAGAAATAATGGGACTTAGGTGGTGTAAAACAATAATGAAGAAAACATCCAAAGCTCTTCCAACCTTTATTGTAAGACCTTTTAAGGTACATTTGTAGAAAGTCTTGTCTTAAGAATTTAATCTGAGAATTTGCCAAAAGACGCCAAACGTGTCAGCTAATGCTCGACGAATGGTCTCAATACAAAATCACGTAGTACATTAAAAGCAAGGCATGGGATAGGCGTATAGGTCCCAGCGAGAAACGACAGAAAGGGGGCGTGGCGACGGACGATCGGGGACGTGAAGCAGAGGGGCGCTCCCGGAGGCGCAGCGCACAGCAAGACGCGCGAAGCGCCTCGGCGCCCGCGCGCCGTGCGGCCGCCGTTTGTCAGGCTGTAATCACGCGGACCACGGGCGACGCGAGGGCGGGGCCGATCCGCGAGTCCGGCGCCCCGCGAGCCCAACAAGGTAAGGAATCCACCGACGCCGCCGCCGCTGCCGGGCCCCGCGCCCGCGCAACTTCCATCCACTGCTCAGGACGCGAGCACCCCGCGTACACCCGCGCCAGCTCCCGACCAGCCCGAAAAACAAAAAAAAGAAAAAAAAAACCCGCCGCGGCTCCTCTTGTGGGAACCGGATGCTCGCCCAGGGCGTTTTTATACGACGCCGCCGCCGCCGCTGCGGCGACCCGTCGCCCGCCTCGCTGCGTCCCGCCGCCGCCGCCACCGCCGCCGTCCTCGTCGCCGTCGTCATCGTTGTCGTGGCTGCCGCAGGTGCCGGCGCTGCGCGGCGCGGCGTCGCTGCGTCCTGCCCGCCCCGGGGCGTCGTCGCTCGCCTCGCGGCCGTACGGCGGAAAAGGCGCGCCGCCCTAGCAGCTATTTCGAGAGAACCGGTTAAACGCCGTCTTTAGATGGGCTATTCCTCACGTTGTCGCGAGCGATCGGCGGCTCTATTTATCGAGTCGATTCGTGACCGCCCGTCTGCCAGGGCGTCTGGCCGCGGGCGGCCCGTCTAGACGCCCCGCAGACGCTGCCTCCGCCAAGGTCGCGCCGCCGCCGCCGCCGAGGCCGCGTCACACCTGGCCGCCCCCGCCCGCTGCGCCGCGCTGCGCTGCTGCGCCCGCCCCGTCCCGCCCCGGTCCGCCCCGGCTGCGCGATGACGTAAGGCGTGAGCGCGGGGCAGGCTGAAGCTGAAGGCGCGCGCGTGCGCTGGCGTGCGCAGGCGGCAACTGCTGGTCGCTGCGCGTGCGCAGCAACGGCCGCTGCACCGAGCTGCTGGACGAGAAGGTGACGCGCGAGGAGTGCTGCCGGTCGGCGTCGGTGGCGACGGCGTGGAGCAGCGAGGACCTGGACTCGGGCGCGCTCTTCTTCTGGCGCGTGCTGGGCGGTGGCGTGCCCTGCCGCGCCTGCAAGGGTGAGTCAGCTCTCGGGCCTCCCCGCCGCCAGCTTCCACATGCTTTTTTTTTCTTTTCTCGTGCTTGTTTTTCTCCTTTTTCGCGTACTTCACTTTCGCTTTCATTCAATTCCCTATCGACTCCCAAGCGCTCTCCTCTTCATACATTTCCAGCCCATTCGTTTCTTTTCTGACCCATGATTCACATTCAGTTTTCTCCTTCCCTTTCATTTATGCAAAGTTTCATAATTGTATTTTTATATGAGATATTTAGCAATCATAGATGTTTAGCGATATAAATTAACGATAAAAATATTATAAAACCAGTAAAACGTTTTTGATTTGAAAAAAAATATTTTGAAAAAATTAATTAGAAAAGAAAAACATGAATGCATCCATTGCATACATGAAGGGCTTGAGGCAGTTACAAGAGAAGACGCACCAGCTGCTGCGAGCCTTGCAGTTATTCGTAAAAGTTTGTAACGTAACTTTGGTCGAAGTGTAATCTTGACACTGCTCGAAGCCCTTCGTAGCATGGGCAAGACATATATAGTCAAAAGGCAATCCACACTTTCTCCAAAATGGAAATATTAACATTTTTGTTTTGCGGAAGTCTTGTAGTTGGTATGACTTGTTTTGATACTACTGCAAGGCCTTCATATCTTTTGACTTATATCCTGAAAATAGGTCTAGAAATGGTGGTGCTACATAAACAGGAAATGAAGTTCTGTTGAGAGATATAATCTAAATACATTAATGCTTGCTTTATTGACTTGTGATTGTAATATGTGGAGCATAAATGTATTAAGAATATAGCAACTCTTTTAGTTCCTTAACCAAATGAATGGTTGTTGTTTATCATTAATCTCAAATCAAAATAAAAACATCAACAATTGGGAATATATTTCTTCTGTATAGGACGTCGCCTCTACAACGCGTTCGGCTGCCACATAGCTCCAATTAATTCATATGCAAGCCAGTATAGCCTAACACAAATTAGTGACAACGGCAATGTCCTGCTGCCTAGAGACTCAATTCTTGGTCCAGCGAAAAACATTACTTTTTGGGCGGATTTAATATTCGTGTTTCATTTTCGTAAATAGGAAATTCAAAATGCGATTAAAATAACTATTGAATATGGTCATGTAATAGAAATCTTTCAGATTCGACAATTTTGAGAGTATAAGAGTCAGTGAAAATTTAAGAATTGTCAATTAAGGCGGCCATCTCCTGTCTTACCAAATATGCATCTGGAATTCCGTAGAAGTTTGTGCAAATTTAAAGAAATCTGTATGACAAGTTTTTGTAGGAGGAGGTTCAAGAGGTTCTATTATTGGCCACGCATTTTGGCCACGCAAAACAGTAAGTTCTATTTTTGGACACGCATTTTATTTGCTATAGAGGAATCAAACTCTGATTAGTTTTGGCAAATTCTGGATTTTGTAATGTAAACAATCTTCACATTGCATTGCAAAGGAATGAATAATCATAAAGTCGTATTAGAACTTTCTAGCAGTAAAGAATTCGGAAAATCATGTTGGCTTTGGATGCGCATAAAGAACTAATATCTTTAGAAATACTTAACAAAGTTCTTAAGAAAAATCGTAAAATATTGAAGCGTTTGGTATGTGATGCCTGCTTCGTGGACAAGAACTAGCATTCAGAGGACTATTCCACGCACGAAATTAAGACCAATAGGGTTTAAGAATGTATACGCTATTAATAATTCAGTATGATTCAGAAAAAAATGCCCATTTTCTTTATCTACTTTAAGTACTACCTCCTCCTCATTGCCTCTCGCGGCGACTATGGTGTAATGGTTAGCGTAACGGGCTAACGTATCGTATTGGGCGTATCGATAGCGTATCGGGCAAGTTTGCGGGTTCAAACCCGATCGACACTGTGGATTTTTAAGGGCGAAAATATCCTTCGTACGCCATCCTTCGGAGGGGAAGTAAATCCGACTGTCCCATGTTAGTAGATTTACTTGCATGTAAAAGACCGTCAAGCCTAAATGACGCCTCTGAGCTACAATCCAAATCGCGTGTTTCGTCGCGCATGAATTACCTCCTTTCTCTGCTAGTAGGTGGAAGGAGCGTAGCGAAATGTGCGTGGTCAGACGGAAGAGCGGCACGCCCGACTCTCGCCGCGTAAAATTAGGCATCAATTCAATAATTCAATTCCTTAGTGCCCAATCATAAGCTGCGATTCGTCGACGATGGAAAGACGTGGGTGAGCTACTCTGGATCATATCCGACTTCAGCCAATGTACTTCAGGCGCCAGCTTGCGTTACAATATTAGCGGGGAATTTATTGCAGCCAAATATCAAAATTACTCGTATATCCTTTTAATTAACATATATTTATGAAGCATTTCTTTTAAACGTTGTGTCTTGTACACCTTCCTTGTGTTATTTTTGTCTGGTCGCCGTTGGAAATTCGCACTTTATGCCATTTTCAAAATGTTTCTCAGCACGTCTCGCTCTCCATGCAGCATGGCGGCCAGCGTCTGGTCTGGCTTTTCAAACGAAGTTCCCGTGCTGTGGTCACGTGGTTCATGACGCAAACTTGTGCTGCGCAGAGCGAGCCAAAATCTGTGCCCCGGAGTAGCCCACCCAAACCTTTCCATCGTGGATTCATCTATCTTAGGAGGCGGTATCGATCCCTTTGGTGATGTGCAATTCAGCGCGATTTTTCATTGCCTCATTCGAACTGTTTTTAAAGAAAGGGAATGGCGGAAAAATTTGTTGATGTGTCAGAGAGAGAAAAATTTCGATATTTATTCGACAAGCTACTCCAGAGAACACGATAAAAAATAGAAAATATGTTTGGAATCACTTTGAATTTTTTTTAAGAACCAAAACTATATATTAGGAAAAAATGCACCAATTCAAGAAATTGCAAACATTTTGAAGGAAATGAAATGAAATAAAACCATATATTTCGTGTTTTCGTTTCGTGCATTTTCTACTTATTCCTATTTGTACAGTAATATTCCTTGCTTGTAGAGAATAAATAAGCAGGTTGTATAAGGTTGTATATACTTGTAACCTAATCTCCTTGATTTTAACATTGCAGACGACCTTGCCTAAGTGAACAGAGAATGGAGGTTGATGCACGTAAAAATTGAAGTAATTGAAAATGTTCAAATATTAGATTAACTGTCATAACGAATATTAAAGAACCGGCTTCTTAAGTTCAAATTTTATTCGTGACATAGTCCTAGTAGTTCGTATAGTAGTCTTAGCTTGGGAAAGTTTTAGATAAACCTCATCGTTTCGCGACTCGGGGATTTATCGACAATTTCCAAAGCACGCGTGGAATTACCTATTATAATAATAATCCTCCACCAATCGAGGTAATTACATTGGGTTACTAAACGTCGTAGCCGAGTACGAAGTCTCAAATCAAAATCTTCCTAGAAAGTTCTTCAATTTTAGATGACTAACTTGTGGTATTAGAAATCTGTATTTTGCATTCGTAAGTGAATTCCTTTTAAATGCAATTCAAAAGGAAAGCGAACAAGCTCTACTTTCTGAACGCTCTGTTGATGAAAGCAGGAATACCGCGCACATGATTGAATAATTATAATTATTTACTACAAGAGTAAAATAAAAGACGGTGGTATTGTGTCTCTTCTGAAATGTGTTAAGACGTGTTATTTTCAACGCGCTTTATTTTATTTGAATGTGATGCTATGACAATATAACATTATTTATGTGACATTATTTTGAAAGGTATTTTGGTTTTCGAAGATCTGCAACGGCACGGAAATGCTGTTTACCCGCTATAATATGACACACCCTGATACGGAAGTCTTAAGCAACATGGGATAAATACGATCATCTGCGTTTTTTGCAAAAAAATGGAATGTAGGTTAGAAAATATATTATGGATATATTTACTACAATATATTTATATCATATAGCATTTCAAAAAAAAATTATCATTATTTTTTTTATGATTTTTGTTTCCTTTCGCAATAGACAGACGTCTTTTAGAGTTACCAAAGAATGTTACAGAATCATTAGAGCATTTATTTAGATACATATCTTGCATATTTTTTCACGTAAAATAAGAAAAAAATATTACATCTTCGCGCGGCCCTCATTTACCTTCTCCGCCTTATTATTTCTGTCTCATTCTTTTCAATGTTTGAATCTAAATAATCGTGCATTAGGTTGATGGTAGTCGTAAGTACCTAAATACTTTGGAATTTATGTTCTAATTACTCTCTTCGTTTACTATTACAATTTTTTTATTATTCTGTTCTCTATCAATTACTTTCTCCTTTTGTTCCATTTCTTTGGGTTTTCTCTTCTACTTGAAACAGTTCCTTAGAAATCCATACAGATTTGAAAAATGATCATGTGCTCTAGAGCGGAAGATGACGTTTGGCATAGCTCACTACTGCACAGCAAAAATACCAATTTTCAAAATTATAATATCAAATCTCGATAAAAAAATATGGAAAAGAAGTGAGAATTATTAATAGTATTAACAGCAAACAAATAAAATACAGAATAATATAAAATCCTATAAATATCTTACTTTCGCAAAACTTAATCGAGTGATTAAAAGATTCGTGATATTTTAACCCAATGATGCCAAATACATTGCCTGAGCAGTCTGAAAACGCGACAGGTTTTCAGAGCAAGAATGTGGTATTACCCAACTTTTTTAATTGTGCAGAAACACGTATGCATTCTTCCATTTGAAAGAACTGATTCACATATCTGTGGAGTCAGCACTACCATTTGAAGAAGAAACAAGGAAACAGTTGAAGGAATGTAGTCAGTTCTTTCTTCATCATTGATTTATTTCTCTGTATACAATCTTGAGAGGAATTTATTGAAAAACCTGTTCCGTTGCACTTTTGCTTTTGCTACGTTTCCTCCCTATTCGAATTTCATTGTTCTTTGCTCCTTATTTCTCAATCCTAACAGTGGTGAACAATTTATGACTGAAGGTTGGTTTACCAGTTACAGACTTTCTCTTTCCATAGTTTCAAACTAGTTTTCACAGCAATACGTTGGCACTGTTTTCTCGTAACATAGTTGGGTTTTGTGCTACCTTTGAAAATAAACACTACTCTAAGTGAATACAAACTCTAAACAAGATTGGTTTTAATTTTACATGATATATTTAATGTTAAATAATTTATACAAGTGGGAACCCGTCAAAATTTGACAGTAAGATCTGAGTTAAGGGTAAAATATTGTGCTAAGATTAATGTTCATAAAGCAAATTTGTAAATGGGAAGAAGATATAGCAAACATCTCTTATTTATTGCTTACATTTGCATCACGGCAGATATTCATTTAATGGACAGTGTGATTAGATATTATGTAGCACAAAAACAATTATGTTTGATAACCACACAATTGTACACTAGTAGCTCATGACCAGGTGGCAATGCAATGTCAACACCGAAGGCCGAATATAATTGTATTGACGGATATTATTTCTTAAGGTTTTTGATGTGTCATGATTTCCCGTAAACAACTGATTTAATTCTTCTGACATGTTGCTCGAAGGCTTATTTTTCCATTTAAGAAACACTGAGAAAACTGTTTTGCAGAATGTCTCTCACATCGGAAATGCAAAGCAGAACAAAAGTGACATTTCATAGACACAACAATAAACAAAATCACTTCACTGTCACGACATATGCGTGAACACGTCTGAATCTGACATAAGAGTAACCTATGCACAAACTTCACCACCTCAGTAAAACCGAACAAAACTCACTATCTGAATGTTTTCTACAAAATACATCCCGAAAACATACAAACACAGTCAGTACCAAAAAGCAGTTATTGCTCCTGAAACAGAATCTGGACGAATTGTAAACAATATGCGCGGCATCAAGCGGCGAGGACTTACATCTATTGATATACTCATATCTATACTTCGATATAAACATAGGGTGTGTTGACGTTAATCAACTGTTACGGTGTCATCCAATCGGGAGGATGGACGTCACCGTAGTGACGTCACTAGTGACGTTCAAACTTCCGAATCGATGACATCATAACGGCCTATTTACGTCAAAAGACTGTGTTTAAATCGATAATTAAAACATCCTTTCGAAGAAAATTATTGACTTCTGATAAGCGTACTGTTAAAGAATTATTTAATTAATTTGCAGCGTAAATATTGGTGAATCAACTCCTACAATATCTGATAACACACCTAGGAATCACATTGTTTTATTCAAAGGAAAAATAAATATAATCGGTTTGGTAGAAGCACGAAACGAAGGCATGGCAGAATACCTTATTTTTTATTTTTTAGATTATAATTTATTATAATCATCTCTATGTATAAAAATGGATGTTAGTTTGTACGAGATCGATAAGCTCCGATACCATTTGAAAGTTGATACGTCTTCGCGTGTTTTCATGGGGACGGTTTGTATGTTGTTTGTCTTGTTGTAACTCCACTAGATGGCGCTGTAGCACAAGACGGCGCTCCAGTTAATGTAATTCCCAAGCCATCTAGGCTTCATTGTTGCTGGGCGTTGCCCTGTGTGGCAGAGTGAGGCCGAGGAAGAACGAATGGGCGACGCGCGAGAGAGACAGGGAAACAGAACAGAGAGATAGGAAGACAGAGACAGAGAACTAAAGGTAAAGAGTCAGAGGGAGTGAGAGGCAGTGAGAAGCAGGGAAGGGAAGGGAAGGGAGAGAGTTTGGTAAAGGGAGAGAAAGTAAGGGAGTGGGGCAGGATGAGAGAGGGAAAGAGAGGAACAGGGAGGGAGGAGAGAGAGAGGGTGTGGGAGAGGGAAAGAGAGGGATAGAGAGAGCAGGACGTCGGCCGTGTTTTGCTTGTTATTTATCGTTATTGTTATATGTTATATTTTATATGTAATTAAGGATTATTTACTTTAACTAGCGTCCACTACTGATGTTATTAGCGACTAAGAAATGTTACAGTGATAGAAAAGAAAATATGATACGGTAATAAAAGCACAAACATTGTATTGCAATATTACTTTTTGTTTACATTTCCATTAAGTAAATATTGCATAAGTTGTCTTTGAGATTGAGATTTAAATAGCACTATTTTTATGGTCTCTGGGCTGAAAATAAGGACAATACTCACATCAGATTTTTATTGGCATCAGCTGAGAAACGTATTTGAATATCAGAATTTTTTTCCCAAAGGCCGTCCCATTTATATACCCGAAATCAGATTTTACTATAGTGAAAAAAAGCTTGAAGCTTTTGTACAGAATCTACTTTAGAAAGTATGCGATCTCGTAGTTAATTCTAGGCTAATGAAAAGTTCACTGACACTGAAGCGAAAAGTGACGTTCAGCAACTCCGATCCACATATTTATAAAAAAATGGCCAATTCAGTAGGAAGGTCTTTTAGGGACATTCCGAAAGAACACAAATTAACCATTCCTGTATCAGCACTTATGGAATTCATTTTCTGTCGCAGATCAGTTCGGTGTTGTAATGGCAAAACCATTCACCGAGTGGATTCATAAACATTTTCATTATTCCCACCCATTTGTATCTGTCCCATCCACATTGTCCCAGTTTTCTTACTACACTCCGATTTAAACATAGTGGCACTTTAAGGTCACGAGCTCGTAGGAAAGGGGAACATTGTCATTCAGTGTAGGATTTCGTTATGACGTAAATTTTTGGTAGCAGTGCTCTCGATTATTGTGTTTAGATACTACAAATAGACTTCTTGCACGAAGGATAATATGTGACATCATATCATGCATGTCTGGACACGTATAGAGTATGTTCCTTGCATCTTTCTCAGGTGGATCTTGTGAGGTTTCTGTGGTTCTGGGAAGTCCTGATAATATATCATTGTGAGGAAAAAGTATTTGCGTACTCAAATAATCATATAATTGTCTATAGAGTTTGAACATGAAATTCGTTCTTGTCGGACCAATTCAGTTGAGCATGTAGAAAATGCTGAGGTCATATTATAAATTTTTCCCGCACTGTTATTTTTAAACTATTTAGTCCGAAGTGTCTAATCCATCTTGTTTGTTATGTTTTATTGGAAAAGTGTTCAATAGAAACTACGTCGTACATAATGGACACAAGAGAAATTATATTGTAGACTCTTATCCTGAAAGGTACTACAAAATCTTCCTTGGAAGCTAACTACAATACTAACGATGCGTAAATTGAACTTCCACACAACAATCGGTAAAAATGCCAATAAGTAAAATTGACTCAATGTCCATCGGAAAATCATCACTGAAACTGAACAAATAGCTTTCAGGAAATCATTTTCAAAGATACATATCGCAATGTTTTAAGATCACAACTGTTTTTGTAGAATCAGGTGGTGTGGTTAAAAATAGGGTTAAAGGGGGTTAAAAATATTTACTGCTACTGGGGTTAACCTGGGGTTAAAAATATTTACTGCTTACGTTTCATATGATAAATGAGAATAAGTTATTAGTCACATTCATTTCGAAATTGTTATTTTCACGCTTAAGAACGTAAATGTGAGAAATCGAACTTAGGGCTTAAGCTCTTTTCATTCGCTAGCATTACATACAGTTCTGTTTTTTTCATATTCACTTGACGTTCTTCAAATTTAAGTTCCAAGTTCTTCAAAATACGTTTCAAGACAAAGCTGTACGTAAGTTTTTGTAAATTTATTATTAAAAATGCGGTCATACCAATGAAATACTTCAAATCACAGCATCACTGTTGACAATTCTGCCGCACGATTCACTTGTTGCACTTAAATAGGGCAACAACCAGTGTTGTCACCCTCGTGGATGAAAATTATGGTGTCGTGGAATGAAAATTGCTTCTGGGTACTGGGGTTAAACAACTTCATTGATCTATTTAGTTGGCGTTGGTTTTATTTCCGATCTATTCGCTAAGAAGTACAGCGCTAAAACATGCAAAAACACTATTTTGGAAATTTATTTGAATTTTCAGGCCAGATACGAAAACATCAGTTCCTCAATAGGAGACCGAACCTCGTCGAATGACACTTTATATGTCTCTATTGGTGCAGGGGAAGTACACCAATCTAACCGTGAGTGACGGCCGTGAGTAACAGTCTATATCCGTGAGTGCCAAATGCCCAGACGAACGCACGTACAGACACTCGCAGTTACTCAAATACTATATAGGGATGACCCAATATCAACTGAAATCAACGACTGCCTGCCACCTTCAAAGACTAGACCTTCTAGAATGCAAAAGAATATTGTTTCAAATTCAATACTCTTCAAATCTATTTTGGAATGCTAAAGCAAGAAGAGGTATGAGGAGGTACGTTATATTATTCTAATGTAACACTGTACTCTAATGGGAAATAACTAACAACACTTTTGTCTTTCGCTTTATTTTAAAAAATCTAAGAAATGTTCTCAACGCTTTAACAACAAAATACTTTTGAACACCACCTAAAAACATCCAACCCCAAGTTCCTGCCAACTTACGTTATCCGTCGACTGCCTCTTGATGAGTATGTGTCCGACAACCTTGCAACTTTCAAAGCTTATTCAATAATTTGTATATAAATACTTCGAGAATACATTATTTGCTCAGTCCGGCATATATGACACGACAAACTCTTTTTTTTGTTCGTGTCTGAGTAATTACTCACCCTGAGAGACACGTCGAAAGTTTTCTCACGAGTACTCTATACTTAGAGCAATTGCTGGTTTTTATCCACACAAGGGAGAAACGAGTGTAAGAAACATCAAAGCAAGTAAAAGTAAAATAACAGAAATTACGTACGGTGAAAACAACCAAATCAACAGAGGAGAAACGATATAGAAGAGAGAGAATACAATACTGCAGGTAATTTTCATTCAACAACATGATTGGAGGGAATAATAAGAAAAAACAAAGTGAAACTTGCACAATCATTATGAATACATAATATCCTTCGATTTGCATTCACAGGAACAAAGTGTCTCATTTCTTCTCAGTCAAGTGAATCATAAAAAATTACAAGTTAATATTCTCTTTCCACGTGTAGCCCCGTCATCAGTTCCTCAAAATTAATTCTGCAAAAGCACATATTTTCTCGCATTATTTCCAACTTTTCTAAATTTTGACAATTCAGAGGGTTTAACGAAAATGAGATCAGCACTATTTTTATCCATACTTTGCTCTTTCTATGGAAAAATATAAAGAAAAATAGAGCTTTTTTGGTAATTTTTAAAAATAAATTGCATTAACGTTGCGTAGGAATGACGTTAAAACTACTCTTCTTTTTAAAAAACAACTACATCAACACTTTGAAATAACTAATTGTTTAGAACATATTTCATTCAAGACAAAAATCTCTATCTTCAATAATGATGTTTTGAAATGTTAATTTTTTGCAATTTTCAAGAATATGAAGTGTTCTCCGGAAATTGGATTAATTTTTGCCGTCCTTTGTTTCTTACGAGGGGAACATTTGAAGAAAATATCTGGACCCGTCTTTTATAAATTAAGTGTTTACAAATTGCCTGCATTTCTAGCAAAGTGAAGCTAAAACAAATCAAAATTTTGGAAAAATTTACATGACATTATTTCAAGATCTGTCTTCGAATAACAGATTTCATTAAGGGAAATAATATCTAATATCAATGTTATACTTCTTAGAAGATGCCGAAAAACATTTTAACTTTTAAGAATTTCCGAAAATAGGGATTTAAACAAAAATGAAACTTGCGCCATTTTTAAGCGTTATTTATGTTGTCAGTCGTCAAAATTTAGAAAAATAATTGGAAACAATTTTTTGAAAATTTTGAAAACGTAATTGGGGATAAGTCCCCTCAAAACGAAAAGGCTTGCGTTCAGATCGATCGGGGAATAACAATTTTGAAGAAAATCGTCTGGACGGTTCCGGCGCTCGCGTTGACCACTGACGGACCGACGGACGTTCTGCCGTCATTCAATTTTTTGGTATAAAGGTCACAAAAAAAAAAAAAAAAAAAAAAAAAAAAAAAAAAAAAAAAAAAAAAAAAAAAAACTGTCCACACAAAGTGTTTGAGGAAGTAATTTACATAGTATGATTTATCCACTTTTTCGTAACCAGGGCACGGCAATAAGAGTTTTTAACAGGGAACAATATGAAATGTAGCTTTTTCGCCAAAATTTCGCCCTTCGGATTTCGGAAAAATTCTATTTTAGATTCTTAATACCGAAATCCTTTTTCGCACTTCTTGCATCTCCCGCTTTGCTAAGACATCGTAACCAGTGCCATAAACTTATTACATTTTCCCTGTGTCAACTCCCACCCTCGTTACATTCCCTCCCAATTCAATCTATCCCATTTCATACAATACGACCCCCCTGGACAATCGTATATTTGTCTTCCCAACCCGAATCATTTCATTCTATTACAACTCCGTTCTCTCCGTTCATTCCATTGCCCGTCGCTTATATGACTAGGCTCATATTCCTATTTTTACCTACAGGTAAAGAAAACTTTTAAGCAAAGTCTGGCGACTAGCAACATTTCCACCATATACTATCTTTTCCAATTCCACTTCTTTTCTGCTCAAATTCCCTTCCTGACAGTTCCATCTCAGTACGTCGAACCTTGCATCAGAGAAGCACGCAATTCGTACGAACCACCTCGACCGGCTCGAGTTGTCGCGCAGGGTCCCGCGTCGGCGACTCGCAATCCGCGCCGCTCCACGCCACACCAAGCCACGGCACGGCACGGCGCGCAGGGCGGCCGCGTGGCCTGGCTGGCACGCGGGCAATTGGTGCAGTGTATTATTATTGCATAAGGCGGAGAAAGCGGGTATGTGTGTGTGTGTGTGTGTGTGTGTGTGTGTGTGTGGAGCCCAGCAAAAAGTCGAGCTGCATTGTAGGGAGGCCGCGGCATTCTTACGCAGTCGCCCCCGTGTGTGCCGCGCCTG
>BOPP01000063.1:6584938-6602004 GCA_017312745.1 Gryllus bimaculatus
CCCGCCCCGCCTCACCGAGCTGAGCCGAGCTGCACCGCGCCTCGCCGCGCCCGCCACCGCCCGCTGCTCACGCCCAGCTGCGGGGCGCACACGCTCAATTGAATCGAAATGAAATTCACTTCGTTTCAGGCCGCCGGGGTCGGGTCAAGAGGCGGGCTCTCCCACCTAACCCCTTCGGCTGACGTGCGCTCCGGAGATGGATAATGAATATCGCTGAGTGATGCCCTTCTAAGGCGGACACATGCGCTGTCTTGGGATGTGCCCGGTTTAGCGAAAGGTTCAAACGGTCACGGCTCCTGCATGGAAAAATTGCGTGTTCATAGAAATGTTTTGGATATCTCGGAAGCAAAGATGTATGTTAGACACAGTTTGGAGACAAAATGTAAAGATTTTTTAAATCCAAAAAAAAAAAAATTAAAGTCTTATTTTATAGACATGATCTTTCATTGCACTACAGTATTTACAAAATTCACGAACCCAAGAAACACCTCATTATTAGATGATTGGCTTTCGTCATTTAGCAAAATCGGACCTAATCAATCATTCGCGTTAGAACTTATATTTTTTTGATTAGCGGGAAGGCTAACATAATTTATGCTAATACAATTTTGTATTTTGCTCTAGTGAATAATAACATTTTAGTATACATTCACAAGTGCTCGAATTAATGGGAGTACGAGTTCACTTGTAAACCTTTACCAAGAAACGCCACTGGATTCAAGATAATTATTCAAGATAGATAAATGTAGATAAATAGTACGCTGTATTACGTCATGTTCCAGCAGTGTGAATTGTGTTGGAGGAAGTCCAAAGTAATGTCGTCCAAGAGCGTTCCCCTCTACTGCCCAGTACCTACACGTTATTGCTCAGAAATACGTTTCCAATTTTCGTTTCAAACAAATTCTAGCACTTACCATCGTCATGAGGCCTACTAGTCCAGCTGCACACACGCTCAATTGAATCGAAATTAAATTCCCTTCGTTTCAGGTCGACAGGGTCAGGTCAAGAGGCGGGGACTTCCATTTACCCCCTTCGGATGACTGCAAATGGGAGTTTGATAAAAGCTAATACATTTAGTCAACGATCGATCAAAATACTTTAAATTTCAAAATCTGAGATTGAAATAAAACATCATTGAAATTGTGTAAGTTAGTCTGTCTCGTGTAAAAATTTTGGGAAGAGATTTCTCTTAACATTGGACGTACTCACTTCGATTGTCGGGACAGCAATACACTACAATGTTTCAGTATTTGATGATTGTTTTAAACGTGTCATTTGAGTACAAGCAAATGCCTTCAGCAATATCATTGATAGTGCCACAAACGTCCCCATCTATTTAAATCTTGTTTTTTTTAAATGACCGATTGCATCCAGAATGATCTCGCTGCTACTAAAAAGTGTTCTTCGCTTGAAAGAAATCTCTTCACTGGAAGGGAAATTAGTAAAATTTACGGTGGATGAAAAAAATATACATCTAATGTTTAATGAAGATTACGTGTTTTATGTTTTTATTATTTATATCGTACTTAAATAACCGTATTCATTTATAGCAATATTACATTCACCTAAAACACTCATCACAGCTTCATTCACTATGACTAGAAACTAATTTTGTTTCTTTTTTTATTTTATCCGTTTAATTATGTTACAAACTTTCTCTTGTATAGACCTGGGACTTCTTCCTACTTCTTCCATTGCGATCAAGCACCAGAAAACGTTGATCTTTTCCACATCTTTCTAAATGGTTCAACACAACTCACTACTTCCATCCTTTCAAAATGATCGGCACTCACTCTCATAAACTAGGGTATCACAGTATTTCTGATATCTGATTGTTAGAAGATCGCGGCGTTCTAAACAATGTGGTCTATGATATAAGGCTTAGATGTTTCAGAGCCTCATGAAGTAATCCCAAGTCATACACACGTTTCACTGAGGTTTACAGTAAATGCTGTTTGATCATGAGAATAATGGAGTAAATAATTTGACGATAGCTCGATTTCACATATCATTACGTTTACTGCTACAATCTTCCGTCAGTTAATTATCTTCTTCCATCTTGTATATGTGTGTTTTTATATCTGTTAATAGTCTTCTGATCTTTGTTTGAACCATACTAATTTTCTTCACTTCACATGAACATCACTTCACATGAACGCGCGTTAAATCAGTAAATAATTTCTCAATACCCTTTAAGTAGTGCCACTAGAATACTCATGAATTTCAGTAAGTTTTATATCTAAGTCCCTGATCATTTTTCATGTTTTAACATTCAGACAAATAACGTGAATAATAATAATAATAATAATAATAATAATAATAATAATAATAATAATAATGATGATGATGATGCATGTAATATAATTTATAATTTCATAAGAACCTTTTCGAAAAAGTAAGAATGATACTCGTACTGCGATTCACCATAATTACAAATCACATGATTTTAACTAAATAACGCTATGTGAAAGTTTGGCTTGAATAACTGAATGCTTAGTACTTTTCATGATATTTTTTCGTGGCTTTCATGTATCAATACCATTTCTATTTTAATCAGACTCTCAATCTTTGGAAATGTATGGATATCCACCATCGTTCAGGCTTGAAATGGGATTCGGTTCAGAAAACGTCGATAACATCGTAAATAATGCAGTTCTTTTTTAAACTGATAAGATTCATTACCAGTAATGCTGCTTGCGCATGCACTTTTCGCGGAAATTCTATAAGTAGACCAGTACCAAGATTGCTACTACACAGCGACTTCAGTATTCTGAGATTCCAATCTCAATTCGACTCCTTCACATCGCATCACATCTCATCCCTAACACATGTTTTATTTTTTAACTCGGCAGGAAATTTTCTCATTTTCTTTTTGTTTTTTTGAAATCACGATCAAGTTACTTGCCATTAGAGAATCGCAGAAACGACCATTGTGTTGAGAAGAAGCTCTCAGCTATTCACAAGCCCGCGTTTCGAACACCGTTGCCGAAGTTTCAAGAATCAGTAATATAATGGAATTTTGGAAATTATGTCAGGATTGACTGTTCTAATCGTACCGTTTCTTCCTTGGTCATCATCATCATCATCATCATCATCATCCGGCGTTTTACGTCAACTTAACCTTTTGGTTATCAACTAACGCTCCCTACCCTCAGTTAATACCATTGTCATTTTTAGAGTCCCTTGACTAGCCTCTACTCCGTAACTCCTCAGTGACTTGTGAGCCCATTGCGGCCAAGCACGCGCTTTTACCGCTTGTGGCTCATGAGCCCATGGCGGCGCTTAATCTCTTTTACAGAAAGGGAGGTCGGGTAGCGGCCAGGAGACCCTCACGTTGTGTTGCTTAAGCCCATCCTTCACCCCTTGGCACGCAGGCAGTCACGAAAACATTCAGAAGGGGAGAGGGCTGGGAAGCGGTGGGATATTGAAAGTAATACATGGTAGTTGGGTCAAGCCAAGACATGTCACAACATTAAAGCACACCTCCGTGCCTAGCCGGGTTTCGAACGCGTAGACCCCGCAGCGAGCGGCAACCACAATAACCACTACACTGCTGGTCCCGTTTGCGATCGCCGTCTTCCTTGGTGTTTTAACCAAGGTACATACATTCAGTTTCTCATAAAATTTAGTGGTGGCATAATGGGTACACATGCTCCTTCCATTCTTTTGGTCGTCGTTCAAAAAAGCTCTTGAGGAATGACTGAAAAAATAAGGCCGCAATTTACGTATAGCACTCTTGGTTGCTGGTGGTCGCGCACATGAACCACGGGACCTTAACGCATCTATATAACCCCAACTAACTGCTCCGAATGGCCGTGTCGTGTTCAAGCGTCCGGCGGCGTGCGCTAAGACGCGCGTGCGCGTGTTGCTGTGCGCAGAGTCGTGCGCGGGCGTGGAGTGCGGCGAGGGCCGGCGCTGCGAGGTGCGGCGAGGGCAGCCGCGCTGCGTGTGCGCGCCCGACTGTCGCGGGGGCGGCGCGGGCGGCGGCGCGGGCGGCGGCGGCGGGCGAGGCGCGCGGCGCCGCGGGCCCGTGTGCGGCTCCGACGGCCGCACCTACCGCTCGCTGTGCCGCTTGCGCAAGCGCGCCTGCCGACGCAAGACGCAGGCCCTCACCGTCGCCTACGACGGACACTGCCAAAGTGAGTCCCTTCTTCTCTGCACTGTGACACTTCTCTTACTGAGGCGTACTCTTCAGTATTGCCTGACATCTTATTACGTTTTGGAAACGTCTCTTCAATTGTGCAAAAATCAAATGTGCAGACTATTCTTATAATATACATTTTTAATAATGAGTAGGTAACATAAGCCAGAATAGCACTTCGATTGAACTTTCGTCTAACAATTTCCTGTTAAACTACCGCATGCAAACATAACGTCCAGGAAATATGGGTGGACTCGTTTTTTCTCTTATGCCTGCAGAATGTGTGCCTTTACACGTGTGTATGTTGCAAAACATGATTGCCGTCTCGCAGACACTGTTTGGCGTTTTGGGGCAGGCATCAACTTTCATTGCTGTAAGCTTCTGTGGTGATAAGGTTAGAATAAAAGTTACTTACGTATGCCAGTTTCCATGCAAGGATGCTACCAAAGGCGATCCTCTGATATGCGATATTATGGTTTCGTGGAACAATGTTAGAAAGGAAGTTCACGTGTATAGGGATTGAGCATTATGTTAAGTTACTCGAAGTAATATTGCTTTGAAATAGTCGTGGTTTACTGTTTATTCTCAAGCTTGACATGCCGTGAAATTGAATACCGTACAATATAAAGTTTCAAAAGAACATGCTAACCAAAAGCTTACCCGCTATTTACTTCAGAGACATGTTCATTTGTCAGTAAAGTTTAAAATTATAAAATTTAAATAAGTCGATTCAAAAATTCCTTTGAATTAAATCACGCATAAAATGTTTTGTTCAAACAACAATCCCTGTGCTAAACAAATTTATTTAAGATCAGATATTACGATTCAACTGCGTCATTCTGTAACTGCTAAAAACTTTTGATTTGTCTTCATTCCGGTTTGAAATGATTAACCACGCTATGGTGGTTTGCACTAAATCATGAGAGAAATGGCGGGAAACACGTATAATGTTTTATTTAAGAATAATTAAGCTTCTAATCTTAGCATGTTAAAAGCCATCAGCAAAACACGAAGAAAAACTGTGATTTTGAACTTGGATTTGGCATTGCCGTAGTCATCCCCGGCCTTGCGTCGAGCGAGTAAGGTGCAATGACGGTCCGACTGTGTGCGCAGGCTCTTGCGAGCGCCTGCGCTGCCCGGCGGGCAAGCACTGCCTGCTGGACCAGAACCTGCGGCCGCACTGCGTCAAGTGCGCGGCGCGCCGCTGCCCGCGCCGTGGCCACGCCGTGTGCGGCGCCGACGGCGTCACGTACGCGTCGTCCTGCCACCTGCGCGGCGCCGCCTGCCTCCGCGGCCGCGCCATCCCAGAGGCCTACCGCGGGCCCTGCAAGCGTGAGTACCGCTGCTGCCCCTTGCCTCTTCCTGCCACCCGCGCGTGCCCGGCACACCAAGCGAATGCGGCTTGCGATGAAAGAACACTGGCGAGCGCATTCTTTGGTTGAGTAGAGAACGAGGAAGATATCAAGTCTAATAATAACTGCCCCAATAATGAGAGTTCACTAAAGTTCCATAACGAGCATTTGCAATTAACTTTAGTTTATTTTTATTTGTCGTATTTTATCTGAATTATTACTAATACATTTTTAAAATTTATAATAACTAAAAATTGCTTATCTCATCTCCGTAGAAAATTCCATTGTGAATTATATTCGCAAGCGAGATTTTTTTTAATCTGTTCAGTGATTTTGTGTTATCGCTCTGCGTTTCGATTATTTTTGTCCGAATGTCCTTTAATTAATACTATGTCGGAATCGCCGGAAAACTGGAAGAATGGGGAAAATAAGATTTTTGGAGTGATAAAGTGTATGATTTTTTTATTCAAAACCCAAGAGAATTTATTGGCCTGCGCTATCCTGGAGGCCTACCGCTGGCCCTGCATGCATGAGTACACGTGCTTCACTTGACATTTTTTACTCGGGGACGAACGAGCAAAATAAAATAACTACATGTGTCATACACCATTCTTTAGACCGTCCTACTGACATTAATTTAATTTAATTCAAGCATACAAATCACTAAGCTACGTTAAGGGGCAGTTGTAGTTGTAGTATGAAAGTATTTTTTCTTTGTGTTATTCATAGTGTTATAAATATTTGAGCATCGTTTCACTTTTAACACTGGTGGTAAAAATTGAACTTTTAACACTTTTGAGTGGCCTTAAAAACTGCTTTTTCTAGGACGTGTCTATATTTCTTTTCTCGAAATACTTTTCTGTTTTATCAATGTCATACAATGGTCATATCAATGTCAAACAAAATAAGATGGCCGAAAAGCCACCCTTTACGACCGGCTTCTATTAAGGATTTTTCAGTAAGAACAAGGGAAGAAAATGAGTTGTAGTTGATAAAGCAAGTGAGCACATCTAATTCTTGGAAAGACATTACTTATTTACACGATTTTTTCTTACTTAGTTACCAAAAGCATTGAACGGCACACGACACACGGCTCTGAATTCGCTTCAGAATTTTCGCTTTCAACGTCTCGGTATCTGATAGCTGGTCGCGAAATTAAATCGCCCCCAAACATTATTGCCGGATGGTAATGGAAGTCTACATAAAAGCATAATAAACAATAAATCACCATTACGTTCACTTTCATGTCTTGCAGTTTGTTGAATGCGTCGAAGAATGGTGTTATAAATATATTTAGTACACTTATCTTGGTAATAATATTGTCCACTGCTTTCTATTGGTTTCTATTAGTTAATTAATTATTCACAAAGAAACATTTTATTTTTCACATTAATGAAGGAATATTTTCATACAACTTTCTGTTTTTATCTCTATACCTTCTCTCCCAAATTCAACAATACCTCTCCTGTTACTTCTACCCCGGTAACCTATTCCACACGACCATGACCACGACCTATTCCGCATTACAATCTTCGCGAAGTACACCTTCATACTATAAAGAACAAGGATCGTGTCCATTCAAGTCCTCGGCGTCTTGAATTAGGTGTTTGAGTAATGTGGTTTTCCGAGTGGACTATTTTAACGCAAAATTTGATTAGAGTTTACTCCACATTTCAAGCAAAGTTACACATCTTCGGTTTCGTTAATCCGCGAGGACAATTTAATAAGATGAGAGCTTCTGCTTATCTTCCGATCTGGCGGAAGTCCACGCGTTTTTCATGGCACGAGTCTTAAGCGAGAAAGTTTCCTTCACCGGCTAGTGAGGGAGGTTAAGGAATGACGTGATATACGCTCACGGTTTCTTCAGCCTCGGAATACCTACCTCCACTCTTTTCCTGACAATAGTTGAATTAATCATAAATGATAGCAATGAACGTTTTTGAAAAAATCTGAATACCAGAAATCTCTCGTACTATAAAAGCATTCTGCTCGAAAAACAAGTTACAGATTTGATACAATAGTCCTTCCATCGAAATAATCAACCATCCCACTCCTCTCGAATGAGGGCCCAAGAAAACGTGTGCGGATAATACCTCCACGAGTTTTTCTTGATTGACATTTACGCGGCCTGAATACGCCATGTGACATAGTTCTCAATGGATAACATCTCAAATTGCTTCAATTCGTCGCGGATTGTGTACGCCATTGTGTAACACTAGCGGAACGATCGACTATCGTAGTTTTTGTCATTGTTATTCAACTTCGAACAATTTCTTTCCTGTTACGCTGTTTACGTGTTGTGGGTCCACAATCTATGATCTAGATCGTGACTATGAATTAAACGGGGAACAGAAAATTAGAAACTCTATTTAAAAAAATCAATACACTGAATGTAATGATATTTGTGCGATGTCTGCAACATGAACGTTAAATTCCTAGAAACGCAAACAGAGCCAGTTGAATAGAACTATCACATTAGCCAGTGTAGAAGTTTAGTATTGATTTCTAAAAAATATGTAATATTCGTAATTCTATTTAAAATTGTTTCAAATATTCCAATAATATTAAGATGTAATAGTTGTAATTAATGTTTGCAGTTGTTTAAAAATTCTATTAAATTTTTCATATATTCCTATCTAAAAAAGCGTTACATGTTACAAATCCATAAAAAAAAGCACTTTATATTATGATGCTTATAATAACATCCGAATGGGAGAACTAATGAACTATTAGCGCACTGTCGTAGATACATGAAAATAATGAGTATCATTTAACGTTCTTTCTTAATACCTCTCTCATCAGTTCAAATGTTACCATCTCTTCTTTCTAAAACTAACTACAGCAGACGGCCATAATTCAACACAGATTGATACATCCGGCCTGATATGACTGATGTATCAGAGTACTGAGAGGTGGTAAAGAAAAACTGCTTTTTTTCTAGATACAAAGTTGTTTGGTGCATATACTGTTAATCGCTATTAATGTTAGTCTTATTGTTAGTGAAATAGTCAATTTACTATTCAATGAAAGTATTCACAAAGGCTTTTACAATTGTAAACCCGGCGACAACGGTATAACCATTATCATAATGAACTGTTACGGCAAAGTTCACGACTACAAACTCAGTAGGAATTTGGATTTTAAAGGTTGAAAAAACATTTAGATTCACAAAAACTTACCACACGTGCACGTAGGGTTGCATAACCCCGACGCATGCATTCCACCATTTTCAACATTCTCCGTATTTGTAGTCTTTTCGTTTTTCAGCAGACTTGCCACCCCCTAGTTTGCAGGTTTCAGAAAATATTTGGTTAAACAAATATCAGTTATTTCAGAAGAGCCCTGAATTCGTTATATGTATTACAAAATGTACGTTTTGTATTGTCAATATGAATGATAGGTTCTGTCGTGTTTCAGTTCATACGTTCGCTGTATCTTGTTTAAGTTTTCAACAAACTTAGACTTAGACTTATAAATCACGCGAATGATCGGTTTAGGATGCTTATGGCACAGCGTCCAACGTAGTCTTCTAATAAATTGAAGTCTCAGATTCAATTGCTGGATTCTCGTAGGGGACTTTATTGGTAAATCGATATTGCTGCCTGCCTCCGGTGTTTTTTCAATACTACCTCCTTTCACTTACCATTCACTTTCATTTGTGTATTTTTTCCGTGTTTCTCACGTACCACGTGATGCAGATATTAACCCTTAGTGAAAGACCCTCACAAATAAATTCTTCGAAAAGAAATATCAATCGTGCGTACAGTTCGCAAAGACTTCGAGATTGGACACTTTTATCATTTACCTTGGAGTTTTGAGTTCCCTTATTTTGTGTGAAATCAGGAATGGGCTATACTGAACGTATTTTCCTATGAGTTCTTCTGTTTCTCACTTCTCTTTAATTACTCCATCATCGTTCATCTGTATCATCATTTATTTAATCCTTCAGTCATTAATAACTACGATGAAACCTACCCAAAATGCTCTAACAAGTAGCCGAGGTTTCACAAGTTACTCTTTGTTTTTCATTCCACCTGTCTCATTTCCATCATTCCAGGCACACTCGTCAGTTTCACAATTCTTTCCCCAAATAGAGATGAGTTTAAAGCTTTTGAGTAGATCCAGTATAATGTAAACGAATGTTACGATAAATTAATTTAACGACCAAACAAACAATAATTATTCGTTTTGAGAGCTGCATCCGTAAGTGATGTGCCGACCTCCAATTTCATATCTTAAATAAAATAGTCCTAACTATAGAGAAAATATACAGAATATTGTTGCGCATGCCACTTTTTGACATGAGCGAGAAGTGTATTCTTACGAATGCGAATTCTTTAAGAAAAAATTAGCTAAGTGAATTAGATTTCATTCGAAATTTGCAGCTGAGTTTACCGAAAAGCGCAACAATTGATGATCGTTATATGAGTTATATGTTTAACACAAATTTTGATATGTGGCTCAAATAATATGTGTGATCTTTTATTTGCGTTGGCGTTGCTTGATGCTAAAACGTAGGGCAATGATCTGCTGATTTATTTGTTACTTTTAAGAATTTACGAGTATTTATGCATTTTCTTGATACCTTCATTTCAAATTCAATCTTTTGAATTCAATGAGCCATTAACCCATCGTGTTCTTCTTCCACTTCATACTCTGCAGACTCATTTGCACCTGTCAACAGCTCGTCTTGTTCGGCATTTCCTTCTTCGTTGTCCTGCTGGACGCGGCGCACTAAACATACAAATTTGCACGTTTTGCACATAAGGCTAGCGAACGCTAAATGCATGGATACATCCTCGACAGTCTCATAAATAAACTAATGTATTGACGTTTCTAAATGGGCGACATTCCTACTAAAGAATATACGGTTAACTAATATTAAAACCGTTAGGACTCCATTGCTGTCGCTCCTAGGACGTTTGCAACGTAAGCAACTTTGGGTTGCTGTACGCATGCAGGCGCAGTAGCTAACAAACCTCTTGTTTTCTGAAACGTTCAGTTAACGGTATAATACAAGGACGGGTTACATATGATTAGTAATTTTTTTGTTTTGAATAATTTCCTTTAAACTAAACCTTTACTGACATTTTAAATAATTTTTATTTATCACGTTTTCTGTGTAATAACACGGTCTCGCGTCTTTGCTGGTATGAACTTCAAAATCTTGATGTGAATAACCATTTCCCACTCTCGTGGTTACGTTAAAATTGATGCAAACCTTTTTTTTTTCTTAAGAGAGATCATGCGTTTGCAGTATTGGAGTATGTAAGAAGTTACATTACTTCTAGAGCTTCTTTTCAACTAGTTAGATTCCACACAGGTTTATTTCTTTGTTTCTCACATTTACCCACAAGTGTAAAGTTTTATTTTGAGTGATATTAATCTTATCGTTATAGTTCTAACGAATTCAAAGTATGTTTGCATTTAAATTAGCACATCAGCCTAGAAATCGCACTAGATTCGTTAATATTTTGGAATTAAAAACAAAACCTATTAAGGAGGGTAGCAAGTGAACCAAATTTTGTCTAAAGGAGTGCGTAAGCCAGTCGAATTGGGTTTGGGTTATTGGGTTTAAACTTCAGGAAATTATAATTAGTAACATTCTATTAACAGGGTTTCTTACATTGTTAGAATGTAATATCTTCAGAATGTTAACTTCAAATTTGCACTTACGTCAAGAAAATAATCGACTGGCGCACTCAATTAACAAAATTCATATTTTAATTTGATAATTTGATTATTTTAATATCTAATTGAGCCCCAGGGAATAAGTGCACTTTCTTTGAAGCCTGCGTAAAGTGCAGAAGTATATAGTAGTGAAAGTACACAAAAATTGTAATCAAGGATTTTTAAGGGAAAACTTGCTGAAATATAAAGATGAACAAATAAAAATATATCCAGATAAGAAAACTGAGAATTTCGAACTTAATTTTCTCAGAAATGGAAAAGTGCCTGTTACTCCTTCGTCCTCTAAAGGCTTAGTTTAACTTTAAATTATCATCGCTGGAAATTTAATTTTGAAATTCCAGCATTTTTTATATTTATAAACGTGCTATCTGTTGCCGCAGAATCCTTTTAAATACGTTGTGAATATTCATAAGTGTTAGTTACACCTATCTAAAACTTAATACCTGCGGGTCTTTACAAAAAAGGAAGAAAAAAAGAAAAAAGCACGAAACAGTTTTGTTGATTACTTAAATCTGAATTATTAACGTCAATTTTCTTCTGAAAAGTCTTTTAATTACGATACTGCTAAAATTCGAACGTATTTATTTGTGAGTTAGGCGGTTATTTCGAATGTTATCAAAATGTAAAAATAAAAAGTAAAGGAAGACGGTAAATGAAGAAGTAGGTTCAGGTTCGAAGCGTTCTTGGAACTTTAGACGAATAATTTGAACATTAGCGAATGTGATGTGGCTAGGATAAGTGCAGCTCGTTACGTCGATGTGGAGTAGCAGGAATGTGATAAACAGGAATCAGATTGCTGGAGGGAAGTTCCTAAGGCCTGTGAGAGACAAGTAATGTAGTTGCGCGTTCCAGTGGATTGATCGTAAATTTCTATTTACTTGACATCACGTAGCGTACCCTGTCCTTGCTATGTAGTGCATATTTGAATTGACGCTTCGCTCTGCACTTGCGAGTTGAGGCGACCAGGATACGATCTCCAGCCTCCGCCATTTACATAAAAAAATGCAGAATTTTATGTCTGTGCAGTGCATCGATTTCAACGCATTTTTAAGACAAATACTTCTCTCGAACATTCAGACGCCTAACACGCCATATACGCATGTCTATACTTTATCCAACGCCTTTTGACCGATTTGCGAATAAACCAACGATGTCCGTAATGATTCGCTCATCGTCTTTCAAGCAGATTTATTCAAACCGTCTGGTTAATGCGCGAATTACCCAGCTAATTCGCGAATTAGCCACACTTTGGTCTTTAGTTGCAATATTTACATTAATTAACTATTTTTCATAAACTTATTAAAGACTGCATGAACTATAATTCAATTGTTTTCTCTACGAATTTTGTTTACTTAAATATTTTTTTAAAAAATAATTATGGTGGTAGCAAACACGTACTTGTAATTAACGAGTTTAAAGCTGGCAATATACGCGACAACAATGGATGTGCTCGTCTTGCAGCGGCGGGCGCGGCAGTGTCGTGCGGGGCGGTGCGCTGCCGCGAGCGCCAGGCCTGCCTGCTGGAGCCCGCGACGGGCGCGCCGCGCTGCGTCACCTGCAGCTACCGCTGCCCCAAGGGCAGCGACCTGGGCGGCCCCATCTGCGGCTCCAACAACCTCACTTACCCGTCCTGGTGCCACATGCTCAAGGACGCCTGTGACACGGGCTACGTCATCGAGACGCGCTTCGCCGGACGCTGCGACCGCCCGGCCGACGGTGAGTGCGCGCGCGCGCGGGCGAGTGGGGTTGGGGGGAATGAGGGGGGGGCGAGGTTGGAAGGCCAAGGACGCCGGGACGGGAGCCCTGACTGGTCCGGAAGGGTGGATGCAGGAGTCGAGAGAAGATTTAGCGAAATTGTTTTTCGCGCGGCGATGTACGTGGGGCGTTGCTTTATCGCAGGTAATACCATGGGAGGTTCGGTCTTTACCTGTAAATTCGCGAGCCGCGAAAAGGCGAATGGGTTTATTGGGAAATCTCAGAATCACTAGCTGCATTTATGTCGATTATTACGTCAAGAAAGTGATACAGAGAATTTTGAAATTTTGGATGCAATTTTGTCTTACACTCACTGCAATTTGATTATTAAGATTGTTTCTAAACTGAATTCTTAATAGATTTTTGTCCAATAACAAAATATTTTAAAATATCAAAATACAAAAAAATTCTTAATAGATTTTTGTCCAATAACAAAATACTTTAAAATAACAAAATACAAAAAAATTTGTCTCATCCTATGCCAGTGTGTACTGCTTATCGACGAATCACATAATCGCCACGAACTACATAAGATAATATGGAGCTTGTTTTCAATTAAATAATGTTTTTCTAGCCTCCATTATTTCGTCCTCTAAATTAATGTCGCTGGCTCAACTTCATTATCAATAAAAACAAGTATCTCTTTGGCACTATATCTTTATCTTTGACATTTACTGTAAAATTACTAATGTTGCGCAAGTATTTTTTTTTTTTTGTTTTTTGTTTCCGTGCTATTATGATTTTTTTTTAATTTTGCTCCATGCCCATTTGATTTTTTTAACTTATGGTAAACGCGTAGAGTGGATTTTTACAGGATACACTGAACCCAGAATTCCTATGTTCATTTTGCGACAATAAACTATTTACATGTCATTAATTCCAAAACGAACACAACAAAATATACAACAGTAACCAGGATATAGTGCCTGGAGTTAAGTCTCGAGGGAATCGTCTCCGAAGAGTATGAGAAAATCAAAAAATAGGATTCATCATAAACAAAAGCAAAATAAACTACAATTAAATCTGTCAAAAATGTATACGCACCGTGTCAAAAAATACACAATCAAAAGATCTGAAAGATTTTTTAGTATCTTCCACAATTCATTATTACCACTATTATTATGAACCTTATCACATATAGGGTAGAGAATATAAAGATGGGCAATTTAAGGGCAACCAATACGTTTTAGGCAATGTATAATTGTTTTGTTTAACAATAGAACATTCATAGTTGGCAAATGAATTACTACATATATGTAGATTTACGAGGCTAGTAAGTTAAATAGTTGACCATTACACTTTACACTTTATACAATGTGAAACTAAAATAAAGCAGAAAATATAGAGATGGGCAGTTTCATGACTATCGTGAGTACTTTGCAATATAGTAATGGGCACTCAAAAAAATGAATTGTAAAATGCCCAATGGAGCATTGTTAAACTCAGTTTTCTTGTTACTGCTGGTTTATTCAGCCCCAGTCATTTAGTAAGTCTAAACATATTACATAAAAATATATTTTCATCCTCTGAATCACTTTCCTCTACAGAATCTTCTGAGGGAAGGCATGATTTACGAAGCATCTTTTGACACAATTGGCATCAATCTTAAAATTGAATGAGTATCCACACTGGAATCTGCCCTGAAGAAAATATTTTCGTGAACTTCTAGAACAAAGAGACTTGCTGCTGCTTCTTTCCATCTTGCAAATGACTATAGAAGTACTCAGTTGATAAAGTGCCTTTTTCTTTCACCTCCTATAAGTGTGTTTATACATCGAATGGATAAATATATCATTCTTTGTGCAGAATTGACGTTTGTTTTCCTGACGTTAGCCCTATTATTTCTTTCTTATAGATGGAATGTTTTTTGCTTAATTTTGTTGAACTTTTATTCTCTTTCTTCTCCATCAATATCGCAGGATTTTTCAAATGTAAATGATTTGTTCTGTGTGTCGCGGTTACAATGTTTTAATTATCCACATTTGATGAAATATAATTGTACATCAGCCCTAGACAAATTTCCTTATTTCTTTAACTTTTTATAAGTGTGTTTAAACCTCGAGTGGATGAATATGTCATGCTTTGATATTTGTTTTCTGTGGGTTAGCCTGATTACATATTTCCTGAAGATGGAGTGTTTTTTTCTTAATGATTTTTAATATTCATACTCGTTTTTTCTCCAAAAATATCGCAGAATTTTTCAAATGTTAATGGTTTATTCTGTGTGTTGCGGTTACAATGTTTTCATTGCCCACATTTGATTGCAACGTCATTGTACATCCACTCTTGACATTTAGTGAAATCAATGCGCTCAGGGCTCCAAAGAACAAGGCTGCAAGCTCTAAAGCCATTTTGTAAAGTTTCTGGCGTTGTTGGGGGGTATTCCGGGGTTACAAATTTAAAGACACACATGACACAGGGATTACGTGCAGAGGGCCTCTCGCTGTTTGAAAATCTTATTATTGCCACCCTTACAGTTGCTCTGTCCATCCCTATACTGCTGTTCACGACTGTATCGGTTACCCTATAATTGGTCTCGTTTGAAGCAAGTTTATTTCTGTTCACTAGCCAGAACTTCGGATTTCTTCGAGAATATTCGTGTATTTCTTCTCTCCCAATTTGTTGTATAATGTGTATAATTTCTAACGGACGGTGTCATAACAATCACAATTAGTGATGTTACATCACATACTTTTTCGTATTATCAGTGTCACGTTAGCCCATCAGAGACAAATTATTGAACGCCATTAGCGTTCCATTTCATGAATTATTGAAATACATCGAGTGAAATATATTCTATATCTATTTCATATATTTACATGAAGCAGGTAAACTAATAAATTCAATTTATATTTAATGAAAATAATTCCTACTCACTACTAATTCGTTAACGTTTTAAAATATTGTGCATTCCTTTGAACAGTAATTAACTTGGCGCGGTGAATTTTACACGCATTCAATAGTACAGCTTCCTTAACTGGATAGTTATTTATGTGTCAGTTGCATACATCTTAGACAGAGGAGAGAGCAGAATAAGAAAGAGCGAGTGGAGTGGAATAAGGAGAAGAATGAGAGAAACGAGGATGAAATACAAAAACAATCGAGACAGCGTTTAAACGTTTTTAAATTTACTACTTTTTAATAAAAATTGTCGTTTAATTTTGCCCAAACTATAAAACCAATAAGTTAACTTTGCTTGGCGTTACAACTTAGAACTATCTTTTCATCACTCTTCCCTATTTTTAGAAGAATGCAAACTAAACGTGAACATCAAATAACACGCTCACTTCATAAGAGGTTTTGCGTTTCCACTGTCGTTTACGTCTGACGGCATAATGAAATGCACCTCACAGTTTACAAAAACGTACTCTACTAGAGCTTCTGGAATGTGATGAGACAATGTGACAGGAAGAGGGGGCAGACTTCTTGGTTCTTTCTGTGTATGTAAAGATGTGACAGAAATAGGAACTGTCTAGTAGGGTGTGCATATCGGGTCAGTTTATTTTTTCAAAATCTATAAATGAGTGAAATGCAACAGGGAAAAGGGGGTTGTGTAAAGAAAAGTTACACATATCTTCACATATCACATATAAAGAAATGTAACCCTATCATAATACATCATACTATCGTAATACATTTTAACTAGAGAGTACGTCCATCAGTTTTTAAATTTTGAAATTTTAATGTGTTCGGGCAAAAGAAGAATTGACAGCTGACAGGCCGCTAATCTTTCAAGAAGTTGGGAGAGGGGTTATGTTTACAATACATTTTTATAAATATTATTACTGCGTATTGATAGCATTTAATTCCAAAGGAGTATGGCTATCAAACTCCAACATACGGCATTTCAAGAAGAAATTCGCTCTCTGAACTAGTGGTGCCGCAATAACAAAAACGTTCTTGCATTATTTCTAACTGCTCCGCTAAAATGTACATTAACCTGCAAAAGTGTTTTCAATCAGAAAAAAAATCTGCACCATGACTCTTCAGGTCCTCAGAGCCTTACCTTTACGCTACGAGTGAGTTTCGAACTCGGGGCGCCTGATCAATTGCTAATGTGGTGCGAATGGAACCTGTCTTCCGGACATCCTGCTCTCCGAGGTGACGCGGGGGCGGCGGGTGGGGGG
>BOPP01000063.1:6602022-6621973 GCA_017312745.1 Gryllus bimaculatus
CCCAGCTGCGCAGGAGCGCTCATGGTTCGGTTCAAGCAAGACGGTGGATTTATGACTGCTAGAACTACTTGAAAGAAAGATCCCCGATACAAAGGCGCTCTTACTATATGGGCTTGGGCAGGTTGCACGTCGTCGCGACTCGTTATCTCGCATGGGTCGTTTCAATATAAATGAATACTAATTAAACCGCGTAATTTCTTGAATATTTTTCATTGGAACTAAATGATTCGTTACGTTTCCTGATTCTTTTATCTGCCATTTCAGGTGTTATCCTCCCGACCGGCGCGGAAGGTGGCGGAAGCAAGGGCGGAGGGAGCGACGGCGGCGGCGGCGGCGGGGACAACGAGTGGGGCAGCGCGTGAGTGACGCCGAGGAGCGCTTTTGGCAGCGGCGCCGCCGCCGCCGCGGGACGAGGAAGCGGAAGAAGGAAGGAAGAGGGGCGGGGAAGGAGGATTGCAGCGGGGGGGAGAGTGTGGCGCAGGTCGTTGCGGCGGCGGCGCCGCCGCCGCCGCCTCCGCTGTCAGCTGAGGGCACGCCCCCCGGGCGCGCAGCGTGGCGCGGCGTGGCGCGACGCTTCGTAGCGCGGTGCGGCGCTGCGTGGCGTGGCTCTTGGTGGCGCGGCGCGGCATGGCGCTTCGCGGCGCTGTGCGGAGCGGCGAGGCGAGCAGCGGCTGGCGGGCAACGAACCGGCGGCGCGGCGGGCCGACCGGGGGCGCGGGACACGCCCACGCCCCTGCCGCACGGCGCGGCGTCGGTGAGTAGTCTCCGCCCTTGTCCCCACATCTCGTCTCGTCACCTGCCGAATTTGATTTATGTTGCCCCCCCTCCTCTCTCTCTCTCTCTCTCTCTCTCTCTCTCTCTCTCCGTTTCTCTCTCCGTTTCTCTCTCTCTCCGTCTCTCTCTATCCGTCTCTCTCTGTCCGTCTCTCTCTCTCGGTCTCTCCGTCTCTCTCTCTCCGTCTCTCTCTCTCTCCGTCTCTCTCTCTCCGTCTCTCTCTGACTCTCTCTGTCTCTCTTTGTCTCCCTTTGTCTCTCTCTGTCTCTCTGTCTGTTTGTCTGTCTGTCTGTCTCTCTCTCTCTCTCTCTCTCTCTCTCTCTCTCTCTCTCTCTCTCTCTCTCTCTCTACCCTTCCTTATATTTTCTTCCTGATCGTCCTTCCTTTTTGTTCTCTCTTTTATTACTTTATGTCTTTTTTGATCCTTAATTTGTTTTCTTTCGCTCAATCCCAGTCGTTGGAAAACGCAGAATAATGAGATTCAGTTCATCGATCTTGTCTGCGTCTTGATTTTTACTCCTATTTTCTCTCTGTCAGTATTTCACTGAACATCCACCGGAACAAGCTATCTGTTCGGAGAGGGTGTTTCTAGCGTAGTATACAAGACCTCTCTTAGATACCCATTTCCTGTCGGTAGAGAAGAGGGTTGAGACCTAATCCCTTTTCAGAATTCTTAGATATTAACCACTATTAAATCTAAATCTGAAAACCTCTAAGTGAGATTTCAATAGAATAACCATTAATCCGCGGAGAGTGTCTCCCGTCTTTTCAATGTCTTTTAACGAATGATGTAAAAATCGACTGGGAGTTGTCGCGTTTGACTTCATGAAGAACGCAGTGCCGAAACGTAAAATCTATTGCAACTGACCTTACTGATAGATTTGATATATTTATGCTAAGGTTCTTAATTATGTTTCATCAATTTATTACTAATGAGTTTCTCCATTCAAACGCATTTTTAATCTACGTATAAGTATTTTATAAAGTGTGCAAAGTAAATTTTGTGTAATTTTGAAAAAAATTGAATGACGGCTCGGACATTTGAAAAAAAATCTCACCATCGTTGCATAATTTATGGAAGAGGATGTAAAATGATCCCTTCAAAAACTGCTCGCTTTTAATGGGATGAACCAACCATCTCATCTTTTTCTTTATAAGTTTCATTCCATTGTAATACGCAATCGCTAACTCTGTGGCTCTCATATTTGCTACAACAGGGCCATGGGACTTGCCACGTCCGTTGCACGGCCCGTGCCCTGCCAAGCAACGGACATCAACGACGCTCGTGAGACGCTAGCCTTGTACGAAATCATCGAATTATCGTAATTGTCGGTGTATAGAATTGTGTTACTCCTGCATAAAGATTTATCCTCCTCCCTCTCCTGCATTAAAGAGATTTAAAACAACAAAAATTCGTAATGATAGCTAATTTGGGAAATCACGCGAATATGCAACCCGCAACACAAATTAAACACACTATTTTTACCATCGTGCAAGATGGAAATAGCCCGGAAATGAAGCGTTCTAGGCCCTTAAAGCCAGGTTTTCATGTCTCTCTAAAAAAAAGTAAATATGTTTATACCGTATTTACAAAGTGAGGATTCTGGGCGTTCTGTTACGATTTTGGAAGGCCCTTTCACCTCGCAACAAAGGTTGCCAGAAATGCTGAAAGTTGGGTTACATTGTGAAGCTATTATAGCGGCTGGTTTAATTAATGAGGTGCTGCATGCAGAAATAGGACATGAAAAGAGATATGGTTAGTACTGGTGTAGGTCTATCGCGAGCTTTTGTATCGCACTTCTTTAAGAGTTAAGCTTCTAAATTTCAGTTTTTAAATATTGAACAGAATTATTATTCGTATCCATTCTAAACACAAACTAGTGGTGATAAAACAGCACGTATTTTTTCGTCCGTACTTTCACGCAAAATTACGCGAAAAATACTCAAATTTTCGAAAAATTGTACAATACCTTATTTCAAAATCTATATTTAAGGAACAGATTTCATTAAAGAAAAAATCTCTATCATCAATATTTCAGTTTTAGGAAGACTCCGAAAACAATTTTAACTTTTGCAATATTCGAAAAGTCAGGCTTTTCTATAAAAATGAGACACAAATCCCAATATTGAGACACACAAACAGTGGGGAAAGCGATATCAACTATACCCTTTCTTCGCTGCAAGCAGTAGTGACTAGCAGTCCCAGGGAGGGAAATAGAATTGCAGGAGAACACGGCGGAAGCTTTTCGCAAGTTACACATGCACCAGTGGGTTATATTGGTCATGCAATTGAATGAAATACTATTTTTCTTATTTTATTTTAATATCAAAGAGAAATTAAATAATTCTGACATGGACTGGGGGAAGGAGCTGCAGTCTTGGAGCCCACCCCCAGCAGCCGCAACTGAATATAGCAATGCTTTGCGAAACTTCTTTTGGCCTGATCTATTATATTTTTCAGAAGTTCCGCTGTTAATGGTACTATAACAAGATAGTACTTATGGGTACTACTATAAAACCTCCCGTTTCATCTGCCAGGGAAGTCACTGCACTCTCCGCCTCCATAATGTTTGTATATTTCGTGATAGAAAACAATTTTTTTTTTAAATTTGCTTTCAATTTCCGTATTAACTTGTGGAATCATGCGATGAACATACGGGGAGCATGAGTGAACATTGGGAGGAATATAATGTGAACGTATACAGAAACATATGGGATAAATGCAAGAAACATGTGGGAAACATTTTCACACTTATTCTTATATGCTATTTACATTGAACTCTTAGGGCCTAACTTCCTATCTAGATACTTACCTACTAATCTAAATCTACTTTGTCTTACTTTTTAACTTATTCTAACACCGAACACTATTTACATGTTTAAATTGTGCAATTGAAATTTATAGCTGTGATATAAATTTAAATATCATTAAAAATATTTATACTTAATAAGAATTGAATGACTTTCTTTTGAAAACTTGATGACACTAGATTAGTCTTGAAATTACTTCCCCGAGGTAAAATAGTCTCTGTTGGCTGTAATTTAAACAGTTATTGAAAAGTGGTACACAGATATATTTTTATTACATTATTTATTACAGGGTTGTGAGGTTTTGTTTATAAGGCGTATGTAAGTTAGATGTGACCTGTTCTGATCTTCGTGACAATAGTCTGCTCTTTTCGATTCAATGTGGAACTTGTAATAAGCTCACTAACTTCAATTCTCTTGTTCTTGTATGTAGTCTATGTAAAACTAAATTGATGCATTAATAGTGGCCACATGATGGACTTTAATGCCATTCAATTAATGCTTTATCGGACAGTTCTCGAGGTCGAAAGTTGTCTACACTATTTTTACTTTCAAAACAACAATTTACAAAGTGTGTAATGTTCACACGGCTAGTTTAAATTCAGCTAGTTTATATTTATTTAATATTACAAAGCCTCTTTCAGTTCTAAACCTGTCATCAGGAGAGTGGAAAACTTGGAATTCAACCTACTAATATTTCACGATTTAAAAACATACTAAACCAGGCAACCCTGCAGCCTTATCTATGGAAAAGTATTCAGTGAGTTACGTTAATGGAAGTTACAGTTGTTTTTGATGTTACACATGATTTTTACAGTTGTTAATGAAGTTACAGTTGTTTGTTACAGTTGTACATAGTTTTCTCGTGAGTGACTAGAGCCACCCACTCATCACTAAGAAAGCTACATCTCCACATTATTATTATTATTTTGATTACTTCATTTCTATATGTCTGATCACCTGTTTGTCAATATTGACTAGTGTTCTCCCATGATCTAAGTATTCACCTGACAAATGTATCACCTGTGGGGCTGTCTGCTTTATTTTGTTAATGAAAGCTACGTGAAACCTTTTGCTAAGAAGAATTTATTAGCTTGAAATTTTACTTTCGTGTGTCTTCGTTATGTACCTAATTTTCACGTAAGAGTATAGCAAAGAAATCAGGGCAAAAATTGTCAACTCAGGAAATACTAGTCTAACTACTGATAAATAGCTATTTGTAGATCCTGTTGAGTTATTTTATTCGCTATTTCTCTTTCTTTCTGTACAATGTTTTCGATCTAGATGTTCCTAACTATCCTAATTAAATTTATAAATCATGTCCTATTAGAAATATTTGTATAAACTTAGTGTAACAACAAAATGCAATGTGAATTTATGTATGATTTGTTACCACCAGTTTAATATTTGATGTGCTGTGTTCTAAAGATTTCAACTTTTTCTATTTACAGAGTCATGATTGCATCACCATCTCCCAGTTACTGTCCAGGGTAGAAGATAGTCGTGTAGTAAATGATAATGGATAACATCGTCACATCACTTACCTGAATCAAATGACCTCAGTAGTGCAGCAGATATAGCAACTCAATATCATTGGGTATTTAAACATTATTTTTCTTGGAATCTTTACATCACCTGCTATATTGTGAGGGTCTTGCTTTCAAATCAGCTAGTGTTGTGTTTTTTATCATGTATGGAGTGTACAACTGTGCCCTGGCTTCAAGAACTGGAAATTTTACTCTGATCTCATCAGCTAGTCCTACATAATGTCAATATCCTGATCAATGCAAACAAAAAAGAATTATTGATATACATTTGAATAGAAAACATTGAGCATATGTATTATAAGTGTTATTTGAGGGAATATGCTGAGATTTTGGAGCAGATGACTCGTTAATTACCAGTTGTCTTTTTCTAAAGGCACACATTAGTGTGATACTACAAAGAGCTATCAATACATAACTCGTTGGCATAATATTTCACATTACTGACTTTAATAATGTTTTTATGACTGCTATTACAATAGGTGTCTAGTGGCAGTGATAATTATTTCTGTGTTAGTATAATGCTAGAATGTGCAGTATATCAAAAGTCAGGAATGTGCCTACTGTTGTCTGAGGGGAGAAAGAGAAAATGTGAAGTACCAGCGAGTGAGCACATAAAAGTCTTGATCCTGCTGTGCTTTTTATTACTGGTTCACTGATTAAGAGAGCAAAATATCATTTATTTTTTGATCACCTTTGTATTTGTTTCCTTTTATGTACATTTACATGTGCACATTCTTGTATCTTGTGCTAAATAAAATTAAATTTATGATTGTATTAATATATCTGTGATTTACAACTTTTATTGTTTTTATTTCAAAGTACTTTATTCATTTTTCTCCTGAACTGTTGACATGTATTTTCTTGTAAACTTTGGATATCTTTAAATTTGGATTAACACACACAGAAAATCGTATTAATTTTCTCTTCAAACACATTGAATCCGGGCTGGCCAACATGCGCTTTTCGGGCGCGAGTGCTCGCTAGCAGCGCGGAAATTTTTTAATTATTTCCAGTTTCGGAGCGCTCGACTGTTATTAGCCGAATCGAGATATTAATTTAAGAGCATATTTTTGATTTTGGACCTCTGGTGTGGCGTTTGCGAAACATCGAAGCTCGCTGAGGTGCGATCCCGGATTCGAGGAAAAAGTAGAAAATAAGAAAGTTGTAGCTTTCCTTTAAAATCGTCTCAGTTTCTATAGCTGTATGGTGGAGAAAAGCTCAGGGAGGCGCCGTTTGTTAGTTGCGGTGAAGGGAACACGTCCTGTTCGCCACATGTCCCTCTTACCCCCAAGCGTCGGAATTAAATTAGGCCACGGCATCGGGACACCGTCGGCAGAGTCGGACACTCAACCCAAAATGCCAAATGTATATATTTTTGCCTTTGTAAGTGCAGCTTCCAAAATGTGATCGTGGCGAATCATGGCATGGCTAACATAATATCAAACTTATTACAAATTGTGAACCATATTATATATTCTGCAAAACTGTTATTCTGGCAATTTTCTTGAAATTTATTTCGCAAAACATATTTAATGAATTATTTTCTCTTAATTGCCGTTTTTACTTTCACGCTACGGCTACCGAGAGAGAAAATTATGTAACGCTGCGCGAACGGTGAATTTTCGGCTCTTTCAAAAAAAAGTGTCCGAAATTGAAATTGTCATTCATATCCAAACGAATCATATTATTACTCAATAAATCGAATTCAACTGAATTTGGGAAACGATGTGAAATTAATAAAGTTTTGAAAACATTTTCGGGTCAGTGTTTTATTTTAGACTTGTAAATAAAGTAGGCGTAAATCAGTTCCTGTGTTGCATGCCACCCTTCCCGGCAATTTTCCTTTTCGCGCTTCGGAAGGTATAATAAATTTGGTTACCCAGGCTGACACGACGTATAATAACCAGAATTCTGTTCTAGGATGAATAGAAACGTGAATCAAAGAATATTGTACTCTAGTAGCAGAAAAGCAACTGAAACAGCAAAGTAGGAACTCGTCCGTGGTACTAGGTGCAGATGAAATGTTTGTTTTAATATTTAATTGATTTGGGCGAATGCTCTTTCATCTTTCGTTCAGCAATAAAATTTAATGATCTATGATTGCAAAACGTTTGCATCTTCTAACATGGCTTTCATGGCATTCTGTATAAACAAATCAGATTAGGATATGTATGATTAATAACCAAGTTTTTCTAAAAAAATATCATTTACTTAAACCGCTACATTTGTTAAGGCGTGCCGCCCAGGAAGAGTAATTATCAAATTTACTTTGTTATTCATCAATATGATAGCATGAATCAAGAGCGAAGTTGAACATCTCTTAATCGATAAGAAACAAAACATTAGTTAGGAGGGCATCGTTTAGACGAGTAATAATAAACTCTAGATGTCAGATGAAGATACATAATTTATCTATATTGGAATTTTATAATTGCATTGAGAGGTGTCGTCAGATACCTATACCAGCAGTACCTGACAAGGAAGCCAATACAAAAAAAACACTCATTGTATTAATAATATTCATGAGCAATGGGGTGACAGTATCTAACAGCTCACGTACAGGAGAATTCACATACAAATAAATCTTCTTTACAATACTAAACTATACTGAGCATCCAACAGGAAAGAAATATTAAATTTAACAATGATATTTAATGTATTATTACCATTGTGGATTGGCATTAATTATCATATAAGATCTCCATGTTGTCAGGAAGTCTTATTCCTTTACAAAGGCCACAATGAGGGATAAGAAATCCAAATCTGTAGCTGATTTACCCTCCAAAATAATTTTTTTACATAAGAACAAATTTGTTGCTTGATGTAATAAAAACCACAATCCTTGCAAAAATGCTTATTTTTTTCTATTTTCAAAATTCAAACAACTATAGGCTTACAGTAGGATCACATAATCATTGAAAACATCTCCAAAATTCACTTATCCTTTTGCACATCACAACACAAGCTTTTAACTGTTTTTTGATATAAATAAATGAAATACGTGACAGTGACAAAATACATGTATTAATTATGCAAATACTTTAATATTTAATACATGTATTATAGTTTTATTGTAAGTTTCTTGCCGTAATAAAACAGACTGATTTTTTATAACAATTTATTTAATGTTATTAATGTATTTTAAAGTTTTGAACCTTAATGAGTCTTTTTCAATAAACTACTAAAAATATAAAGTAAGTTTTATTCAATAAAATGGTAACACACATCTGATAAAGATGATACATTTGAGACGAATTGAACAATAAATTATATAAAAAACAAATTAAGACATACCACCTGTCCAGACTATTGGACATTCATAAAATGGTAAGCATTTAGATTATTTAAAAAATTTCCATCACACGTCTGACATACCAAATTCAACACTGTTCTATGCTCTATGTCGTGTTTATTATAAAATCTGAATTAACATAGTTGACAGAGTTACAAATGATACAAACCTTCTCTCCTTTTGACTTATGAAATATGAATGGACTGGGCGAAGCTGACAACCTTGGATCATATTTATAAGAATGACATTTTTTTCTTATCTAAACATGGACCGTTTTTTATATTCAACTAGCCTGCTTCCACCTATGTATGTCTTAATTTGCTTTTAATGCTGATTACTTTTTCAATCTCTCGATGCATCACTTTAGTCAGATTGGCATCATAATTGCATCACCTTTACCTCTTAGTGAAATAAGTACTTACTTTATCATTTTTTAGGTTGCTATTGAAAAAGACCCCAAAATAGGTTGGAATGTTAAATAAATGAATACATGAAATTTAAAGTGTTATAAAAAAACTCATCTTTGTATTAAGGCAAAAACTTACAATAAATAAACATTAAAAATGTTAGACATTAAAATATTTTTCACAAGTTCAGTATTGAAACTTGAATTCAATTTATTACCATTAATGGATAAATAGAAAAACATATCTTGCTTTTAAAACTCTTAAGTCTCTTGTGCTGATTGCACCAGATTTATTTAAAAAGGATTTTTCCAAATCTCTTGTTTTTAATTTTAACAAAGTAAATCACTTCAAACTGCGTACCAAACCTGTATTTTTTCATTACTCAAGCCTTATAATCAGTAGAACCCCCAATAATCTGAATTTTGGGGTGTAGTCTATTCTATTCTCATATCTCACTCCCGAAAAATGTTTACCGCCTCTTATACAAATACGTCTAATATATTATCAGAACAATGCAACATGTCGTGTATTCTGAGAAAATTGAAAAGTAGAATAGCGATCACATTATCACATTATTACATTTCATCTTCAAGGTAGATTTACATTCCTCATGGCAAAAAAAGATTACCATTTGGCTAAGTGAAAATTGCTTGCTACATAAATTGTTATACACATCTAGTTACCCAGGTAATAAACATTTCATTTTGGGAACAACTTGTGTTTCAATAATTATTATGTTCATTCTACATAAGCTATAAAATCCTCTTACCTACAAAAACTATTTTTGTTTTATTTTCCTCCATCCTGAATTTTATTCAGATTAGCTAAATTTCAGATTAGTGAGTTCTACTGTAGCTTTTAATGATGACGAAATAAAAGGGACTTATATCAAAATTTCACTTATATCTGCGCTCATATATGTCATCATTGATATTATTGTTTATAGGTGTCCCAGATTTCATTTCCTATTTAATTATAAATATTTATTTTATCAGAGATCTCACTGCATTTATTTGTTCTGACAATAGTAACTTTATTTCTTGTTATCATATTGGCATTAGAAAAGCATTATAAATGTTTACGTTACCTGTTAAATGATTTTAGTTTGTTCATAAATATTTATATTGACATAGATGATAATGGGTGAGAGTTTAATATTATAGCTATGTTCTTAGTCCCTGTTTAAAAATTCAATTAATTTTCTTTTTACATTCCAGCTGTAAAACATCATGAATCCCAAAACACATTCTCCTTACTATAAAGCGTATGGAAAAACTCGAGATGGTATACTAATTGGTAGTTAGGAGAGAGCACAAGAAAATAGGAATTATTAATATGTAATATTATATAGTAACAAGAAATAAACAAATAATGAAAAAATTACTAAGTTATACATTTTAAAAGATAAAATAGGATATAAAAAATAAAATATTAGCAATAATATCTTTTCTAACAAATAAAAATTTCATGATGAAAAATGTATATTGTCTTAAGACAATCAAAGAATAGATGGCTAATAACCAAGAATATATTAGTTGGTGTGTGTGCTAATAAATAAATAACTAAGTGTTTATTTGATGTTTTAAAAAATAAAAAGCTTCACAATGTTCATTAGAGGCTGGTGTTCACCGCATTGCATTATATTCTGTCACCATGTAAACATCAGCAATATAGAATAAATTTTTCTTTCATCAGGTAAAAATTTGTATGAAAATCTGAAATATAATACAATAAAAATTTTCCTCCGAGAACAAAAGATGGTTTTAAAGACATTTAAGAATGTTTTTTAAAATAAAGGATCTAAATGCTGCTGACTGCTTGATGATGACACTAATATAATATATCAAAGAACGAACAAAGCAAGCTTTGCAAGACAAAGCCAATTCAGCATCAGCAAGCTAGTTCAATGGGATCACCATCCAACACAATTACCATAATTCCTAAACCACAGACAAAAACATCAATAATACCCGCCACAACTACCACTGAACATAGAGTACTCACCAAATTTAACATTACAAGGACAGCCGCATCACACAAGCACAGAAAACAAAAATTTCTCAGAATCACCTTATGATCCAACCTCAAATGAACTTGCATCTCAAAATATTAATACAAAATTGAGAAACTAATAGCTCTTAAGAAATAATAATAAAAACAGCGCCATTGAGACACCACATACATTTTACTTTGCAATCTGTGCCACTTTAATTCTCAAATACGGGACAATAATAATGAGGCCAAGCACCAGAGGCTAAACAACATTCATATCAAAAGCAGAATCATTTCGAACAATAACAAATACAAAAAGAACCAGAGTCCTGCAGACTTCATTCAGAAACTAACATACTTCCACTGCCTTGTATTTTTATTTATTTAAGTTATGTTTGTAGAAGTAAAAATCTAGTGATCAATACCATTTACAAATTTAACTCAAGCTTACACCCATCATAACACAAGCAAGCATGTGAACATTCATTCAACCAATGTTACAAGCACATTATACCAAAAAATACATTCTCTTTGGTACACAATTCTTCAACAAAATTACCTAATACATCTGAGAAACACGAACAGCATGTACAACTTCAAGAAAAAATTAAACACTGCCTGGGAAAAACTTTTGTGTATAGCATTCAGAATACCTTCAATGATTAACACATGCAATGTGAATTTGTCAGGTGCTGCAGTAGTACTAGGTGTAAAATAGAAAAAATTTGCTATAACCTCCTCCCTTTCCCCATTCAAGATTTAATCAGGAAATACGGCTAATACTGTTAATATATGTAGCTTTACTATAATGTATCATGTTTCTAGTTAGTATTATTATATTCATTATTATTATTATTATTTATTATTATTCATTATTATTATCATTATTATTAACTGATTATGTTATTATTTTACTATTATTATTACTTTTATTATATTACATATTATAAGTAGTACAGTTAAATCATTATATCAAAAAAAATGATATTTGAAAATAAAACATATAAATCTTTAAAATGTTAAAATATTTTAAATTAAATTAAGTAAGTCAAAATTCAACACATTGCTGCTTGATGCTGAGCATGGCCCTTGTTTTGCTTCTGGACAATTAAAAATGAATGTAATTCACTCGCTGCTCCAAGAAATGTATGCGATATGTACTCCCTCTAAATACATCATATTTAGTCGTTCATAAATGATTGAATTGATATGTGACTCAATATTATTATTATTATTAATTATTATTATTATTATTATGATTATTATTTTTATTATTACATATTATATTAAAATATATTCTGTAAGCACCAAAACAAATAAGAGAAACATACTTTATCCGTGTAATATAAAACACAAATAAATAATAAATATAGGATCCATGAGATCAAAGCAAGTGGTAAGTTCAAATAGTACATTGAGAATTGAAGGCTAAAAAATCTCTTAAAAAAAAAAAATTGAGCGTATATGCTTCACTCTTGACAAAGGGGCTAATAGTTGACTCTGCCGAAACAAAAATATGCTGTCTTAGAAAAGGAGAGGAATTGTTAGAAATAGGGTTTAGGAAAAGACAATAAGCAAATGGAAGAAAATAGAAATAGGATGAGAAAGAAAAATTCCACTAAGTCGCTTATTCTTCCAATTTTTTAATTTTGTTTCTGCATTTTCTATTCATGTCTCTAATTTTCTTTCCCATTTCACCTATACTTTTTATCCTAAAACCCCACTTCCTATCTTCATTGTCCTTGTCCTTGCTTGTGCTACTCAGAATACATGATTAACCCTTGTTTCCTTGAGTTCAATTTGTCTAGCTCAAACGTTGGGAATGAAACTTGTTGCCTTGTTTTGTATATCTGAAATGGCAGATCATGCCTTCAGTTTCTGAGTTCTTGTTCTGACCAATTGAATTTGACGTTCATGATTCTAATTTTTATTTATTTGTCTTTTATGCTACTATATTGGTAAGTGTTTCTCCTACTTATTTTTAGTGCTCACAAGTTAAAATTTAGGTTCCTATTGTCTAAATTTTGAAATCTTCCTTTGTTCTTCAAATGACAATATAGCTGCTGGTTTTTTGCTGGTGTTTCATTGTCTCTAAAACCGTTAAGATATGACATACATTAAAATTTATATTGAACTGTTTGCTATAGATAACTTTACTTGATTTTTACAACCAAAACAATGTAATGAAAATTATTGTTCATATAAAATCCATAAAAAAAAAAAAGGACTTTTATTATTTAATGAAGGAAACCATTAATATATAGGTACTATATTCTTTTTCTATAGTATTTCTATTTTACAAACAAAAAAAAATATTTTGAATATAATTGAAGAAAAATGGTATATGTCTTTATGTTACTGCAGGATTTTCTGAAGAATATATTTTTTAAAGTTCATTATTTATATTCTTCCTCTCTTGTAAACAAGTACCCTGTGTATTACTAATGATTAGCTTTACACCAACAAAAGAATGCATGGAGAAATGAGAAACACAGAAAATAAGAAGACACACCTTTGCAAGCCAGTTTTCTATGGTAACAGAATTAATTAATTCAATAAGACTAATGTATTTTTACCCACTAAAAGATGACCACCCCTCTTCCCAACCAATGCCCGAGTGAATTTTTGCACATAAATTGCATCACATTCCCTTCTAAGATGAACCAGAAAACCTCACACTGAATGAGAAACCTGCGAGTTCACTTACTACTGCCAAACCATTTTCAGTGTCTTTCGGCAACACAATCAGGCACATAAGATTTCATGGATGACTTCCAAGGGAGACCGTCCAGGAAATCAAGGAGAAACTATTGCACTTTTAAAATTGAAAAGACCAATTTCAACAGTAGCAAAAATAAATTACCACCTGGATTATGATAAAAAGAACTACCTCTAGTCAAATAAACCTGAAGGAGGACAATTCTTAACAGTTCACCTGTTCTATTATTTTCGTATCATATTAATTAATAAATTAAATATCAAAAAGTTTAATGATGCAAGCAAATACAGCTTTATTTGAAACCATAATAGTTCACAAATTATATCTTGGTATCCTACCAGTGACAGTGAATACAGTGGAATAGTGCGATTTCCCTCCAAAAGACTTAAGTACCTCTCCAAATGCCAATTTTAAGCGAATTAATATGTTTAAAGACGTTTCACTATGATTACCTTGTTAATTAATTTAGAAAAGTAAGTCCAAAAAACTTGTTACTCTAGGATATATTGACTAGAATAAAATTTCGAAAATATTTTAGGGGATTAAGGCGTTGCAAAGCCCTATGTATCCAAAACTTTTTAGAAGATAAATAAATAACATTATAAGTGGTGCATTTACTTAATATTGAAAATTAATAATACTTTGTTTTAAAGTACATTCCAAAAATGATTTCTTTGGTGTTTCCTTAAAAACAACTATGGAAATAATATGGTAACATTAGAATGTTTAGGTGTGATACAGTAATAATTGGGAAGCAAAGAATTTCCAAGCACAAAAAGATTATGTTCCAGCATGTTTAAACATAAAGTATATTAAGATTTGTCAAAGACAAGGTAATAGTGATGCAATTTCTGAATGAGTATTCTTGGTTTCAGGTGCTGTTTTTCAATGCAAAGGATGAATAAAAAGGATAAGATAGTTCAGCTAAGAGAAAGAGGCCTTTAGAAGCACTCTCATCTCAATCCAGTATTGAAGATGTTTGATGACGGATTTCCAAGTATTAAAGAAAATAAAAAAGTTCAGGATTTTTGGATCTGGCCCATTGCTTTCTGCATGCTGACAGGTCACAATAAACTTAAAGTACTGAAATATAGAGGAACAAAATGTAAAAGCAAACGTGACTCACTGACATCGCAGCATATCAGAAATGGGGGGATTTGTTTTAAAAAAAAAATTTTTTTTTCCCCCCCCTGTCCGATGAATAAACGTGTTTGTAAAAAAGTAAGCATTGCAGTTTTCGTCCAGAGGCTGATTCAGAAGTGTAACAGCTTATATATTTACAACTATTTGTGCGATATGTTCTTCAGCTTCCTTGGGTGCCAATGTCCACTTCATTCTTGAAGGCATTTCGTTATGTGGGCACTCTCGTTGGACAGTAATGGACTGCCTTGGTGAATGTTCTGAAGGTTAACTTCCTGATCATTGTGTGAAATTGGCACAACAACAAGCTTGCAACAGAGCAGAGTAAAGACTATCAGCTCTCCAGGCATCAGATCGTAGTTGAACTTGCTTCAGCCAATTACTGACTTAGCCAGAAATAGAGAAGAACTGAATGCATCGGTTGCCCGACGATTAACTTCATTGTAGAAATTATATTCAAAGGAAAGAAATCTTAGATAAGATTGCCGGAAATTCAAATTTTTGAGTGAGTCCCTGTCCGACTACAGCAGCAACATGGATCGCAGATATGTCCAAATCATCTTTATGATGGAATAAAATACTATTATATTATAAATTACTGATGGCCTGGCCATCAGCAAAATGTGCGTGAAACAACTCTCAAGTCATTTTTATTATTTATAATGAACAAGTCCCGGTTAATGATAATCTTCAGACCCTTTACAACAAAAAACATAATTTCATCCCTTTGTTGCCATGACCACTTGATGCTTCAATAAATGTACTTTGTTAGCTTTGAATTTACTCACAAGATAAGAAGACTATTGGACCTCGGTATTAATGAAGTATAGAGATAACACTTTTCCTTCTTGTTTTTAGCAAGAACATAAACAAGTAGCAACAGGAGCAGGCCATTTGCCTGCTCTACTTATCTAGATGTACAGATGAGGAAAGCCTTCTCATTTCAATATTTAATGAACCTTGTAGATCTTTGAAGAAGCACATCTCCCTGTTGCATGCCCATTGACTGTGGAGCACCTTCTTCCACAAGTCCCTGCATAGAACAGATTGGAAGTAATTGTTCCAGTGCTTGATTAGAGATGTGAGAATACCTCTAGAAGCAAGAAATTGCTTTTTGAAGATCATGACGGCTCCATTAATCAGGCATGTAATGAATATCACCTTCGTACTAAAGATGCAAAACCTATAATGACTGCAAAAAAATGCGTGAAAATGAGGACATCCACAATTAAAAATCACTGAGTATTTCACTTGAGCAATTTTACCACGACTTCTTCATAAATACAGAGAAAACTCAGATAAAGTTGTTATGATTCTTCAGATTATCAAGCACTTACATTTGAACGAATCATTCCTACCAAACAGGCACTTTTAATTCATTTCCAAAAAGTATAGAGAACTTAATTGAAATTCATTCTGATGAGCAAGTTCTTCGATGATGTTTGATGTATGAGTTCATTAACTCTGACCTACATTCTGCCGCAGAATTTGAGACTCTATGTGATTCTGTAGAAGGGTCACATTTTGAAAGTTTCATGTCAGCTGTAGATCAAATCAGAAATGCATTCAAGTGAACATATCACCCAATGATGACAGACATTCATTATATGCAACACTGTGAAAACGTTAGTATTTTCTGTGATTAACAAAGATAGGAAATGGGAAGAATTGTGGATTGTCTGTACTCAATTTCATTACGCATTCTAGAAAAACACTGAGTTTCCCTGTAAACTATTACAAATGCATCAAAATTGCCACTTGAAAGGTTTCTGTGGACAGAAAAAGGATTAGGATTCGGTTTCAGAAGAAAAATTAACTGAAAAGTTAGGGTTCCTCCTGCAAAGTAAACCTACAATACAAATTGTTATATTTCTTCAGCAACTAAGACACATGAAATAATGAGTTACGTAAACAGCTATTTGTCATTTGTGATGTTTACTAATATTTGTGAAGATTGCATGACTTCTGTAAAATCTAAGGAATAATTGCCAGATGAAACTCTCAAACCCTATTGGCAAAACTTTGTTGAGAAAATGGATTCAGGTATTATTGAGAAGGTTAAAGAGTTTACATTGGGAATTTAGACGGTCTGTATTTAACAGCCCCATTTATTGCAAAACTAGTCTCCTTATGGTATGTTGGAATATTAAAGCTGTATTTGGATTTTTAATTATTATGAAAAGAAAGGAAAAGACTTATGATATATTATTAAAAAAGAAAACCTTCGTAAAACATGCTAGAAAGTATTGCAATGAGTGTGTCGGGCACTTTGATGAACATTAATAGCTTCGTTCAGATTTCTACTTGAAAAGAAAAGAACTTTACAGTCCATGAAACAGATGTTGGGATGCCATATGGAACGTTTTCTCAATTATTATCTACATGCCCCCAAGCATTTTGCATTTTCACCCAAGAGGGAATTATTTGCATTTGAAGATTGCAATAGCAAAGGCAATAAGATATCTTTGAAATTCATCTGAAATTTGTAGAGCCCTTACTCCATCACAATCAACATTTTTACTAGAGCTGTACAGAGATTGGAAGAATTCACCTGAAGAATCAAGCTGTTCTGTGGTTATCCGAAATTCTCTGTTCAGAAAATCAAAGTCTGTTACCCCCACAAAAAAGAGAGAATCTTCTCAGCCTTCAACCAAACAGCCAAATCAAGGATCCTTAAGTTCCAGGCCTGCCAAAAGGTTCATTACGAGGAATAATTGAAGAGAATACATTAAAATAACTTTCGAACCTCCATCTCTTTTTTTTTTTTTTTTGTACCCAGCCAAACGTAAAACTTCTGTGTCCTATTCTTCAGTGAAGCATAAAGGTAAGAACATTGGCAAATATGAATGTTAATTTCTGTTTTAAAATATTATTTGTTATTATTTTTAAAATTATAAACATGATTTTAATTTGTCTTAATATCATTTTTTGTAAAGGAGATTAAAAAACCAATATATTAGAAATTTCTTGTGTTGCATGCCAAACTATGAAAGAATGTTTTAGATTTTTTGAATGGCATAAAAGTAATGAGTAAGGTAATATTAAATATTTTGTTAATCAGAGATTTTTATAAATTGTATTCATGATAATGTATTGATGGTACTGCTTAATATTTATGTTTTTCTCAGAAGTGGTTTTTGTTTGGCAACTTATTTTACTGCATCAAAACATATTTTAAGATAATATTTAAGGACCATAAAAAATATATGTATATATGTATAAATATATATATGTGATTTCAATAAAATGTAAAAATAAAATACCTTATTTTTGCCACAGCATTAAACTAAAGAAATTTAGAATTCAATAATGTCACCCTAACCTGTCTGGAGTTGAATGTTACCTTATTTCATAATAATTAATATAAAGTAATAAAGATTTTAAAGGAAATTTAAAAGCAAATCTTTCTTTGTATCCCGTATCTAGAAATTTAAAAAGATCGTGGAAACATAAGAAAAAACCATTGTTTAGTTTAAAATGTGTAGATATATTTTTAAAACAGCAATTTTTAGCATTTTTCATCTTGAACTGCTACATTCATTTTTGTTTACTGACAGGAACTTTTTGCAAAAAGTGATACTACATGAATACTTAACTGCATAATAACTATTCTAATGACAGCCAGACTGCAGTTGCATATTTCAATAGAAAATAAATTAACTAAAAAAATTACTACAAACTTTCAGAAATTACAACTCCTCCCTCAACTCCCCAACTAACTAAATCTCCAATGATCTGCTATAGAACAAATACATATTTTGTATGATAGTGCTAAAATGGTACTCTATAACATACATTAATATTATTGGGCTCTAATCTTTGTTTAATACCGAAAAAAAAAAAATTTTTACTCTTCACGTCGTATATAATTACGTTATCGGCGAATTTTCACATTCATATACTAGTACATATGCTTTAAATGATGTCATAAAGTTTCGTGAAAACTCAACAGTAGTTTTCAACATCAAATGTTAAATGGCCATTTCTCCAAAACCGCCTCCCAAATCATCTTCAAACATTGCAAATCAGTTAATGGATTCCCGGATAAGATATGAGTAAATTATTTGTGGTATTATTGTTTTTTTCAGAACATTACACAAATGTATTTTTAAATAAGGTCAGCCGTTAATATACACATTTCCAGCAATTGTTAACACTTGCATTTAGATGGATGTGGTTTTAATCGACTTTTCTAATGCAGTCTTTTCGAAAATCAACAAGTATCTTATGAAGAAGACCTTCATATTTCCCATGTAAAATAAGACAATTGCCAAATTTTCTTAAAAACCTCCAAATTTTCCAATGAAAAATGTCCAGTTTGGACAATGTTTTACTCTTAACACTCATGAAGTAATAATTCGGTTCTACTAATATAAAACCGAAAAATGCAGAAAAAAAAAAAAAAATGTACATGATCTTAATGAAAACAGAATAAAAAGTAGAGAGAAGTGTAGAGAAAACAAATTGCTTGAAGGAAAAATATCTATCTTAATTTTTAAGTATAGAAGATTCCGAAAAAATTCCAACTTTTTGAAAGTTCGAAATTTAGAGTTAACTTTAAAATCGTACCTATGAAACCTTTAAAGTGTATTTGATTCCATTCTTGAAAAAAAATTGCTGAGCAGATTTTTAAAAAAGTAAATGTAACGTAAATATCCCAAAGAGCTTCATGCCACAATACCCCAAAAAATAATGAATGTTTTCAACACTCTCAAATCTTTGGACCGATCGACAAGGTTTCTCATTTGCTTCAGGCGCTAGTGGTGTTAATGGAACGGACGTTTGCTGTCAATTGTTTTTCGTATATCTCACGAAAACCAGGATTCTGGCCTATGTGTTTGAAGATTTTTTTCTTAATTTAGCAACTGGATTTATCCACATGTTTCGTTATCATGCTGCGGGCCAATAGAATTTTTTTCTGAACGCGTTCTTTCAGTGCAGCATGACATGAGAGATACGTATTGAATGACCGAGAAAGCTTAAAAGTTAATACAAATCCCTGTGATCATTCAACACTCATAAATATTATTCTCGCGCAAAAGATTGTTCTATTTGCCCTAGTACAAAGATTATGTCACTAGTGACGAGCACTCATATTGTTAGCTCGTGAATATGCTTTTCCTTTGATCAACTTACCTCTCAGCTATACAGATCCTGCGTACACAACAAATGTATTGTAATCATATTTTATTATATTTTGTTCCATGAATCCATCACTATTTAATACTCAATACCTATTCTTTAGTTATCTATAATTATCCTCTGTCTTCTT
>BOPP01000063.1:6621998-6669917 GCA_017312745.1 Gryllus bimaculatus
AAAATAATGGATAAAACCATATGCTAGATTTGAAAAAAAAAAAAATCTTCCAACATGTGGTGAAGCCAGACTGTTTACTGGGTCCTTGGTAACGGAAAATCCATTGAGGTAAAACGTCTGTCTCTATGAAAATTTCAGAACTTTTCTCGTAATTTTGCGTGAAATAAAGGTAATTTTTACTTTTACATTCTCGTATACATACGTATATGTCATGCTGCACTAAAGAACGCGTCAGAAAAAAATTCATTGCCCAGCACTGATAACGAAAATGTGGATAAATCCAGTTGCTAAATTAAGAAAAAAATCTTCAAACACATAGCCAGAATCCCTGTTTCGTGAGATATACCGAAAAAACAATTGACAGCAAAACGTCCGTCCATTAACACCACTAGCGCCTAAGCCAAATTGAAGAAACCCTTGTCGATCTCGCTCGAGTCAAAGATTTGAGAGTTTGAAAAACATTCATTAATTTTTGGGGGTATTGTGCATGAAGCTCTTGGGATATTTACGTTACATTTACTTTTTAAAAATCTGCTCCAATTTTTTTCAAGAATGGAATCAAATACACTTATAAAGGTTTCATAGGTACGATTTTCAAGGTTAACTCTAAATTTTCGAAACTTTCAAAAGTTGGAATTTTTTCGGAATCTTCCTATAACTTCAAAATTAAAGATAGATATTTTTCCTTCAAGCAAATTTTTTTCTCTACACTTCTCTTCTACTTTATTCTGTCTTTCATTAAGATCATGTACATTTTTTTTTTTTTTTCTCAATTTTTCGGTTTTATATTAGTAGAACCGAATTATTACTTCATGAGTGTTAAAGAGTAAAACATTGTCCAAACTGACAATTTTCATTGGAAAATTTGGAGGTTTTTAAGAAAATTGCAATTGTCTTATTATAAATGGGAAATATGAAGGTCTTCTTCATAGATAACTTTTGAGTTTTCGAAAAACTGCATTAGAAGTCGTTTAAACCACATCCACTCTAAAATGCAAGTGTTAACAAATTGCTGGAAATGTGTATATTAACGGCCTGACACTTATTTAAAAAATACATTTGTGTAATTTCTGAAAAAACAAATGAATACCACAAATTAACTTTACATCATATCTTATCACTGAATCCAATTACACCTGTTTGCAATGTTTGAAGAATGAATTTGGAGCCGTTTTTGAGGAAATGGCATTTAACATTTGATGTTGAACTACTGTTGAGTTTTCAAGAAACTTTATGACATCATTTAAAGCATATGTACTAGTAAATGAATGTGAAAAATTCGCCGATAACGTAATTATATACGACGTGAGAAGTAAAAATTTTTTTTTTTCGTATTTAAAACAAAATAGAGCAAAATAATATAATGTCATGTTATAGAGTACATTTAGCACTATCCATACTAAAAGTATGTATTTTGTTCTATTAGCAGATACATTGGAAGCATTTTAAGTTGGGGAAGTGAGGGAGGAGTGTACTTCTGAAGAGTTTGTAGGTAATTTTTAGTTAATTTATTTTCTATTGAAATATGCAACATGCAAGTCTGGATGTCATTAGAATAGTATCATTATGCAGTTAAGTATTATGTAGTATCACTTTTTGGCAAAAAGTTCCTGTCAGTAAACAAAAATGATGTAGCATTCAAGATGAAAATGCTAAAAATTGCTGTTTTAAAATATATCTAACATTTTAAACTAAACAATGTTTTCTTTCCTTCATGTTTCACGATCTTTTAAATTCTAGATACGGATACAAAGAAAGATTTGCTTTTAATTTCCTTTTAAAATCTTTTACTTTATATTAATTATTATGAAATAAGGTAACCACTTCAATCCAGACAGGTTTAGGTGACATTATTGAATTCTATTTCTTAGTTTAATGCTGTGGCAAAATAAGGTATTTTATTTTTACATTTTATTGAACAACATAATATATATTTATACATATATAATATATTTTTTATGGTCTTAAATATTATCTTAAAATCAATGTTTTGATGCAGTAAAATAAGTTGAAAACAAAAACCACTTCTGAGGAAAACATAAAATATTAACAGTACCATCAATACATTATCATGAATACAAATTTAGTAAAATCTGATAACAAAATATTTAATATTACCTTACTCATTACTTTTATGCCATTCAAAAAATCTAAAAACAATTCTTTCCATAGTTTGCATGCAAACACAAGAAATTCTATATATTGTTTTAATATCCTTACAATAAAAATGAACTAATAACAAATTAAAACATGTTTATAATTTTAAAATAATAACAAATAATATTTTAACAGAATTAACATTCATATTTGCCAATGTTCTTCTTTATCTTCACTGAAGAATAGGACACAGAAGTTTTACGTTTTGCTGCAGATGGAGCTTCGAAAGTTATTTTAGATGTATTATCTTCAATATTCCTCGTACTGAACCTTTTGGCAGGCCTGGAATTAGATCTTGATTGCTGTTTGGTTGAAGGCTGAGAAGATTCTCTCTTTTTTGTGGGGGTAACAGACTTTGATTTTCTGAACAGAGAATTTCGATAACCAGCAGAACAGCTTGATTCTTCAGGTGAATTTCCTTCCAATCTCTTAACAAGCTCTAGTAAAAATGTTGATTGTGATGGAGTAAGGGCCTCTACAAATTCCAATAAAATTTCAAGGAATATCTTATTGCCTTTGCTATCTGCATCTTTTCCAAATGCAAATAAAATTCCCTCTTGGTGAAAATGCAAAAATGCTTGTGGGCATGTAGATAATAATTGAGAAAAAGTTCCATAATGGCCTCCCAACATCTGTTTCATGGACTGTAAAGTTCTCTTTTCATTTTCAAGTAGAAATCTGAACGAAGATATTAACATGTTCATCAATGCCCGACCACACTCAATTGCATCACTTTCTAGCATGTTTACGAAGGTTTTCTTTAATATATCATCATAATCTTTTCCTTTCTTTTCATAATAATTAAAAATCCAAATACCAGCTTTAATATCCAACATACCATAAGAGACTAGTTTGCAATATGCTGTTAATACAGACCGTCTAAATTCCAATGTAAAACCTCTTTTAACCTTCTCAACATAATCACCCTGAAATACCATTTTCTCAACAAAGTTTTGCAATAGGGGTTTGAGAGTTTCATCTGCAATTATTCCTAGATTTTTTACAGAAGTCATGCAATCTTCACAAAATATTAGTAAAACATCACAAATGACAAAATACGCTGTTTCACGTAACTCCATTATTTCATGTGTCATTAGTTGCTGAAGAACATATAACAATTGTTGTAGTTTACTTTGCAGAGGAACACCTAAACTTTCAGTTAATTTTTCTTCTGAAACCGAATCTAATCCTTTTCTGTCCCACAGAACCTTCAAGTGGCAAATTTTGATGCAGTTTGTAATAAAGTTTACAGGAAACTCCAAGTGTTTTCTAGAATGCGTAATGAAATTGAGACAGACAATCCACAATTCTTCCCATTTCCTATCTTTGTATTCACAGAAAATAACTAACTTTTCCAAAGTGTTGCATATAATGAATGTCTGATCATCATTGGGTGATATGTTCACTTGAATGCATTTCTGAATTTGTTCTACAGCCTGCATGAACTTTCCAAAAATGTGACCTTCTACAGAATCCCACATAGAGTCTCCAAATTCTGCAGCAGAATGTAGTTCAGAGTTAATGAACTCCATAACATCACAACATCCACGAAGAACTTGCTCATCAGAATGAATTTCAATTAAGTTCTCTATACTTTTTGAAAATGAATTAAAAATTCCCTGTTTGGTAGGAATGATTCGTTCAAATCGTAAGTGCTTGATAATCTGAAGAAACATAACAACTTTATCTGAATTTTCTCTGTATTTATGAAGAAGTCGTGGTAAATGCTCAGTGAAATACTCAGTGATTTTTAATTTGTGGATGTCCCTCATTTTCACCATTTTTGCAGTCATTATAGGTTTTGCATCTTTAGTACGAGGTGATATTCCATTACATGCCTGATTCATGGCAGCCGTCATGATCTTCAAAAAGCAATTTTCTTGCTCTAAGGTCATATCTCCACAATCTCTAATCAGCACTGAACACATTACTTCCCAATCTGTCAATGCAGGGCACTTGTGAAGAAGTGCCTCCACCATAAATGGGGCATGCAAAGGGAGATGTGCTTCTTCAAAGAACTCTACAAGGTTCATTAAAATATTGAAATGAGAAGGCTTTTCCTCCATCTGTACATCTAGATAAGTGAGCAGGAAAGTGCCTGCTCCTGTTGCTACTTGTTTATGTTTGCTAAAAACAAGAAGGAAAATGTTATCTCTATATTCATCTAATACACGAGGTCCAATAGTCTTCATTATCTCTGTGAGTAAATTCAAAGCTACAACAGATACATTTATTGAAGCATCAAGTGTCATGGCAACAAAGGATGAAATATGTTTTGTTGTAAAGGTCTGAAGATTATCATTAACCGACCTTGTTTCATATAATAATAAAAATGACTTGAGAATTGTTTCACGCACATTTGCTGATGGGCAGGCCATCAGTAATTTATAATATAATAGATATTTATCAATCATAAAGATATTTGGACATATCTGCATCCATGTTGCTGCTTCAGACAGGCACAAAATTTGAATTTCCGGCATCTTATCTAAGATTCTTTCCTTGAATATAATTTTCAATGAGTAATCGTGCAACCATGCATTCAGTTCTTCTCTATTTCTGCTAAGTTCAGTAATCTGGTCCTGAAGCAATTCAATACGATCTGATGACTGAGAGCTGATATCTTTACTCTGCTCTGTTGCAAGCTGTTGTTGTGCAATTTCACAATGATCGGAGGTAACCTTCAGAACATTCACCAAGGCAGTCATTACTTTCAATCCAACGAGAGTGCCCACATAACGAAATGCCCTCATAGAATGAAGTGACATTGGCACCAGGAAGCTGAAGAACATATCCAACAAATAGTTGTCAAATAATAAGCTGTTACACTTCTGAATCAGCCTCTGGAAGAAAACTGCAATGCTTACTTTTACACGTTTATTCATGACAGGGGGATTTACATCTCCTGATATGCTCGATGCCAGTGAGTCTATCGTTTGCTTTACATTTTGTTCCTCTATCATTTCAGTACTTATAAGTTTATTGTGACCTGCAGCATCAGAAAGCAACTGGGCCAGATCCAAAAATCCTAACTTTTGATTTTCTTTATACTTGGAAATCCAGTCATCAACCATCGCTTCAATACTGGATTGAGATGAGAGTGCTTCTAAGAGGCCTCTCTTCCTCTTAGCTGAACTATCTCTATCCTTTTTATTCATCCTTTGCATTGAAAAACAGCACCCTGAAACACAAGAAATACTCATTCAGAATTGCATCAACTATTACTTGTCTTACAAATCTTAATATACTTTATTGTTAACATGCTGGACATAATCTTTTTGTGCTGGAATTCTTTGCTTCCAATTATTACTGATATGCACAACTAAACAATAATGTTACCAATAATTATTCCATAGTTGTTTTTAAGAACACCACAGAAATCATTTTGGAATGTACTTTAAAACAAAGTATTATTATTTACAATATTACATAAATGACCACTTAATAATTTATTTTATTTATACTTTCTAGAAAATTTTGGATACATAGGGCTGTTGCAACTGCCTCAATCCCTAAATATTTTCGAAATTTTATTCTATTTCCTTTAAAATATATCCTAAAGTAAACAAGTTTTGGACATTAATTCTTCTCAAATTAATTACAAGGTAATATAGTGAAACCTCTTTAACATGATTAATTCCTTAAAATTGGCCATTTGGAGAGGTACTAGTCTTTTTGAAGGGAACATCGCACTATTCCCCTGTATTCACTGTCACTGCTAGGACTACCAAGATATAATTTGTGACACTATTATGGTTTCAAATGAAAGCTTTATTGCATTGCATCATTAAACCTCTTTGATCAATTTATTTATTAATTAATATGATACGAAAAATAATAGAACAGTGAACTTTAAGAATTGTCCTCCTTCAGGTTTATTGACCTAAGGTAGTCTCTTTATTATCATAATCCAGGGGTATTTATTTTGCTACTGTGAAATTGTCTTTCAATTTTAAAATGCAATAGTTTCTCTTGATTTCCTGGAAGGTCTCCCCTTTGGAGTAATCATGAAATCTTATGTGCCTGATTGTGTTGCCGAAAGACACTGAAAATGGTTTGGCAGTAGTAAGTGAACTCGCAGGTTTCTCATTCAGTGTGAGGTTTTCTGGTCATCTTAAAGGGAATGTGATGCATTATGGCAAAAATTCATGGGCATTGGTTGGGAAGAGGGGTGGTCATCTTTTAGTGGGTAAAAATACATTAGTCTTATTGAATAATTATTCTGTTCCATAGAAAACTGGCCTTGCAAAGGTGTGGTCTTCTTATGTTTCTGTGTTTCTCATTCTTCCATGCATTCTTTGTTGTGTAAAGCTATCATTCAGTATACACAGGGTACTTGTTTACAAGGAGGAAGAATATAAATAATGAAATATTAAAAATAATATTTTCAGAAAATCTGCAGTAACATGCAAGACATATACATTTTTCCTTCAATTATATTCAAAATATTTTTTTTGTTTGTAAAATAGAAATACTATAGAAAAAGAATATAGTACCTATATATTAATGGTTCCTTCATTTAAAATAAATAAAAGTCCTTTTTTTTTTTATCGATTTTATATGAACAATAATTTTCATTACATTAGTTTAGGTTGTAAAAATCAAGTAAAGTTATACTATAGCAAACAAGTTCAATATAAATTTTAATGTAAGTCATATCTAACGGTTTAGAGACAATGAAACACCAGCAAAAACCAGCACTATATTGTCATTGAGAACAAAGGAAGATTTCAAAAATATTTAGACAATAAAGGAACCTAAATTTACTTTGTGAGCACATAACACAAATAGGAGAAACTTACCAATATAGTAGCATAAAAGACAAATAAATAAAAAATTAGAATCCATTGAACGTCAAATTCAATTGGTCAAGAACAAGACACCTCAGAAACTGAAGGCATGAATTCGCCATTTCAGATATACAAAACCAAGGCACAAGTTTCATTCCCCAACGTTTGGAGCTAGACAAATTGGACTCGGAAAACAAGTAATCATGTATTCTGAGTAGCAACAGCAAGGACAAGGACATGAATGAATAGGAAGTAGGGGGTTTAGGATAAAAGTATAGGTGAATGGGAAAGAAAATAGAGACATGAATAGAAAGCAGAAACAAAATTAAAAAATGGAAGAATAAGCACTTAAGTGGAATTTTACTTTCTCATCCTATTTCTATTTTCCTTCCCATTTGCTTATTGTCTTTTCCTAAACCCTATTTCTAACAATCTCCTCCTCCTTTCTAACCAGATATCATTTGTTGTTTCGGCTGAGTCCAACTATTTAGCCCCTTATGTCACAGAGTGAAGCATATACCTCAATTTTTTTTTTAACCGAGATTATTTTAGCCTTCAATTCTCAATGTACCTTATTTGAACTTGACCAATTGACTTTGATCTTCAATGGATCCTAATTTATTATTTATTTGTGTTTTATATTACCATAAAAGTATGTTTCTCTTATTTGTTTTGTGCTTACAGAATATATTTAATAATAATAATAGTAATAATAATAATAATAATCATAATAATAATAATAATAATAATAATAATAATAATATTTGAGTCACATATACAATTACAATCATGTATGACGAATCAAATATGATGTATTTAGAGGGAGTACAATCGCATACATCTTCTTGGGAGCAGCGAGTGAAGTTACATTCATTTTTATTGTCCAGAAGCAAAACAAGGGGCCATCTCAGCATCAGCAGCAAATTGTTGAATATTTGACTTACTTTAATTTAATTTAAAATATTTTAACATTTAAAGATTTATACTGTTTTATTTTTCAAAATATCATTTTTTTGATATAATGATTTTACTGCTACTACTTATAATAATGGTAATAATAATAATAGTAATAATAATAGTAATAATAATAACAATAATAGTAATAATAATAATAATAATAATAATAATAATAATAATAATAATAATAATACTAACAGTACATGATAACAATTATAGTAACAGCTACATATGATTTAACAGTATTAGCGTATTCCTTGATTAAATCTTGAAATGGGAAGGAGGCAGGTTATAGCCAAATTTTTTCCTATTTCTACACCTAGTACTACTGCAGCACCTGAAATCACATTGCATGTGTTAATCATTGAGGTATTCCTGAATGCTATAACAAAGTTTTTCCCCAAGGAAGTGTTTAAGTTTTTTCTTGAAGTTGTACATGCCTGTCGTGTTTCTCAGATGTATTGGTAATTTGTTGAAGAATTGTGTACCACAAGAGAATGTACTTTTTTGGTATAATGTGCTTGTACACATTGGTTGATGAATGTTACATGCTTGCCTTGTGTTATAGGGGTGTAAGCTTGAGTTAAATTTGTAAAATGTGTATTGATCACTAGATTTTACTTTACAAACATAACTTCATAAATAAAAATACAAGGCAGTGGAAGTATGTTAAGTTTTCTGAAATGAAGTCTGCAGGACTCTGTTCTTTTTGTATTTGTTATTGTTCGAATGATTCTCTTTTGAATATTGAATGTTTGTTTAGCCTCTGGTGCTTGGCCTCATATTATTGTCCCGTATTTGAGAATAAAGTGCACACTTGCAAAGTACAATGTATGTGGTGTCTCAATGGCGCTGTTTCTTATTATTATTCTAAGAGCATAATTAAGTTTTCTCAATTTTGTATTAATATCTTTGAGATGCAAGTTCCATTTGAGGTTGGATCATAAGGTGATTCTGAGAAATTTTGTTTTCTGTGCTTGTGTGATGCGGTTTCCTTCTAATGTTAAATTTGGTGAGTACTCTTATGTTCAGTGGGAGTTGTGGAAGGGTATTATGATTGTTTTGTCTTGGTTTAGAATTAGTTTGTTATGGTGAATCCATTGAACTAGCTTGCTGATGGCTGAATTGGCTTTGTCTTGCAAAGCTTTGCTTGTTCGTTCTTTGAATATTATATTAGTGTCATCATCAAGCATCAGCAGCATTTAGATTCCTTTATTTTAAAAACATTCTTAAATGTCTTTAAAACCATCTTTGTTCTCGAGGAAAATTTTATATTGTATTATATTTCAGATTTCATCAAATTTTACCTGATGAAAGAAAATTTATTCTATAAATTGCTGATGTTACCTGGTGACAGAATATAATGCAATGCGGTGAACAACCAGCTCTAATGAAACATTGTGAACCTTTTTATTTTTTAAACATCAATAAACACTTAGTATTTATTTATTACACACACACCACTAATATATTCTGGTTATTAGCCATCTATCTTTGATTGTCTCTAAAACCAATAAATACATTTTTCATCATGAAATTTTATTTGTTAGAAAAAGTTGATATTATTGTAATATTTTATTTTTTATATCCATTTTATAATTTAAAATGTATAACTTAGTATTTATTTCATTATTGTTTTATTTCTTGTGTACTATATTAATATTAATAATAATAATTCCTATTTCTCTTGTGCTCTCTCCTAACTACCAAATAGTACACCCATTCGAGTTTCCATACGCTTTTATATAAGGAAATGTGTTCTTTGGGATTCATGATGTTTTTTACACAGGAATGTAAAAGAAAATTAATTGAATTTTAAAACAGGACTAAGAACATACATAATAATTATTAACTTCACCCATTTCACTATGTTCAATATAAATAATTTTGAACAAACTACAATCATTATAAACAGTAACGTAACATTTTATAATGCTTTTGCTAATGCCAAATATGAATAACAGAAATAAAAGTCACTATTGTCAGAACAAATAAATGCAGTGAGAATCTCTTGATAAATAAATTTTATAATTAAATAGGAAATGAATCTGGGACACCTATAAACAATATATCAATGATACATATATGACGCGAGATCATAATGAAATTTTGATATAATGTCCCTTTCAAATTTGTATCATTAATAACTACAGTAGAACCTCACTAATCTGAAATTTCAGATAATCTGAATAAAATTCAGGATGGAGGAAAAATAAACAAAAATAGTTATTTGTAGGTAAAGAAGGGATTTTATAATTACTGTAGAACTGAACAAATAATTATTGAAACACAAGTTGTCCAAATGAAATGTTTATTACCCTGGTAACTAAGATGTGTATAACACATTTATGTAGCAGCAATTTTCACTTAGCCAAATGGGTAATCTTTTTTTGCCATGAGGAAGTAAATCTACTTGAAGATGCAATGTAATAATGTGATGATGTGATCGCTATTCTACTTTTCAATTTTCTCACATCACACACTATGTTGCATTGTCTGATAATATCATAGACGTATTTGTATAAGAACGGTACATTTTTTCGGATAATATGCACATTTCTGAATACGAATAGACTACACCCCCAATTAGTTCAGATTATTGGGGTTCTACTGCATTATAAGGCTTTGAGTAATAAAAATACAGGTTTGTACGCAGTTTGAAGTGATTTACTTTGTTAAAATTAAAAACAAGAGATTTGGAAAAAATCCTTTTTAAATAAAATCTGTGCATCAGCACAAGAGACTTAAGAGTTTAAAAGCAGATATGTATTTTCTATTTATCCATTATGGTAATAAATTGAATTCAAGTTTCAATACTGAATTGTGAAAAATATTTTAATGTCTAACATTTTAATGTTTATTTTATTGTAAGTTTCTTGACCTTAATACAAAAGACTGAGTTTTTTTATAACACTTTATTTCATGTTATTCATTTATTTAACATTCCAACCCTATTTGGGGTCTTTTTCAAAAAAGCAACCTAAAAATATAAAGTAAGTTATATTCAATAAGATGGTAAAGTGATGCATATGATGCCATATCTGATAAAGTGATGCATCGAGACGAATTGAAAAATAATAAGAATTAAAAAGCAAATTAAGACATACCTAGTGACCAGGCTAGTTGACATCATAAAAAACGGTAAGTGTTTAGATAAAAAAAATGTCATTCTTATAAATATGATCCAAGTTGTCAGCTTCGCCCAGTCAATTCATATTTCATAAGTCAAAAGAGAGAGAAGGTTTGTATCATTTGTAAACTCTGTCAAACTGTAATCAGATTTTATAATAAAAGCGACTCCTGGCATACCAGTTGATTTTTACGTGATGACAATTTTTAATAATCTAAATGCTTACCATTTTTTATGATGTCAAATAGTCTGGACAGTGGTATGTCTTAATTTGTTTTTTATTAATATTATTGTTCAATTCGTCTCAATGTATCACTTTATCAGATGTGTGTTACCATTTTATTGAATAAAACTTACTTTATATTTTTAGGTAGTTTATTGAAAAAGACCTCATTAAAGGTCAAAACTTTAAATACATTAATAACATTAAATAAATTGTTATAAAAAACTCAGTCTGTTTTATTAAGGCCAAGAAACTTACAATAAAACTATAAATACATGTATTAAATATTCTAAAGTATTTGCATAATTAATCATTATTTTGTCCACCTGTCAGCTATTTATTTATTTATATCAAAAACAGTTAAAAGCTGTGTGTGATGTGCAAAAGGGATAAGTGAATTTTGAGCATGTTTTCATGATTATGTGATCCCTACTGTAAGCCATATAGTTGTTGAATTTTGAAAATAGAAAAAATAAGCATTTTTTGCAAGGATTGTGTGTTGTTTTATTACATCAAAGCAAACATTTGTTCTTATGTAAAAAAATTATTTTGGAGGGTAAATCAGCTACAGATTTGGATTCTTATCCCTCATTGTGGCCTTTGTAAAGGAATAAGACTTCCTGCCACAACATGGAGATCCTTAATATGAATAATTATGCAATCCAAATGGTAAATAATACATTAAATATCATTGTTAAAATTAATATTTCTTTCCTGTTGGATGCTCAGTATAGTCTTAGTATTGTATAGAAACAGATTTATTGTATGTGAATTTTCTGTAGTGAGCTGTTGATACTGTCACCTCATGAATATTATTACTACAATGAGTGTTTTTTGTATATGGGCTAAATGTCAGGTACTGCTGGTATCAGGTATCTGACTGACACCTCTCAATGCAATTCTAAAATTCCAATATAGAAAATTATGTATCTTTCATCTGACATTCTAGAGTTATTATTACTCCGTCTAAAGATGCCCTCCTAACACTAATGTTTGTTTCTTAATAGATTAAGAGATTATTCAACTTAGCTCTTGATTCATGCTATCATATGATAATAAACCAAAGTAAATTTGATAATTACTCTTCCTGGCGGCACCTTACAAAAATGTAGCGTTTAATAAATGATATTTTTTTAGAAAACTTGTTATTAATTCATACTATATCCTAATTCTGATTTGTTTTTACAGAATCCATGAAAGCCATGTTAGAAGATGCAAACAAATGTTTGCAATCATAGATCATTAAATTTTATTGCTGCAACGAAAGATTGAAAGAGAATTCGCCCAAATCAATTAAATATTAAACAAACATTACAATCTGCAACTAGTACACGGACGGAGTTACCACTTCTGCTGTTTTCAGTTGCTTTTCTGCTACTAGAGTACAATATCTCTTGATTCACGTTTATCCCCTTTCATCCGCTTGACACAGAATCTGGTTATTATAGTACCTACCAAATCATTATTATACCTCCGAAGGCGCGAAAAGGAAAATTGCGGGAAGGGTGGCATTGCCAACACAGGAAACTGATTTACCGCCTTACTTTATTTACCAAGGTCTAAAATAAAACACTGACCCGAAAATAGTTTCAAAACTTTATTAATTTCACATCGTTTCCAAAATTCAAGTTGAATTCGATTTATCTGAGTATAATATGATCGCTTTGGATATGAATGACAATTTCAATTTTCGGACACTACCAAACTCCGCTAAATGAATTTTCCAGTTTTTGAAACACAGCGATGAATTATGTATGTTTGTGTCCCAAATGTACAGTAATTTTATTTTAATTTTATATTTTATATCGGTATGTTATTGTAAAACGAAATTACATGTACTCTTTATGTTATTCAATAATGAATTTAAGACCTGCGTATGCACAAAACTTTTTGATAAGTGGTATTAAATGGGAATAAAATCATAAATATGTGTACTGTGGTAAAATATTGAAATTGGACTTTCTTCGGCTTTGCCGAAGATTTGTACTTGTGTTGCAGTTCACACGCATTTCGCGTTTTACAGTTACGTGTAAGTGGCCTTGTGTGGATTCGTATCGGACCTTAGTCAATAGCCAAATCGGCTTTTGTGTTGCACTACGCCCTCAGAATATCAGAAGGGAGTGCTTGTCTTCTTTGCCCTATAATGCGGACGTTTCGAGCTAATTGTTTTAGCGTTGCCGAAGCTTCGTTGGTTTGAAAGGCTTGATAGGCTTTGTTAAACGAACACCGTCTCAAGCATTGAGTGAAGGACTCGATTTCAAATACCTTCAACCGTTTCCGAAACAGTGGGCGTGCTATGAGCCGTAGAACTTTGTTCTGTGCTCGCTCAAGTGTATCCTTGTACTTCTGTGCTGAGGTCCACCACGTTGCTGCAGCGTAGGTGGCCACAGGCCGGCAACACGTTTTATAGAGTGCCAAGTGAAGTTCCAAGGGGAGTGGAGGTTCCCTCAAAAGATGTTGTAAGAGTTGAACTCTTTGCTGTAATTTAGATCGAATTCGCCTGACATGTAAATGCCATCGCATCATTCGATGAAATGTGATGCCGAAGTAAGTTGCCTAAGGTGCCCGTGTCAGTTTTGTTGCCAAGTGTAATTTGTTTTGGTGATTTAAAACGTTTAGTGTTAGTTGAATTTGGTCACCTGCATACAAAGAGTTTGAGTACTACCTACCAAGAATATAAGAAAAGGTGCGAGTCTGCGCCCGTCTATTGGCAATTATACACGCGACTTTACATTTGAAGCAGTCAAATGAACAAAAATAATAATTGATGTTCGAATAAACATTTGCAACAAATATTGTTGTGATTAGCAACCTACTCCTGTAGCGTAACATATAGGACGTCGGGAAAGTGTTTTAACTAAAAATGCTACAGAATGGCACAGACTGTCTCGTACTAGGTAGTTCACTGTGATCTCTCGTCCGTGCTAGCTTTTCGGTTTTGCCCCTTCCTCTCTGCCAGCTGTCATTATCGCCGCCCAATTTCTTATTTAAAAAATCGCAGTTTTTCATTTTTTCCGTTTCTTAATGTTAGAACCGAAATATTACTTTAAGAATATTATAAGAGTAAAACCTCGTCCTATGCGGTAATTTTTCGTCCGCGTCAATTGCTAAGGACATTAGTCCCGTAAGTGTGTTGCTTCTTTCCCTCGAGAGGTGACGGTTATCTTCCTGCGCGGGATGACGATTTCCGACCGCCGACGCCGACCTACCGTCGGCCAATGGAGTGTTCCTCAATCAGGTATCTTTCTCCAGCGGGGCACCTCCCCGGCCAGGACAAGCTCTAAGCTCCTGACCGGTCTCCCAGCAGTAGTGTAGTGCATCTAAGTGTAAATAAAGGATAAGGAAGAGGAAGGAAAGATCGCGCGCGGTCCGTGGCCCGTTTGTTAGGGTACTGCTCCGGCATTCGCCTGATATTGACCGGAGAAACTATGGGAAACTACCGATCAGAGCAGTCTGCCGCTATAGTTCTCTTCCAGACAGTGACTGAACTCGACCTATGTATCTAGCTAATGTCGAAAACCTGCCACAGACGGGACGCGAACCTAGGGCCTCCCGGTCAGAAGTGCTATGACATCAGTTCTCGCATAACTTGTTAGGCGTTATTGTAAACGCGAAACTTGAAGGTCTTTTACACTGAAAACTTTTCAGTTTTCGTAAAATTTCATTGAAAGCAATTTAAAGCACTTCCACTTATAAATGCAGTTATGTATACAAATCCCTGGAAATATTCATATTAACGGGGTGAGAGATATTTAAAACTAGAGGAGCTTCAATAAAACATACTTTCTCGCTCGATGTTACCATTATGTAATAATATATCACAATTCCTGCCATTCTTTCTCTTCAAATATAACTTTATCTTGGAAATAAATGAAGCCTGAAAAGTATATTTTTTAATCCACAGTTTAAATGAAAATATATTTCTGGCATTGAATTCAGTGTGATAAGTTATTCAGTATCTTCACGAAGATATCTGATGCGTATTTTAGTCTTAAACTATACTACAAAAGCAGTAAGCGAGAGAGTAAAAAGAAGAAAGTTAATAAACAATACGATCGACGGTGGCGGTAGAGACTTTCGCTACAGCGCGCTGTTGCCAACGCGGCATTGATAAATCAACAATGGACGAATTTCACGTGTAAATTGAACATCCAGAACTAAACGCTATTCAATATATCACATTATGAATACATTCGAAATTACGATTTTAAACATATCTGTATACTATTAGCTTCAAAAAGTTCCCGGAACATTTAATTGTTCATTTAATAGTAGGCATATTCGGAAGTCAATTTTTACTTTCTCGCGCTTAAGGAACTTCTTAAGAAAATAAAAGTTATGTAACGTTTGCACGAAAAACCGCTGCTAATGATAAACGCCAAATGGAGAATTTTTGTTATTATCTCCTTCTCTGAATCATTTTATGGACAAGAAAGCATCGAGAAGACAAGATATTGTCGTAAATTCTGTGGATTACAACAGTAAAATGGGCATTGTAAATCTGGAGAATGTAAGGGCTAGGTGGTGTAAATTTGTTAGATTTGTTGTCTATATTTGTTAGATTTTTTCTTCCGTGAACATTATTTTTAGATTTGGGATTTACGCCAGGGTGAAAATTAGGGCAAGCGGAATTTTGTTACATTTATTTGGGAGTAAATCATGGGCGAGTGAGGAACCAGAGCTTATTATTTAAATACTACGCGGGATTAGGACGAGTCCAGCGACATATCGGAAGTTCAGGTTCATATTGAGGCGTACGAACACTGCTTTTTCCCAATGAAGCTATTTCCTGCGTTCATGGTGGTGAGAAATTATAGTGATTAAAGCATTTTACAATTACTGTGTCATGACTGTGTCTAGAGGCGGCATCGTATGATATTGTGTATTGAACCTCTGTTTTAATTTATTTGAACCTGGTTATTTTTATTGTATCAAGTGAAGTCCGTGCCTTGATCAGCAGTTCAAATAACTTTTGTTTTCTTTATGTCTTGTTTGTTGTCATAGCTCCATCAAATAATGAATGCTGACATATATTGTTTTGTCATTGTCAATTGAATTTTAAGGGAATATTTTTGCAATTAAAAATTTATTTTCTTTCTGTTTGATAATTTTATCTTTGATCTGTGGATTATACTCATTCTGAACAGCTATGGATTAATTATGCTAATTTCATTTACGTACTCTGACTTTTTGATGGGAACTATTAAAAGGCGATGGACTCAAGGGTGGAAAACAGCTAATTTATAAGAAATATTTGGAATGATTGTCAGTTTGTGCATGTTTTCTAAAACTTTAAACATGTGCTTATTGTTAGAAATTGTAGTATTTAAATCCAGGACGTTTAATGTATTATTCTGTTCAGGTTCCATTATAAATTTAATTTTTGAGTATAACTTGTTTAAAAAATCTAAAAACTGCTCTAGTTGTCTGAGGGTACCATTCCGTAGACAAACAATGTAATCTGCATATCTGTAGTAATAGACTAAGTTCTTACGTAAGGGATTGAGGGTATTAAATAGTAAATTTTCAAAATTATCTATAAACATTTCAGCGAAAAGAGGGGAAAGGTTTGGCCCATTGCAAATCCTTGGGTGTGTTTATAATTTTTTTTGTTGAATTAAAAAAATTGTATCCAATGCATACATCAAGAAGGTTTATTAAATATATTTTATCGTGGTATTGGGTTTTAGAAATCATAATATGTCTAGTATAAATGTCTTTATTGGGTCCGGAATACCAGCAATAGGTCTATTGCTGCGGATGTAAACACAGCGTTCACTAGCGTGTATTTTCAATTGATGTGGTAAATATTTAACTTTTCCGGATCGGAAATATTATATAAAAGAAAGAAACAATCAGTGGATCAATAAATATTTGATTGTCTGTCTGAAAAAACATAAAAGTGCTTCAATTACGTTCTACAATACGAGAATTTGAGGTTACTTCTGACACTATAAATGAAAGATAATTATTGATAAAATATTTATATATAAATTGATTATAGATGTTATATATAATAATATAAATATACATTAACACATTTTTAATATATTCATTTTTATTTATAGCAAAATCCAACTGCAGCATATGGGAAATATCCAACATGCAGTCGTTACGTACAAAAAAGTAAGCATCTTTTAAGAATATTGAAAACATTGAAAGATTAATATTACAATTATATTTTAACGTTAATAAATATTTATTAAATAATAATTTATAAAACATAGCAAATTTTATTGTTTTTTATGTTAATCTAAGATTAAAATAATGTTTTTATTTTATAATTTGATATTGTTACAAATACATTATAATAAATCTAATACAATGTTTAGAAACCAAAAAAAAAGAAGGCCAAGTGAAGAAACGAAAGAAATAGCTGAAAAATATATTTGTTACTATGGAAATAGTGTTTTCTCTGGCAGATAAAAATTTAGCTTTAATGCTGGAAGCAGTAAAAGAAATCGCTATATTGAATCATATAATGTCGCAAAAACGAGTAAAGCAAAATGAAAAAGAAGTTTTTGACATTGATTGAAATTGTTCTTCTATAAAAGTAAGGCTCTATAAAGCGTCTAACATTATTTTCAGTTCTATTAGAACAATTTATTACTCAGCAGCAAGGCATTTTGATATTGCGATGAATGGAATAGTTTGTGACACCTGGAAAAAGTATGAGAAATTAATTAATATCTTTTATATGTTTGTAACTATTTACAAATATATGTACTTAAAACGTATTGACGCGATTCATAATAAATAAAAATATTTATTAAAAAACAACTGTTAAGCGGCACTGTCTTTGTTCGTGTTATCATATGCCATTGCCGCCAAACGGACCAAATATGGCGGCCGCGCATACCTATCCTTCTAAAGCTCTACTTTAACTTCACATGGGGAAATGTTCGTATACATATTGGTGACATCAAACGATACCAGTTTTGCATTGGCTCTGAAGTCTGGCAATCCTGCTATAGAGTTACATTCTGTGCAGTCAGAATTGTGTTTTATTTAGTAATATTTTTAACTATTGTACTTTTAAAGTACATTATTTTCTTTTGTGTTTTCTTGTGGTTTTCGGGGAATGACTAGAATTGTACATTATTTAGTATTATTTTGAACTATTATACTTTTAAGATACATTATTATCTTTTGTGTTTTCGTTTTCTTTCGTTTTTTTCTGGTGCATTGCAAATAATGGTGTTAGACACCATCTCTGACTACACGTCAGGAGGGTAATAGATACCCGTGTATACATTTATTCAATCATTAAATGTTATTGTTTTCCTTTGAAAGATGCATTTGCGTTTCGTTTCCCTTAGGTGAGCGTGAGCAACGCGGACAAGACCCTCACCCTTAGTCCCCGATTTCCCATTTCAAGGAAATCGAGAATGAAAGAAATACCTTTTGCATTCTTTGCTCGACGACCCGACGCGCGGCGCGAACCGTGCCGCCGCCCATGTCGAGGAGAGCCGGCCAAACGGTACGTCACAATAGTTATAATATAATAATATTAATAAACAGTTGCTAATAATTGAAGATGGCCTGTGCATTGTTCCAGCTCTAGTTTGCTTTTGGAGGTTGCATTTATATGCATTTTTTAAATTTGATTTGTTACTGAATCAATACTTTTCCGATTACAAAATCTAATAGAATTTAAATACTCAAGTGATTTTAAATTGAGTATCACATATTATTATTATTATTATTATTATTATTATTATTATTATTATTATTATTATTTCATGTTTCATTGTCAAGCAAAGAGAAGCCCTTTATGTTGATCGTGTCGTAACATTTGTATTGATTCGAGTGGACAATTATTTCAAAAGCGCGAGGGAAATTTCATAATCTGGAAAATTATAGAGAGTTAGAAATTGTATACTTGAGAAGGAATCGTATATTTTATTCATGAAAATTACTATATCCTTCGGGTGAAGAATTATTTTTATAAATGTCTAAATTTCGTAACGTGGAAACTAAAAGTGGGAAGAAAGGGTGTACTACAGAGGGAGTAATAACTATTGGCCATGCAAGTTTCTGTGTCTTTCTTTAAAGCTTTGTCACCCTCTTATTTGGAATGTGCATATCCTTAGGAAACTTACCTACTCAAATCAGAAGAAGGGAAAATTCTTTATTCAGAGATATGGTGCCCGGTCCCGGGAATACTTTTGTAATTTTGACAATGTTCGGTTTTGCCTTGACTTCTGGTGTTCCGCTGCCTTTACCATCCAGGGGTCGACATTTGCTGCTACCCATTGTTCCAGAGAAAGTTATTCCATTAACGTCGTTCAAGGAAGGCCATGTGATGAAGAAAAATGTGTCTCGATCTTCGGAGGAAACTCTTCGATATGGCATTGAGTATCGCAAAACCCTCCCAAAATGGTTAAATGAATCTACAAGCGAAAAATTAATGAAGGTACTCTTATCATACATACTAGTAATTCTGGGTACATTGAAGGTATTGTTTTTGAATTGAATTTTATTTTATGTCAAAAACACTTAAAAACTGTGTGTGATGTGCTAAGGGGAGAAGTGTATTCTGTGCACGTTTTCTTAATTCTGGAACCCTACCCTAAGCCATATACATCCTGAATTGTGAATACAGAAAGAAATGAGCCTTTTTTGAAAGAATTTTTAATAAAATATTCGCTCCGTTGTAATAAAATCTATTTTCAAGGGTAAATCAGCTATAGATTTGAGCTCTTATTCCTAAGTGCAAGTCCTTCGTGAAGAAATAATACTTTCTGCCGCGACAACATAAAGAACGATAATTTGATCAACTATATTTCCCACTGAATTCTAGAAGACGTGCACAGATAATAAAGTTACATTTATGTCCAAAAGCAAAACAAGGGGCCATCGCAGCATTTGTTCAAAGAATCAGAGAAACTAGAAGAAAAAGCTGATTGAGATGGGATCATTATCATACAAACTAGGAATTCTGTAGATAATGAAGATAATTAATGAAGATACTATAATCAAAAAATACTAGTAGCCTGTAGTAAAATGAATGAAGTTACTGTTATCAAACATACTAGTAATTGTGTGGAAAAATAATGAAGGAATTTTAATCATACACGCTAGTAATCCTTTACTAATATTAATGAAGGTGCGGTTATCATACGGTCGTACGATTGTCACTCGGTAATAGTGCTTTGATAATTGTCAATAAATTCCCGTAGGGGATTTGTCTGGGAATTTTCAAAGCACGAGTGGTATTTAGTAGGACTATTCCACGAATGAAAATATATCCAACAGAGTTTCAAAATACGCCAAATATTGAAAATAACTGAAATCTATTTTAAAATCAAAGAGGTTATGTTACAGCACATACGCCGTTTATTAGACATCGACATACCAATCGATGTATACCTCCTCCTATGTTAGATGAGTCACAGTTTATGATTAATCAGTAGGGAGAAGTGGTAAGAAAAATCGTATAGAAAAGCGATAAACTTTTTGTGATACAGCGCCCTGATTGGGAAATTTGTATGTAAAGTTAAGCACTCCTTATTTTAATTTCACGAGTGGAATAGTCATAGTAAATATAAAGTAAAATTAATGCAGGTGCTGTTCTCATACAAAATAATAATTCTATAATACTATTATTGAAGGTACTGTTTTATACGTTCCAGTAATTCTAAAGTAAAATTAATGAACGCACTTTTATAATACATTATTAGTAATTGTAGAGTATAGCTATGGTTTACGGCAATAGTAATCAAGTGGATTTCATAAACAAGCAATCGAAAGAAAGGGAAGAATCCAAAAAGGTGACATATAGCTTTCTCAATATTTTTCGCAGGTTCTCGCGAGCCGCTTCAAGAAGTCCATCTGCGTAGAAACACCTCCTTACTACAACGTGCACTCCCTTCTGGACGGCTCCTTGGACATCATTGCCGAGCCCATGTTGTACGGCGACGTGAAGCCGCTGGGCCACCTCTACCCGCACCTCCCTGTCGACATGTGTGTCATTGTGAAGAGGAGGCGGCGGGTGCAGCAGAGCATCATGCAGTCCTTCTGCGCAGACACCTGGATAGCCACCGGACTCACCCTCGTCCTCTTCGCCGGCGCCCTTCGAGTCATCGGCCGCAGGTGCGCTCAGCAACACCGTTTATCGCTATTAGGCCATTGGACTCGTGTGAATGAATGGACGTTGACTATCATCCTAAAATATCATTCCGACGTTCTATCTGAAGATTTTACCTCCATCTGTAGTATTAGTCCGTTGGAATTATTTTGGTATAAACATAGGATTAGCTCATTAGATACATAACTAACCCTATTATTAATTGGATTGTTGGTGAAGTAGATAGCTTTTTATTATGATAAATAAATAAAGATATTGTCAGGTATCAATATTTTAATTCAGCTCAATTAAAGCTGAATTAAAATATTGATACCTGACAATATCTTTATTTATTTATCATAATCCTATTAACTTATAACCTAATTATTACGCGCGTTTAACTGTAAGTTTACCTCTGTTGTTTTTTGTATTAGTCCGTTAGAATCATCTCCATAAAACATTAATAAGTACTTTAGAATTCTAGAAAATACTACCACCTTAAAATATTCTAACGTTACTTGGTGGTGAATTAAAACGTACTTATTTCAACAAAGTCATTTACTTTCTTAATTATACACTAAAATAATTATTTATACAGTCTTCTAAATTTATATCACAGTTCTTTTTACATGATTTTCTTCGTGATTATTTTCAAATGGCTCACTTGCTTTATATTGCTACACTCTTCGTTGCACTAACTACTGCACTGCTGTCCACTGCTATCACTTCCTTTGCACGGCTTCACAGTCCACTGCACTGCTGTTCACCGCGATGCTCACAGCGCGATCTCGTGGCTCAGTGGAGAAGTAGCGTGTCTTTCACCACTGAGGTTCCGGTTTCCATTGCTCGTATAACCTCACGGGAAATTTATTACGACAAAACGAGTTTGCATGCTTAACAGGGGCTACTCCAACCCCTGTAAAGTGTCTTAAATCCAATCCTCTATCCTATTCCAGTAGTACGTTGTTTCAAACATGGGCAATTTGTATTTCTATTAAATTTAACAATATTTAAATATAATTAAACATGTCATTAAAACATATTTTCTTCAAAATGGCACAAACATTTTTATTAAATTTTGACTTTAGATAACATATAAAATGCTTAAGAGAATAATGCAGGTCTAGTGTTCGTTAAAATACCAGATTTTTCGAAAGTTGAAAAAATAAATATTAAAAATTCGGCATCTTCCTACAGTTGTGAAGACGTAGTGTGTTTTAATGAACACATTTCGTAATGAAACGTGTTCACCAAAAATATATCTTCAAATAAGGTCAGGTTGGCGTTTTCGAGAGTATGAGTATTTATGTGTAATTTGGCGACAAGCATAGTCGCTTGCTTTGAATTTCTTGCGCTTCGTGAATGTAGTTTGGATATGCTTAGAGGCATTTGGATGCATCGAAAGCTATAATTTGTATATTATTTCATATTTTTTATTCGTTTCTTTCATTCGAGCTTCTATTACACTTACCAAATTGATATCTTAGAATTTTTTTGTAACAATATTTTATTTTGCAATTTGTTTGGGTATAAAGATTTGGCAAAATTACATACAATTTTTTTAATAACATGAGAGGAGTAAGGTTCATTGACCGTACTCCTAATATTACATTTTTTTCAGGTTTACACACACTAAACATATTTGATAACTATACTAACATACTAAAAATATACGATGATAAGCATATATAATAATAAAACAGAAAATAATATAACAATTTATAGTCAATATGTCAGGTCTAAAGTATGATATCGTTTAAGTCGTCTGGTAGTGTAACTATTGTCTAGTAAGTTAATGGCAAGAATATTTTGATGGTTGTGTAGTCGTTGTAAGTATTTAGCGCTGGTCTTGTTAATTTCTTCTTTTATTGTTGTCATTTGTAAGTCCCGGTGTATTGTGGCGTTCGTTACGTACCAAGGAGCATTTACAAATTTTCTTAAGCTTTTAGATTGGAAACGTAATATTTTCAGTATTTGTTTTTGAGCTGCTCCCAAAGTTGGTATTCCATATGTCCAGACAGGTTTTAGTAATGCTTTATACAGAAGAATTTTCTTTGCGTTGCTTAAGGATGAGTTTTTTTCCTAATAGCCAGTTAATCTGCATAATTTTTGAGATCTAATATCTTTTCTTTTTATTCTTTATATGTGTTTTCCATGTAAGTTTCTTCTGTTCAGTGTAATTCGCAAGATATTTTTGCTGAGTAATTTTGAGGAACAGGTGTGATCCAATTTTTCATAGGAGGGCCATGTTTCGTGCTTCAGTGTGAAGGTACTTTGGGCAAGACTTCTGTATTTGTCTTGGGGCGCCAGCGTTTTCTGCACTTGTGAATGTATTGGCAGATGTTTTTCACTACGAGACGTGATGCTTCTGCTGGCATGTTTGTGTCGAGATAAGATGGCTGTGTCAATCCGCGTAGGTTGCTGTTAATGCGTTTTCAGATGTTGGATGTCAGCAGTGTATAATGAGTTAAAGGAAAGGTGCAAAGCACACTTTTAAAGGCAACCGCCCGAATTTTAGTTTCTGAAGTCGCACCGTTAAATTTTTATTTGAAAATATATCTCCGTGAGGTAGATTTTTAATCAAGCAGATAGTAAGGATATGGTAGTTTTTGCTTATTTTTATGCAATATAACCTGGGTTGCAGACCTATAATCGAAGCCCTGACTTATGGCGAAGAAACACAGAAAGCAATATTCTTTATTTTTTAGCGATTTTCCTCTAATTTCGTTTCTATTCGATGGATTTGTTTCTATAGTCGAATGGCTTTGTCTGAACCAAATTGATGATGGGGGTATTATTTCTTTTTCTTGTAGAAGTGGATTCAAACGCGACAGAAGTAGTTTTCTTCAAAACTTTGGATAGTGGTTGTGTAGAAGACTAATACTGTATGAATACTACCTTCATGCATTGGTTTGGCCCGGCTTTAGGATGATGACTATAACTTGGGGCTATTTTTCCATTGCTTGGGGAAGTGTCCTATCTTTAGAATGGGCTATTGAAAAATGGAAGTAATTAATGCTATACAATTTTCTTGGTAGAATGGCGTAGAAATTGTTTATAGAAATCAATTCAATATCCGGAGATTTTTTTTTGTTAGTTAAAATTTTGATTAATGTTTCAACTTCTCGAGCAGGCTTCACGGGCTTGATTTGGGGAGCTTGTTGAAAAGGTGAATCTAGAAAGTTGTAAATTTCTTTCTACTTCGCTGCTGCAGGTATTTGGTGGAGGAAATGGTTGAAAAGACGTTAGAGAAATGGAACGAGCGCAAGCATTCAGTTGATTTCTTTCGTCGCTTTTTAGCCATGATCTTTACCATCAGTTTTTTCTGATCGGAAGATAATATGTTGTATTGGTCTCTTTAAGCATTTGGTAGGTTTTCCAAAGAGAGTACTTCTGAATTTGAATTTGGAGTCAATCTTAGTAAGTTTATCTTGTAGAGCATTGTTCGGTGTTCTCGAAGTAATCTTTTCACGTTTGGTGAAGTAAAATTTAGTCTTCTTTAGTATGCTGGATTTTAGTGATTTGCATTGTTATTTTTTAATTCGTTTAATTGAGGGATATGTTTTTTTATATGGATTAATTTGCGTGGGTTGTAGCAAATACCATGTTAGCTTGATGAAGTTTCTTGTTATGAGTATTCTATGGCTTCATTTATCATAACGAGAGCAACTTTTTAATGGTAGATATACGGTGCTGTTATTATTTATAGGCCAATTTCCAATCTGTTTTTATTGTTATAATTGAGCCTTTGCTTGTTGTCTTCAATAATGAAATGAACTGGTTGATATAAGCAATGTGACATGGTCAGATGATAGATGCTTGTTGACCAGTACGGTTGCTGAATTGTAAATTTTGTTTACTTCCTTTACAATAAAAGAAATCTAAAAACCACAAGGAATTTTCGTTAATGCTTCAGACGCGCGAATAAGATGGGTTGTCCAGGGAGAGTTAACGTGATATCTTATCGTTTATTGTAAGATTCATTGAGAAGATATTCCTTTTGAGATCGTTAGTCTGGAGCCCCACAAAGTGACTGGCTTAGAATTTAGTCACCGCCAGAAGCTAAATCTTAGGGTCCAAGTGTTTTGAAGAAAACTTGTTGAACTGTGAATTCTGAATTTCATGTTATTGGAGGGCAGTATATAAATGTGACTCCATAATTTCATGTTCGAATGCATCGTTTACTGTGCATGGATTGTGCTGCTAGAATACATGGTGATATAATGAGAATGTTAAATGATGTTTAATCTTTTTCCCGAACAATATATGCAAATGGATTCCTCATGTGCGATTGTACCACTCCCGGATGATTTATGTAAAGTACGATATGTGTATCCATTGAAAGCCGAGAAAAAAGCTCTTATTAGATAGAAATGAGTTTTGACAATGAATAAATGACTGTATTTGTTAATGAAAGAAAACAACTTAACTTCATCTCGGTGTTGATAACCAAGGCCATTTGGCGTTTCGATCCTGCTATTTTATATGATTTTCGTCATAATTTAGTTAGCAGTTTTTGACACAGATTTAAAGTGCAGTTTATCTTTCTGCTTGTCTATTTAAGTATTAGTTTCAAATGTTTCAGAAAGACTGCTGTATTTATTGAGAATAATTGATTATTAGACTCCATGTTTAATGCATTATTGTTTAAGCTATTCTTCTGTTGTGAGCTGTTCAGTGTTTGTGCATAAGTACCACGCTGATGTTAATTATTTGTTGAAGTAGCTCGTAGTTGTGAGACTTTTTCTTGATCTGTATTCACTTTATTTTGTAAAGCAATATAGTTTGAATGTTGGGGAGTTTTTGTTGCCTGTGGATATTTTTTTAACGTATTTCTCGATAAATTTCACATCCTTTATAACTCGCCGTATGTGGACCATCACAAAGAGCACATTTTGGGAGAATCGTCTTGTTTTTATTTTTATCACAGTTTTTGCTATCGTGATTCTCACCGCACACTACACACCGATAATGATGACTGCAGTAGTGTTTCGTGTGCTCCCAGCTTTGGCAGCGATGGCACTGCACAAGATATCGTTTTACTCTTGGAGCTTCAATGATTATTTGGGTATTTTGAAGGTACTGCCATTTATAAACGTCTTCGTTATTATCTTTTGGTTCTAAATCAATAAACAATACCGGTAGGGGAATTTTTGTTACACGGTGTTTGCAGTTGTGGATATTTCTTACAGTATGACCGTTTTCTTCTATTTCTGTTTTCAATTCATCAATATTTACTGTAGGGTGGATATTTTTAAGGCTATTCCAAATGCCCTTTTTTGTTTTAGCTGATAACTGTGAAACTCAATTTCCTCTTTAATAAGGTATTTAGTAAGTGATCGGTAAGCTTCTGGAGTTGCCGGTAAAATTTTAAATGTATCTTGGCCCACAAGCTTGCAGCAATACTCTTCTTTATTCACGTCTTTTTGTAAAGTTTCTGTCATTGCGTGGAAGTCATTTACCCCAGGGAGAAATATTGGCGGTGGCTTTTGCACCTTTTGAATGTTGTTAGATTTGTGATTGTCATTGGATGTTTTGTTATTGGGTTCATCGTCATTAATTAGTTCGAGATTTGAAAATCTATTGTCTGTTGGTATGTTAGTTACGTTTGTACTTTGACGTTTCGGTTTGTTTTTGATTTTCAGGGCTGTTTGATTTACATCTCATGGGTTTGCTTACAACAACCTGCCATTTATGGGTGTTGTTATCACTACTTAAATTACGGTCAAATCGATGAAGTTCTGGATTTATTACATCGGTTGAACTTGAACTTGACGACTGTACTGCAGAAGGTAATAATGGCAAAGTACTGCTTCTTGATAGCGGAAACTGTGATTGCTGCGTCGGGAGTTGCTGTAGTTGATCTAGTTGTAGCTGTTGTGACTGCAGTTGTTGTTGCTGTTCTTGCAATTGTTGCTGTTGTTGTGCAATAACATTTTGTTGATATACACATAAACTGTTTGGTATAGGCGAGGTTCCGTTCACTACTTCCATTGCTGCTGCTATGCTCTGTCCGAGGTCAGAGCATGTTATTTGACTTTCACTGATGTTTTACAGAACACTTCAATCATTCACAAATTTGAAATAAATAGGTTTAATTTACGTGCACTTTCTGAAGCCTACACTGTAATTCTTCACACGCACACTGAATAAAGTAACTAACTAGTACTCTAATACACTTCGTTCACTCTGAGTTAGCTTATCTTCTGCGCGTAGCAACACGAACAAGGTAAGCACTGCGGAGCAGCGGCCACGACCGTTCACCTCCGCTTCCAGACGAGAACTCAGAAATTACTTAAAACCTATTTGATAATCCGTATTTTTTGTCCGTGTTGTGAAAGTGACCTCCGGGACTACTTGTTGTATCTACTGCTGAGCGCCTTCGAGCTGGTGATGGTCAATATTTTTACCGGATCCTCTTCTTCCAGAACCGTCGTGTTCGAGGTTCTAGACACGTTCATCAATGGAGGCTTTGAGACCCGGGAAAGTGACATCCGTGGCAACACGGTGAACCTACTGCTGAGCGTCTTCGGCCTGGTGATGGTCAACGCTTTTACCGGACGTTTCATGGGCTTCCTGGCTGTCCTCGGTGAACCCCCGCAGATACAGACGCTGGAGGAAGTAGTTAGAGAAGTCTCTGGAGTCTTCGCACCCGATGGACTCCAGCGCATTCTTTATTCTGTCGACAAAAATGATGTAATCTGGAAACTTTTATCTAGGTAAGATTTCATTTGTTGCTGAAACCGTTAAAATATATAAAATGAAGTGATAAAATATATTGATTTGAACTGAATATTACAATGTGGATTTGCGTAGGTAAAAGATTTCAGGGACACACAATACCTAAACAACAAAAAATACTTAATGAACTCTATGTGAGTTCAAAAATACTTCTTTTGATGTTTATAGAGCGTTTTTTTGATGTTATAATGTGATCGATTAATATTGTCCGGATTGCCGAGATTGTTAAGGCAGTAGTGCAGTAGCAAATGGTATTGTGTGTGGTGTGTAACCTTTCATTTTTTTGACAAATGAACCAAACTATATGGTTGTGGGTTTGAAACCCACGTAAGACATGAATGATTTCAGTGGTGTTTGAGACGTAGGCCATTCCAAATCTTGTACCAAAACCATGGTACAAGCACCAAGGCGGTGGTACCATGTCCTACTACGAGAAAATATGTAAAGTTGCATTTTCGAGATTTTGTCATTTTCGAGAAGGGGGGTAGGTACTGGGAGAGGTACTGGCAGTGTTTTAGACGTCGAAGAGAGTAAGAATGTAACTAGTACGATAAAATATATGCCTTTCTTTAGCACGGTTATAGAGTATTCCAAAAATTGAATTTTTACGGATGACAATACGTCATGACACCGAGTCACAATTTATCTCAATTGATTTGAAGAATATTCTGAAAGGATGATTTAGCCATCCAGGTGGCCCTACATAAATACCAACAAATCTTTATGGGTCATAATCAAGAGGTCAGTTCGTGCACAAAATCCTGCACCGGAAACACGTTTGCAATTTTGTGTGGCTATAGACGCAACATGGCTCAATACCTGTAGGGGACTTCCTGCGACTTGTTGAATCCATTGACACGTCGAGTTGCTACACTTCACCCGGCAAAAGGAGGTCCGACACAATATTAGGAGGTATCCAATGACTTTTGTCTTCTCAGTGTATTACAACTTACGTATATAACTACTCACAGTTAGATATAAAATATAATAAATTCATTTTATTTAAGAATTAAACTAACAGTGATCTCTCGTTTTTTGACAACTTCATATAAATGACAATCATGATATGAATGCCTTGAAAAAAAGTTGATTTGTCTATTCGAATAGATTAAATATAATTGAGTATGTAACTTTTACTAGCCGCTTTGTTTAAATCTTGAATCAATGTCAATTGAATTTAAATATATTTTACGTTGAGTTCACGTTATCACCTTTTTGTTGAGTTAATATCATCACTCTAATGCATTACTATGGTCATGTGTTAATTAACTATTCGCTATTCAGAGATAACGCTTTTTCTTAAGAAAACGAGTGCTAGAATCTGTGTGTAGCTTGCCTTTTCTCTTTCATGGCCATTATGTAGCCACTAAAATGTGTTGCCATTGACATGAATTTTAATGCTGTTGTCGATGTTGCGAATGAAATTTCTTGCTTTGTGCACTCACATACTCCTCCAAACAGTTTCAGTGCAAAAAATTTTGCCCATTCACATTAAATTCTGTCAATTGCTGTGGTCAGTAGATCCGAAATTGAGGCGGATGTTTCTCCCACGAGAGGTGACGGTGATCTTCCGCAGCTGAATGGCAATATCCGGCGCCGACCTACACATCTATTAGCGGTCCTCCCCCTCCCAAGATCTCCCATCAGAAGGGCACTGCCCCAGCCGAGTCAAGCTCTAAGTTCCTCCCTCCGGTCTCTCGTCATGTGTAGTAATGACACTCATGTGTGTGTAAGGTAGGGATAGGAAAGGAAGGGAAGATCGTGCACGGTTCTTGGCTCGTTTATTACGCTACTGCTCCAGCCTTTGCTTGTTGATCGGAGAAACCACGGTAAACTACCGATCAGAGCAGCCGGCCGCTAGAATTCTCCTCCACAATGCGGAAGAATTCGAGTTAGCTATCTAGCAACTGTCGAAAATCCTGCCACTGTCGGATATTCAACCCTAGGGTCTCCCGGTCAGAGGCACTGCAGTGACATCAGTTGATGCGTAAGCCGATGGGGCTAGGGGTGTGTCGCATTGCTGGTAGGAGCGCTTCTGGAAGTCACCGCGGTTTGTTGTGTGGAGAGAGAAAACGAGGTAGAAGCGATCTGTATAGTGACAGTGCGCATTAGAGAAGTCTACGGATGTGTTCCCTGGCAGATTCCGGCCTTACTCCAAAGAGCCGCTCCTCGTCGCCGACGCACGGCAGCGACTGGCCGTGGAGGGCCCGGGTCCAGCGTACGTGATGGCGCGCATGGACGCGGAAAAGTTCTTGGAGTGGCCCGGCATGACGGATGCATGGGGGTACCCGCTGGCGCACGTGGTGGACGAGTGTCTGTTCACCCCAGCGTACGCCGTCCTGTGGACGCGACCCCGCTGCTCCCTTCAGCGTCGCCTCGACGCGCTCATGCAGGCTGCCGTGGAAGGCGGGCTGGTAAAGAAGCTCTACAGGTGGGTATTAATGCAGAGGGTTTAAACTCCGACGCGGCTCCTACACCAACTAAACGCGCTTCTACAGGCCGCGGACACGTTCTAATATAATTATTATTTTCATACAATTATTATTACTTTCTCGCTACCGCTAACACGGAGAGAAAGTTACGAAATGCTGCGCGAAAAAACGGCGAATTTTCGGTAAAACACAAACTCTTATTATAACATATATATCTCTGGTAACCAAAAAGTGGGTAAATCCAGTTGCGAAATTTAAAAAATCTTCTAACACGTGGTGTAGCTAGAATCCTTGTTTTGTGGGTTCTTGATACCGAAAAATCCAATACGTCTGTCCGTCCGTCTGTGAGCAACGCAAGCGGCTAAACAGTTCAGCCGATTTTCTCCAAAATTACCCAATCGATCTGTCTGATGTCGCGGCCCCATGATTTCGACACCGATATTTTAGTTTTAGGGGGTACTTTACATAAAGCCCCCGTAAAATTTTCGAAATTTTCAAAAAATGGTTCCCAAAATGGTTATTGGTTAAATTTTTTTGTTGGATAGTGTGAAGGACGTTTAAGAGAAAGGTTGTTGAAAGCTGATTTTTCGAAAATCGCAAAAGTTAATAATTCATTTGGCGCTTTCTACAACTACAATTATGAAGATGCAGGTTTTTCTCTTAGCATAATCGGTTCCCCAAAGATTTGTTTTGAAATAAGGTCATGAACAATTTTTTGAAATCTTGAGTCCTTTCTGCATATTTTTGATACTTTACAAAGTGCAGAGTTTTCGCACGTGTCCTGATACTTAAACGTACACAAGAATAAATACGTAGGTAAGGGAAAATCAACTTTTTCTTTATTCTGAAACAATTACAGACGTTAGAGTGTATGCTTCTGTGGCCTGGGTCAGTGAACTACTTGGCTGCCTGGGAGACGCCGCGTTTTATATCCAGGTGCCAACGTTTCGGCCGCTATTCTGCAACCTTCCTCCTGGATGAAAGTCGCAGGTGCTTCTCCCGGACAGCCAAGAAGTTCCTCACTAGAGATGTCTTAGTTTTTGCTTTTTTAAACTATAGCCCAGCAATTGAGAAAATACGAAAAAAAATCACACAACAGGTGTTTTGAGAAGATGTTTTGAGATTTTTTCGTGCCTAGGACAGTGTTCTAATACACAGCAAAATAGTTCTTAAAATCCGGGTCCAACCTGTTCCCCGTCATTTCCCCATATGCTACCCACGTATCCTTCACCTGTGCTCGAAACTGTTTCTCACAAACTGCCAAAAACTATCATCTTTCCTTAGCACATGATATTATTGACATACGTATACAAAGGATTTTAAAGATTTAAAAACATAATAATGTATAATTACATTCTATGGTGAAAATATTACTGGACGCTACGATGTATAAATACGAATAATTAATATTAAAATAATGCACAGGAGGGCCCGTCCATATGGTCGTGATCATTAAGACAGTAGTGCCGTAGCGATCTCGGATCCAAAGATCGCGGATTTGAGTCCCGTTTCGAGCATTGAGGTTGTATTGTGTTCGTCCTTTCAACCCTTATTATCACGATATCATATCATCTTCACAGTTACCATACCGTTAAATGTAATATTGATCGATAATGACCTAGATGTTGATGGGACCTTAAATAAAATAATGGACAGGAGTTTGCAGTCATTTTCATGTGTAATTAAAGTTCAGGAGATTTAATGACAGGAAAATTGTAATAATGGTTTTTATTTTTTTAAACTAAACCCCAGCCGTTGAAAATATATGGGAAAAACATTCACAATAATGTGTGTTTTTGAGATTTTTTCGAGCCTGTTTCGGGGATTTAAGACACAATAATTATTTTTGTTATTTTTTTCAATGCTTTTGCTTTTGAGTCTGGCGCTGAGAAAATATCAAAAAATGTTTTGTAATATTTTTTTTCAGTCAGATAAAATTGTGTTAAGATGACACAAAATGAAATAAAACTCGTTTTTAGCTGCCGAGGGGTGCGAGTGGTGGGACGAGGGCTAAGAATCTTTTCAAAAATCTTATTTTTATGTTAGAGTTAAAGTGTAACTACTTATGGGTCATTTGGTTTAAGGAAAGTTTTATCTTCTTATCTGCGGATCCCAGTGTAGGAGAAAATTATGGTTCTAACAATAAAGTTTGTGGAGAAGGTGTCTCCTCAAGTGTCAAATAATAGAACTTGGGTTACGGAGGCCTTGCTTGCGGAGTTCGTGCTCCAAATGCAAAGTGAAATATATGCAGTAAATTTAGAACAGAGTGAAACGGTACTAAAACTACAGAAACGGGATGGAAGTAGATTTTGGGCACAAACGACACGTAGGGGCGTGGTGGAAGTGGTGGTCTGTGAGGAGTTGTGGCCCCAGCACACAGGAGGTTGCCCCTCTATCGAATGACGGAAATGAAATTTCTTAACTTCAAAACACTAATATATAATACAAATGTAAGCAATTGTTCTAAATTAATCAAAACTAAGCAGAATAAAATTCTTTATTGAAACATTAATTACATAATTTAATGCGTTGTATCCGTGACGGGTATAAAAACCTTCCGCGCATGTGGTTCTGGTTTTGATTTCCACTGGGCACTTGCATTTTCGTATGTGTTGCATTGTGACAACTGATGGTAATATAATTAATACAAAAGAATTGTTTCGAAAATACGATGATCGACTCCAGTACATTGCAACCAGCACTATTGTTTCGACACATTTTATCCAAATAAAATTATTTTTTTTTCGAAAATTTCACTACCTTGGTATATTTTGTAATAATGAAAGATTCTTTGACACTCACGCTCTTATTCCCACGGGCGCTCTCCGACTGTATCTGCAGGCTGCTGCAGGCGGAAATGGACATCCACCGTGAGCGAGAAAAAAGAGACTCACTTCAAGAACGGCCAACTTTACAAACATAATTCATCAAATGCAATTTTGAATCAATAAATGTAATATCGAATGAAAGCAAATCCTCCAAACATAATCAATAATACATTACATACTGTCAATAATTGACTAAACTTACGTACTTTCAAGAACAAGCGAAATTCATAAAATGAAGTTATAGGTGTGTCAGACGAAGACCGAAAATTGGGATTCCCTTCGGGACACTGCCCAGCGCTTGGCAAGACTCCCCCCATCTATTGGTTGCGTCATCTTAGGCCTTGTATTAACTCTTGTTGAAGCGCAGGGCCAAAGAGTAAATGCATTAATCGTAGTAATAGAATCAAGAACTCAGAGCGTGGTGCAATACATGGGAGGGCTCGAACCACCCGAGACAGTGCCAGTTGGGCGCTCTTTGGTTTCGAAATGGTTTCAATTTCACATTCATCGATATGGATACAATATATTGAATGTCAGTAAAACGAAAATGTATATTCCTAATATTTAAACAAACATTTTTTGATTATCTGGGGAACGTGCAACCATACATTCTGAGCATGAGCCGCCACTGTCTGTGAATATATTCATTTTCCCTCGGCCAGTAAGGAAGAAGGGGGAAGATTTCCCTGCAATGACGGACGGATACGAACGTACCGGCTAGTCCCAAGACCTTATGGAGCATCGGCCCGGTGGTTCGGCAACATTCGGGTGAAATCGGGAGTGTTCGCGGGGACCCGAGTGGCACCGGGCAGCGCATGTCGAAGCATGCGTGCGCGCAGTAGTCGGCGCAGCACAAGCACATAATGTACTCAGATTTTCAAAGACTTTCGTATTTTTAGTTAGACTGGGGATAGATCAAGAGAAAGAAGTGCTGATACCGCGAGAAAAAATGAGGCTAATGAATATTGGGTAAATTTATTTAACCACAATTTTTGAAACGCAAGTCAGTGAATGACTGTTGAAAAAAGCGAGAAAATAGATGTTAATATAAACTAATTGTACTACAGAATGGCACAGGCTTATTATATTTCTATTTTCTTTGGCTTGGGCTAGCTAAGATGACGCAACCAATAGGTGTGTGTGTGTGTGTGTGTGGGAGGGGGGGGGAGTCTTGCCGAGCGCTGGGGTCTTCGTCCGACACTGTAACTTCATTTATGAATTTAGCCTGTTCTTGGAAGAAAGCAAGTTTAGACAATTATTGACAGTATTTAATGTATTATTTAATATGTTTGGAGGATTTGCTTTCATTTAGTATTAGATTTATTTCTTCGGAATTGCCACATACGCTTTTTTGACATTTCTCAATTTTTCCATTTCTTTATAGTAGATCCGAAATATTTGTTTAAGAATATTAAAGAAGTTTGTTCGTTCTAAATGGCAATTTCCATTGGAAAATTCAAAGCAGTTTAAAAAAAATGTATTTAACGCTAAATGTCCCGACACTTGTACAAGTTGTAGCCATCACGTGGCAACACCAAAATAAGTACAATTTACTTTACCGATAACGTCTGAACATATGATCCGATTTTCGATCTGTAAACGGCATTTGACGTCTTTTTAAAATAGAATTTACGCTACGATGACTTTTTTCAAAAATCTAGCAAACACGCGAATTTGAAATTAGTTCTCAAACTTCCGAGAACAAATTAAAAAATGAGGGCTTATAGCGCGATGGCGACAAGCTTCCTGAATCGAACGTTGTAACAATCATGCAAATCGGACGAATAGGAGCGTCGTAAAGTGAAATTTACGAAAACACCTCACCCCTCTTCCCCTTCTTCGCCTTTGTGTCACCCACCCGCCCGTTGTGGGCCCTCTGTCAACGCGGCGGCACGGCCAGGCCCGGCGGCGTGCGACCAGCCACGACGGAGTAGGCGGGACACGCAAGCCACACAGTCGGTTATTACTATTATTATTACTATTATTATTATTACTATTATTATTATTATTATTATTATTATTATTATTATTATATCTATCCTCATTGATTCAAAAGCACTGAAATCAAGGGTAGACCTGTGAGACGGGAGTCGCTATGACAGACATGCAATTTCTGTTGTACAGACTAACTGTAAGATAAAAAGAGATAACACAAAGCTTTTGTGACTCACCAACGTAATTCTGAAAATTAGTACATTATGTTTGTGACATGAAAAAAGTAATTTATGGAAAATTAATGGTTGTCTCTGCGATTTTTTGCACTGAAGAGTGATGCAGTTTTATTGAAAGAAATGTATATAAACACACAATACATTGACCATTTTGTACGTGAATTATAGTGCAGTTTACTCCTCTATAAATCGAAGTTTTTAGTACCAAAGATAGTACAATCTAAAAGCCTCTTTCACACTTTGCGGTCTCAACACATTATTTCACGCTGAAAACCTGAAAAGTGTCCACAGCAATTTAACGATTTTTGACGCCTCATTTTTTGCAAGGCGGTAATTTGACAATAATCTCTTGAATAATGAGGAAAATTCAAATACATTTTAAAGTGTTCTACTTGTATTCAGAATATAACACAGCAGTACCTACATTAATATTTATTGAAATTTGGCACGTATTGGGGGGGGGGTGTTTTGTACTTGATCATATCAGGCCTTCTTTGTATCTCGTCTATATCGGTAACTATTCGTCTGATTGGAGTTTGGTTTGCACCTATGAATTTCTCTTCAAGTGTTCAACTTGTATGCAGAATATCATATGGCAGTGCCTTAATTAATATTTTTTTTTAATTTGGCACGTAATGTGGGGATGTATTGTATTTAATCAAATGAGGCCCTACTTTAATTTCCGTTAATTTAGGAATCTATTCATCTGATTGCAGTTTTGTTTGCACAAAGAATTTCTGTTAAAGTGTTCTACATGTATGCACAATATCAGAAGGCTATGCACAAATTATTATTTTTTGAAATTTGGCACGTAATGGGGGGGTTTTTTGTAACTTGATGACTGGAGGCGTAACCTTGTTTGTCGTCTATCTCAGAAACTATTCGTCTGATTGAAGTTTAGTTTGCACCTATGACTTTCTCTTAAAGTGTTCTATTTGTATACAGAATATCAGATAGAAGTGCCGAAATTAATATTTTTCCGAATTTGGCACGTAATGTTGGGGGTGTCTTGTAAGTTGATGACTCGAGGCGTAACTTTGTTTGTCCTCTATCTCGGAAAATGTTCGTCTGATTGGTGTTAAATTGCATTTATGAATGTGTCTTAAAGTGTTCTACTTGTATACCAATTATCAGATTGCAGTACCGAAATTAACATTTTTCGAAAATTGGAACTAAATGGGGGGGTGTTTTGTAACTTGATGACTCGAGGCGTAACTTTGTTTGTCATCTATCTCGGAAACTATTCGTCTAATTGGAGTTCAGTTTAAATCTATGAGTTTCTCTTATAGTGATTTTCTTGTATACAGAATATCAGATTGCAGTGCAGAAATTTGAATTTTTCGATTTTTGGCACGTAATGGCGGGGTGTTTTGTAACCTTATGACTCGAGACGTAACTTTGTCGTCTATCTCGGAAACTATTCGTCTGATTGGAGTTTAGTTAGCGCCTATGAATTTCTTGTAAAGTGTTTAGATTACATTAGATTTATTAATAATTCTGCAATTAAGAGCACTCTATACTAATTCTGTATACAAGTAAAACACATTAAAAGAAATTCGATTGGTGCATAAGACACTCCAATCAGAAGCATAGTTTCCGAAATAACGAAAACAAAAAGGAACCTCATTGGGCAAGTACAAAACGAACCCTCTTTTACGTCCAAATTTCGAAAATATTAATTGAGGCACTGCTATTTCTAATCTTATACATAGTAAAACACATTTAAAAAAATGATTGTGCAAAGAAACTAAAATTAGACGCCATATTTTTCCAATGGACGAAAACAAAAAGGAACCTCATGGACAAATACAAAGGACCTTCCTTACGTGCTAAATTTCGAAAGTATTAAAATTTCAGCACTGGCTATTCTAATCCTGTATACAAGTAAAACACATTAAAAGAATTTATTGGTGCAAGCAAACTCCAAAGCAGACGCATACTTCCAAAATAGACAAAAACAAAAAGAACCTCAATTGGGCAAAGTACATAACAAACCCCTCCATAGTGCCAAATTTCGAAAAATATTAAATTCAGCACTGCTATCTCTAATTTCTGTATACAAGTAAAAACATTTAAAAGAAATTTATTGTGCAAAAGCAAACTACATAAGACGCATGTTTCGCAAAATAGACGAAAAAAACACCAACCTCAAGTGGGCATATATCAAAACGACCCCCCCTAACGTGCCAAATTTCGGAAAAAATATTAATTTCAGCATTGCTATATCTATTCTGTATAAAAGTAAAACACATTAAAAGAAATTTTAAATGGGTTGGCAAAAGCAACTCCAATCAGACGCATAGTTTCTAAAAAAGTACGAAACAAAAAGGAACCTCAATTGGGCAAAGGACTAAAATGACCACCCTTGCGTGCTAAATTTCGAAAAATATTAATTTCAGCACTGCTATCTCTATATCTGTATACAAGTAAAACACTTAAAGAAAATTGATTGGTGCAAAGAAACTCCAATCAGACGCATAGTTTTCCGAGATAGACGAAAAACAAAAGGAATCTCAATTGGGCAGAGTACAAAACGACCCCCCTTACGTGCAAATTTGAAAAATATTAATTTCAGCACTGCTACTCTCAATTCTGTATACAGTAAAACACATTAAAAGAAATTTATTGGTGGCAAAGCAAACTCCAATCAGACGCATAGTTTCGAGATAGACGAAAACAAAAAGGAATCTCAAATTGGGCAGAAGTACAAAACGACCTCCTTACGTTTCCAAATTCGAAAATATAATTAGCACTCCTATCCTAATTCTGTATACAAGTAAAAAACATGTAAAAGAAATTGATGTGCAAAGCAAAACTCCCAATCAGTACGCATGAGTTTCGAGATAACGAAAAAAGAAACCTTAATGGCAAAGTAAAAAACGACCCCCCTAACGTGCCAAATTTCGAAAAAATATTAATTTTAGCACTGGCTATCTCTAATTCTGTATGCAAGTAAAACAGCATTAAAAGAAATTTATTGGTGAGCAACTCAACACAGCACGCATAGCTCTTCCGAATAGACGAAAAACAAAAAAACCATCAATTGGGCAAAGTACAAAAAGACCCCCCTAACGCTGCCAAATTTCGAAAAAAATTAATTTCAGCCACTGCTATTTTCAATTCGTACCAAGTAAATACACATTAAAAAATTTAAGATGGTGCCAAGCAAACTCCAACATAACGCTCATAGTGGCTAAGAGTAACGACGAAAAAACAAAACTAGAAAGTCAATGGCAAAGTACAAAAGACCCCCCTTACGAGCTAATTTCAGGAAAAATATTAATTCAGGCACTCTATTTTAATTCTTGTATAAAGTAAAACCACATTAAAAGAAATTTATTGGTGGCAAAGCAAACTCCAATCAGACGCATAGTTTCCGAGATAGGCGAAAAACAAAAAGGAACCTCAATTGGGCAAAGTACAAAACGACCCCCCTTAGTGGCCAATTTCGAAAAATATTAATTTCAGCACTGCTATCCTTAATTCTGTATCCAAAGTAAAACACATTAAAAGATTTATGCGTTGGCATAAGCAAACTCCAATCAGACGCCATAGTTTCCCAAAAATAGACGAAAAACAAAAAGGAACCTTCAATTGGCAAAAGTACAAAACGACCCCCCCTAACAAGCCAAATTTCGAAAAGATATTATTTCAGCACTTCTATATCTAATTCTGTATACAAGTAAAACACATTATAAAGAAATTCATAGGGTTGCAAAGCAAACTCCAATCAAAGAGCATAGTTTTCCGAAATAGACGAAAAACAAAAAAGAACCCTCAATTGGGCAAAGTACAAAACGACCCTTTTTACGTTTCCAAATTCAGAAAATATATTTTACGGCACTGCTATTTCTAATTCTGTATACAACGTAAAACACATTAAAAGAAATTGATTGGTGCAAAGGAAAACTAAATCAGGACGGCATATTTTTTCCCAAATGACCGAAAAACAAAAAGGAACCTCAATTGGACAAAGGTACAAAATGACCTTCCATTACGTAAAAATTTCCGAAAAGTATTAATTTCGCACTGCTATCTCTAATTCGTATACAAGTAAAAACACATTTAAAAGAAATTTATTGGTGCAAAGCAAACTCCAAGCAGACGCATACTTTCCAAAATAGACGAAAAAACAAGGAACCTCAATTGGGCAAAGTACATAACAACCCTCATACGTGCCATCAAATATTCGAAAAAATATTAATTTCAGCACTGCTATCTCTAATTCTGTATACAGTAAACACCATTCAAAAGAATTTATTGGTGCAAAGCAAACACAATCACGCAATAGTTTCCAAAAATGAGACGAAAACAAAAACCAACCTCAATTGGGCAATATACAAAACGACCCCCCCTAACGTGCGCAAATTTCGAAAAAAATTTAATTTCACATTGCTATCTCTAATTCCTGTATAAAAGTAAAAACACATTAAACAGAAATTTTAATGGTGCAAAGCCAAACTCCAATCAGACGCATAGTTTCTAAAAAAAGACGAAAAACAAAAAAAGGAAACTCAATTGGGCCAAGTACAAAATGACCACCCGCTTCTCTAAATTTTCGAAAAATATTAATTTCAGCACTGCTATCTCTAATTCGTATACAAGTAAAAACACATTAAAGGAAAAATTGATTGGTGCAAAGCAAAATCCAATCAGACGCATAGTTTTCCGAGATAGACGAAAAACAAAAAGGAATCTCAATTGGGCAGAGTACAAAACGACCCCCCTTACGTGCCAAATTATGAAAAATTTAATTTTCAGCACTGCTATCTCTAATTCTGTATACAGTAAAACACATAAAAGAATTATTGGTGCAAAGCAAACTCCAATAAGACGCCTAGTTTCCGAGATAAGACGAAAAAACAAAAAAGATAACCTCAAATTGGGCAAATACAAAACGACCCTCCCTTACGTTCCAAATTTCGAAAAATATTAATTTTAGCCACTCCATCTCTAATTCTGTATACAAGTAAAAACATTAAAAGAAAATTGATTTGGTGCAAAGCAAACTCCAATGCAGACGCATAGTTTCGAAGATAGACGAAAAAAGAAACCTTAACTTGGGTACAAGTACCAAAACGACCCCCTAACGTGCCAAATTCGAAAAAATATTAATTTCAGCACTGCTATTTTAATTCTGTATACACAGTAAAACACATTAAAGAAATTTATTGGCGCAAAGCAAACTCCAATCGACGCATCATTTTCCGAGATAGACGAAAAACAAAAAGAGAACCTTCAATTGGGCAAAGACTACAAAACGACCCTCCTTAGGTTGCAAATCTTCGAAAAAGTATTAATTTTAGCACTGCTATCTCTAATTCTGTATCCAGTAAAACACATTAAAAGAAATTTATTGTGCGCAAAGCAAACTCCAATCAGACGCATTATTTCCAAAATAGACGAAAACAAAAAACCAACCTCAATTGGGCAATACTACAAACGACCCCCACTTAGCGTGCCAAAATTTTCGAAAAAATATTAATTTCAGCATGCTATTTTTATTTCAGTATAACAAGTAAAACACATAAAAGAAATTGAATTAGGTGCAAAGCAAACTGCAATCAGACGCATAGTTTTCGAGATAGACGAAAAAAACAAAAAGAACTCAATTGGGCAAACGTACAAAACGACCCCCCTTAGTGCCAAATGTTCGAAATATATTAATTTCCAGCACTGCTATTCTAATTCTGCTATACAAGTAAAACAAATTAAATGAAATTGATTGTGCAAATAAACCAATCAGAGCGCATAGTTTCCAAAATAGACCGAAAAACAAAAAGGCACCATCCAATTGGCCCAAAGTACAAAACACCCCCCCTTACGTGCCAAATTCGGAAAAATATTAATTTCAGCACTGCTATCTTCTAATTCTGGTTATACAAGTAAACAAATTAAATGAAATTGATCGGTGCAAAAAAACTCCAATCAGACGCATATTTTTTTCCCAAATGACGAATAAACAAAAAAAAAACTTCAATTGGACAAAGTACAAAACCACGTGCCAAATTTCGCGGCCAAATTTTCGAAAATATTAATTTCAGCACTGCTATTTAATTCTGTATACAAGTAAAACACCATTTAAAAGAAATTGATTGGTGTAAAGCAACTGCATCAGACGCATAGTTTCCGAGATAGACAAAAACAAAAAGGACCCTAACAATTAGGCAAATACAAACGACCCCCCTTACGTGCAAATTTCGAAAATTATAATTTCAGCATGCTATCATCTAATTCTGTATACAAGTAAAAAAATTAAATGAAATTGATTGGTGGCAAAGCAAAATCCAATCAGACGCATTTGTTCGAGATGAGACGAAAAACAAAAAGGAACTTAAATTGGGAAAAAAAGTACAAACACGCCCCCCCCCCCCTTACGGACCAAATTTTTCGAAAATTTTATTTCAGCACTGCTATATCTAATTTCCGTATGACAAGTAAAACACATTAAAAGAAATTTATTGGTGCAAAGCAATCAATCAGACGAATAGATTTCGCGAGAAACACGAGAAACAAAAAGAACCTCAATGTGGCATAGTTAGAAAAACGACGTGCGTTTGCCAAAATTCAAGAAATCTGTATTATCTGTAATTCTGTATACAAGTAAACATATTAAAAGAAATGATTGTGCAAAGCAATACTCAATCAGACGAATAGTTTCCGAGATAGACGAATAACAAAGTTAACACTTTCGTGACATCTACTAACCCCCCCTCCCCCATTACTTGCCAATATCGAGAAATGTTAATTTTGTCACTGCAATCTTATATTCTGTTATGTAGAACAGTTTAAGAGAAATTTGCATTGTCGTGCAGTTAAACTCCAACAGACGAATTACTTCCGATGTTATACGACAAAGTTGCACCTCGTGTCATCCAACTTAAAACACCGTTCCATTACGTTGCCATTATTCGAATAATGTAATTTCGGCACTGCAATCTGATATTCTGTATACAATGATGAACATTCTAAAAGATATTCATAGGGTATAAACGATTACTCCAATCAGACGAATAGTTTCCGGTAGAGACGACACAAACAAAATTTACGCCTCGAGTCATCCGCTTTAAAAACAACCGCCCCATTACGTGCTTTTTTTGAAAAATTTTAATTTTCGGCACTGCAATCATTTATTCTGTTATACAAGATGAACACTTTAATGATAACATTCATAGGTGCAAACTAAACACCGATTAGACGAAAGTTTTCGAGATAGACGGATAAACAAAGTTCTACCTCTAGTGTCACCACTAAAAACACCCCCCGTTACGTTTCAATTTTCGAAAAATATTAATTTCCGCACTGCAATCTGAATAATCTGTATACAAGATGAACACTTAAATAAAATTCATGTTTCCAAACTAGAATTCCAATCAGACGAGATACTTTCGGAATAGACACAAACAAAGTTAGCCTCGAGTCATCAAGTTACAAAAACACCCACCCATTACGTGCCAATGTTCGAAAAAATTGGTTATTCGCCACATGAAATCTGATATTCTTATAAAAGATTAACATTTTAAGAGAAATTCATAGGTGCAAACTAAATTTCAGATCAGATGAATAGTTATCCGATATAGAACGACAAAGAAATTACGCTTCGAGCCATAAGGTTAGAAAAACACCCCTATACGCGGCCAAATTTTAAACATGGTAATTTCGGCCTGCAATTTGATATCTCTGTTACAAGATGGATAAGTCGCTGTATACAAGATGTGTACAGTCGCGTCGCAGGTAGTCCAGTCGCTTGCATGGGTGCCCGCGGTGGACCGTCTTTCGAGGAGCTCCGCGAAGTGAAAGGCAATGGGCGTGGATCTTGCTGTCTGTCTTGCGCATGTTGGGGCATGGGCCTGGGCGTGGTCTGTCCCGGGCGGGTGGCCTCGGCGCAAGGGGCGTTCTCGGGCTTGCGGGAAGGAGGCGGATGTGGCGTCTACTTTGTGCAAGTGCTGTTTATGCACTCTCCTTGTGAATAGGGAGTGGAGCAAAATGCTGGTTCCCGTGTAGAGGAGGCGAGGTGACGTCTCCAAATGTGATAGGAACGAGCGAAGAATGGAAGATTGGAAGCGGATTTGGCACATTGCCCACAAGTCGATATTGGAGAATCTGACGTTAAGAATCAGGGACTTCGAAGACGGTCGCAAAGGAAAGGAGGAACAAAATGTTCGCGTCCACAAGAAAAAGAGAAGAGGAACGAGCAGCCAAATAGGAGCGAGTCTCTTCAGCCAGATGCGCAATAGTAAAGTAAGGTGCTAGGGGACTCGATGCGCGGCACGCGGAACGGCGTAATTGAAAAAGAGGTGCCGACGTGTCTTTCTTTCCCCGGAGTTAGATTATTGCGAAAATGACTGTCGGTTGTGCATAAATAGAACCAAAACAGGCGAGAACATGGTCTAGTTCATGTAGGAACCAATATGCGGAAACTGCAAATTGTTTACGACACAATTAACAATATGTCGAACTAGGGCATGGCCATCCGAGGCTAAATTTAAAATGCAAGGTTCATTGTTTCCGGAGTGTATGCGCCGTAATGATGTCCACATTAGTAGAACGCGGACGTGAATTGTTTGATTACTATGGTCTTGTGAGAAATTGATGGTCTGTTCGTATTGCATCCCAATCACTAGCTTCGGAAACCGAACCTAGGGAAACGGGGAACGGCCTTCATCTCAACTTCCGAGGTGCATGGAGCTGGATGTCTCACGACCAAGTAATTACGGTCGTATTACGTGGAAAATACGAGTGGGAGGATGAGGCAATGGATGTCGCCAAGGGCAGTGATGGTTGTAAAAGGGAGCGATGCGTTTGTGACTGCTGCGGGGAGGTGACGGAGGCGACGCATCTGACTGCTGCGGGTAGGTGACGGAGGCGACGCATCTGACTGCTGCGGGGGAGGTGACGGAGGCGACGCATCGTGACTGCTGCGGGGAGGTGACGGGAGGCGACGCAATCTGAACTGCTTGCGAGGGAGGTGACGGAGGCGACGCAATCATCTGACTGCTGCGGGGGAGGTGACGGAGGCGACGCATGTGACTGCTGCGCGGGGAGGATGAGCACGAGGCGACGCATCTGACTGCTGCGGGGAGGGCTGACGTAGGCGACGCATCTGACTGCTGCGGGGAGGTGCGGAGACAAACGCGTGTGACTGCTGCGGGGGAGGAGAGCGGCCGTGACCAGCGGCACAGGAATGTAGGATGATTGCACGGTCCCGAACACTGACATTCAGGTGAGGAGAGGCTTCGCTTAGATTGTTGAGGTGAAACGTCAAGTTCGCGTCGGAGCCAACTCCCGTAGGGGGCCCCCAGTCGGGGGATGTGAATAAGGAATCCGAATTTTGAATTTAATTGAAGCAATGTATCCTGATATCATAATAGGAACCAGAGTCTTTGGCTTTCGGAAAACGCGGTAGCAAACCCGGAAAATTTTTCTGTTCCAACTACATTACGTTAGGAGAGATCGCGAAACTAGAGGCCGGTGGTATATTATTGCGTGAAAAACACATTTAATATCAGATCAAATTGGGTGATGAAGAATTTGAAATGACGGGTATAGACATTTCTGTTCAGGAAAGTATCTTAGAAATATTGCTTGCTATCGTCCCACCGGGCAACAGCTATGAAATTTTAGGCGCTCTCTACGAGAGACAAAAAAATATAAATAACCGTATGTAGTTATTTGTGGAGACTTAAATCTCCCAGACGCAAAATTGGAAGGGAATTGTTGCGAAGGGAAAGTCAATAACTAGTCAACCGACTTGTCGGGACAGCGGATTAGAGCAGGTAAGTAGACAGGCCGACACGGCAGGATGCGATTCGTGGATATCTGCTAATTAGACCGAAAGATTATTCTTGTCGTGCGACGTTTGAGCAGGCATAAGTGACCGATAAAGCCGGTTTTAGTCGATCTACAGTAAAATATTTCAAAGAAAGTATTACCGCCGGTATTCTAGTGAAGAATACAAGAAAGCGAATGTACAAGGGTTTCAAAATACTTAAGAAAATGCGATATGGCCGAGTTTCTTAGAATAGGAGGAGGAAGTCGATGAAATATGGGGAGGTTTAAAAATATTTTAGAAAATGCTGAGCAGGGCTTTTGTACCCAGGTAAATTGTTAAAAAAGTAACAGCGATCCGGAATATTAAATGCAAAGATTAGGCGCTTGGAAAAGAAAAACCAAGAAGGCATTTAACAACAGACCACCGTAGTGAAAAATCAATATGACCTTATTTCGAAATTATACAAAAAGATTTAGGGAAGGAACAGAAAAGGCAGAGGAACGTCATTTAAACATATTCTTGATGGGTAATAAATTGTCGGTATTTTTGAAAATACGTTCGTAGAAGGAAAAGGAAGTAAAGACGAGATTCCATTGTTCGTGTTAATAAATTCGCCAATAACGGACCGCAGGGAAAAAGCGCAGGCTTTAACGCATATTTCAGGCTCGGTTTTCAAGCAAAAATCTAACCAGTATTCAGATACCAACGCTGGTAGATAGATTAGTTTTCTATTGATCGTAATCTTTGCGGAAAAGAATAAAATTAATGAAAGAGAGGAAAATGCACGAGGTCCTGATGTATTCCACGGACATCATTAAATTAGGCGGAAGGCAATTCTACCTTAATTTAATTAAGGTTTATTATAAGTGTATATAACAAACGCTTGCTACCGAAAGATTAAGAAGCTGGCCTCTCGTAGTACCAATTTTTTTAAAAGTGGCGACAAGCAATAATTAGTAACTAAAGCGAAGCCTTACATCAGTTCGTATGCAAACTTATGGAACATCTATTTCAAAGCTCATATCAGGAAAGAATGCGAGAACGGCAGGGAGTGGCTTTATCAGGTCAGCACGGGTTTCAGAAATGGTTTTCTCATGCGAAGTCAGCTAGTCTCAACTTCTTAAGACAGCCGACGTAGTTGATGAAAGGGAAAAGGGTCGGACGCGATAGTATATCGATTTTTCCAAAGCTTTGATGTTGTTCCACACGATCGTCTTATAAAGAAATTAATATTCGGGTATAGACACTAGAGTGGTAGCGTGGATAATCGAACTGATCCGAAACAGGAAACAGAAAGTCGAATCGGTAGTTTACCTATCAACGTCGAGAAAACGATCACGTCAAGGAATCCACAAGGAAGTGTAATCGGACCACTCATGTTTCTGGCCTTCGTGAATGAATTGCGACTAATTTAGGCTTCAAATGTAGACTCTTTGCAGATGGACTGCGTAATCTATAGGATTAATCAACTCGGAAGAAAACGCGGATAATTTTGCAGCGAGACTTAGACCAATACAATCTGGCAGAAACAAACGGCATGGAAATAACCCAGTTCAAAGCAGCAAGTCCAGTCACGTCTTGGGAGGGTCGAAGTGACGAATGAATTTGTGTACAAACTGAAACAAATATGTTATACCTCGAGTCACGTCTTGCAAATACTTAGGAATACAGCTAGACAGGTAAATTGAGCTGGAAATTCAAGTCAATTTCGTTGTAGAAAAGCCTGAATTCTTTACCATTTTGTGTATGCGGATACGAAAAGAGTACCGTGAGAGCCAAAGAACTAGCATTTTGTCATTAGTGCCGACCTATATAGAATACTGCCGCGGTATGTTGGGGACCCATACAGAATTTTGCCAACAAAGAAAATTTAGAAAAAATGTCCAGCGTCGAGCATCAAATTTAACTTTCAGGGGTAGCAAGAATAAAGGGGTATGGGAGTCACTCGAAAGGAGAAGATTAATGTCACGTCTCTAATGCAATGTATAAAGCGTACCAAGGCCTTCGAGCGTGGAAAGAAATTCAAAGTCGATTAGGGAATACATATTTCGGCAGAGCGGATCACATGCACAAAATTCAGAAAGAATCAGAAAACTTGACGTTGCGAAATATTCATTCGCGAATCGCAACTATTTAGGGACTGGAAAGTTTGCCTGTGACAATCTCGATCCTTTCCTCAAAGCCTGAGCAAATTTAAAAATAAATTAGTTCTTGAATGTGGATATGTTATGAAATTATTTAATACATTCAGTGCAGATTACCTATGTCTTTCTTGTAATTAAGTATTATTATTGTTGTTATTTTTATGTTTTATTATTATTATTACTGTTATTATCATTATTAGCATTATTTTAATATTATTATTTTATTATTATTATTATTATTATTATTATTATGTGCAGTTGCAGTGGCGTGAAGTGCAGTGACCGTTGCTGCAAATAGAGAAACGAGTGAGCAAGAAGGCATTACAGCTTCCTGTATCGCAGTGCTGTGAAGTGGGTGAAGTGAAGTTTGGTGAAGTGGAGTTTATGAAATATTGCACGGTGAAATGTTCTGAGGATTTGTAACGTTTGTAGAGTTTTGTATAGTTGTTAAGTTTCTGTAATGTTAAGTTAGTGTATTCTGCCACAAGTTCTGCACACTTATTGC
>BOPP01000064.1:0-13320 GCA_017312745.1 Gryllus bimaculatus
TCCTTCCTCCCCAACACTTGCCGGTATCAATGGCCCCTCGAGAGACTTAGCTGAGGTTGATTATCGAAGGAAATCATTCCCGTATGATGGGCACGAACCTTAGCTGTTCTTAGCATTTGTGTAACTTCATACATCTCGTGGATGCGTTCACCTGATTAAATATTCGCGTGATAAGTCAATAAACAGAGAGACACTCGTGTTTTTCTTTTAAGTATTCATGTGCATGTTTTACTTCTGGTAGCAAAACAATCATTATTTTTTGTTGTTACGGAGCTCACAGACTTCGGCGTTGCTTAATACCATTCGGTCGAGCAATATATAACGCCTGCGCTACACAACAGAGCGAGCTCATATTCACCTTGGTCTCTTTCAATTAGAAAATTCACCTTTATTTCTATGCTGCATACTTTTCCTTCTATTTTGTATTCTCGATCATGGCTAGTGATATTTTAGGGCTATCCATTATTAACAGCCCACGTATATAGCCTGATGATTGCAAGAGTGGACTGAGAATCCCTGTTCGGTTTCCGGAGCATAACTTTATATTTCACTTATTCATTATGGTATGTGATGTTATTATTATTTATTATATTTATTTATATTTTCAGACCTATTGTTCAACAGTGTGTTTTGCTGTCTGGATCCCCCGTACGAAAAATAAGTCTTTTGTACACAACATATCTATTTTTAATGGATATTAGCGGTGACTGAGGTTTGTGAGTTTGGGAGGTCGTTATGTTGGCTCAACTTGTAATTATTTTTTAAGGTAATTGATTTTTGATGAGGGGTAGAAGTAATGGTTTAGGAGTAGAGAGGTTGTAAAAGTAGCTAAGGAGTCCCGAAGAAGAGTGTAGAAATTTATTTTTTAGGACAAAAAAGAGGGTGTAGGTGTAGATGAGTAAACAAGAGAAAAGAGGTGCGCGATGGTAGAGACGTTGTGTAGTATTAGAAAGATGTACGGAGTAGAGGAAGTATACTGATGTACGAAAGAAAAAGGGTAAAAAGTAAAAGGTTTCCGTAGAGTAAATATGCAGATGATCGCGAATGTAGTAAGGGTGTAAAGTAGTGGACGGTATTGTATAGTGAGGAATTTAGCCGTACCAAGGGTGTAGGAATTAGAAAGTATGAATGCGTAGAGACATTGTTAAGTAGTAAAAATATTTTAGGGATAGAAAAATTGTAAAAAGTACAGGGTTTTGAGAGTTACACAGAAAGTAGATAGAGTTGCGTAAGACTAGAAAAAGTGTACAAATTAGAAAGAGTGTAGGAGTAAAGAGAGCGTAGAGGAGAAAAGATTTTAGGGGTACAATGGAGAGTGTATGTGTAGAGAGGGTGTAGGGTAGAGAGGGTGTAGGAGTGAGAGGGTATAGGGGTAGAGAGGGTTTAGGATAGAAAGGGTTTAGGAGTAGAAAGGGTAGGAGTAGAGAGGGGTTTTAGGAGTAGAAGAGGGTGTAGGAGTGAGAGGGTGTAGGAGTAGAGAGGGTTTAGGGGGTAGAGAGGGTGTAGGAAGAGAGAGGGTGTAGGAGTAGAGAGGGTTTAGGGGTAGAGAAGGTTTAGGAGTAGAGTTAGGGTTTCATGGGGTAGATGAAGGGTGACGGTAGAGTTAGAGAGGGGAAATATCTCCGCCTTTGTCAATTGTATAATTGCAATGTTGTGTTGGTGAGAGCGTTTTGGTTCGATGAAAAAGAGATATAATTCCTTTTCTTTTAACAAGATCATTTTCGTTTACCCTCTCTTCTGGCACAACTTTTTAGTTTCCAGGACTTTCCTTTGTGAATCCGCTCACATTTCCAGGAATTACCTTTTCGCAGGCAGGAGAATTTGTGTGCTGTCGCGGTCATAATATGGGAGAAACGTCAGGTAACAGCACTTACCTCTGCGGGTTCGAGCTCTTCGCGTCTATCTTACCCTCCTGTCGTTAAGCCCGCACATGTCCTCTACCCAGACTTCAGTCGTTAGTTAATAGTAGGGCGTTGAGTCGGCGCTTCAGCCCATCACATCCCCCTCCCATACTCGCTAACATGCGGTAATATTTAAGTCTCCTTCAATATTGACATTTTTTTCACTTTTCCTCTGATTACACGGGTTCTCTCTTTAAGTCTTTGTAAGCGGGTTCGTGTCCCTCTTGCCTGTGATCTTATAACACGCCTTATAGATTTCCCACTGATTTTTTTGAATTCGCTATCTGCGAATGTCAACACCTATGATTTTCCAAATTTTGTCGTCCACTCCATGCCTCTACTGCTTCGTAAGTTGTCTTTTATACATATAAAAACTATTTTTAAACATATAATACTTCTATCGCGCATGAAAAGAGTCATGACTTCCGTACCTATCACGACGTCTAATTATACTGATTCTCATGTTCCAGAAATGAAACAGTTTTATTGTAAATACTCCTACCAAGTTAACCGTGCTAGAATGACGGAGACTCACGCTTCTGCGTAAGTTCCTTAATTCTATTGCTGCCGTCTTCCTCTCGCCGGTCATCCCGCGTCGCTGTAGGGCGAATAAGTTGCCGTTCATCGTTGCCCGCCACGCACGAAGCCGTCCCTCCCGCCGTCCACTGCCAGCTTCACGCATCCTCGCCGCCGGCGTCGCCGTCCGCTCGCCGCGCGTCCCAACCGCGCGCCGACCGCTGCCGTCGCGTCGCATCCCTCGCACGCCGGTCACCGCGCCGCCACCGCTTTCCGCCGCTGTCCCCGTCCCTCGCCGCCGTCACCCTGCGCCGCCGACCGCTGCATCGCGTCGGCCGTGCCTCGCCCGCCGTCACGCGCTGCCGATAACTGCCGCCGCGTCCGCCATCCCTCGCCGGCGTCACCGCACCATTGCACGTCCGCCGGCCGTCGCCGTCCGTTACGACATCCCGCGCGCAACCCATTCACAAGGGACACGACATCCCTTGCCCCACCGCCGTGCGGTCTCACGAGCCTGTCGCGGGGACGAGCCTGAGGCGGGGAGAAGCCTGTCGCGGGGTTTTCAGCCACAAAATTCAGCATCAGACGTTTTCCCTAAAATTTTAGGCACGATGTTTGTTTCCGAAACTTCCTATGAAACTCTCAAAATAATCGGTAGATAAAAAATATATATTTGGCCAGTTTAGATGAATTTCCGGATTGGGTTTGTAGGCTTCCGGGGCCAGAGTCAATGCATTCTTGGCTACCCGGGATGAGTCGCGTCTCGGTCAATTGTGCTGCCATCTTGCTGTGGCCTTCTTCTGATGGATCAATTCAGCCTTCATCAGGGTACAATATCAATAGGCCGTTACAAAAAATTCACATACAATACATGTACATTATTTTACATCTTGCCAAATGACATTGAACGATTCAATTCGATACACAGCAGTATAGCTCTGAAGGCCACAGCAAGATGGCCGAAACGTCAGCACAATTGACCGAGACGCGGCTCATCCCGGATAGCCAAGAATACATTGACTGTGGCCCCGGAAGCCTACAAACCCATTAATTTCCGGATTGTTTGTCCGCCATTATGCACCCGTTAACTCACATATTTAATGTATCCTTATGCGCAGGAATCTTTCCAGATATTTTTAAAACAGACAAGATTAAACCGCTTTTCAAAAAAGTTAACAAAAACGAAAAACATAATTATCGGCCTATTTCTCCTTTGTCGATTTTTCAAAAATATTAGAGAGACTTTTACCTACGAATGGAAACATTTCTTAGTCAACACGACGCGGTTTCAGACTGCCAAAATACGTTTCGAAAATAAAAATCTACGGATCGATTTTAGGCCCTATTAGCTTCCTATTATACGTAAACGATATGCTCTCGACGATTAGAAACGGAAGAACAGTTATCTTTGCGGATGATACTGATATTCTTTGCAAAAAAGAAACCGTAATTAGTACAATATCAGATATTTCCCTCATAACAAATTAATACTAAATCAAAAGAAAACTGTTTCAATGCAGTTTTCCATTTCGGTTTCCATTTCAATGTCGGTTTTTCAAAACTATTAGAGAGCCTTTGTTACGTAACGCTTTTTACGAATGGAAACATTTTTTAGTAAACACGGCGCGTTTTCGATTGCCAACATGGGTTTCTAAAATAAAAATCTACGGAAACAGCCATATTTTGGAATAATATATGTGGCGTGGATTGATGACTTTTGATATAGGAAACAGAAAGTCCGAGTTGGACAACAATTTTCAACTCTGGCAGAGCTTACTTCAGGGATTCCTCAAGGAAGCGTTATTGGACCCCTCCTGTTTCTCGTGTTGTAGGGGCCGTAAAACCGTCACGTTTTGTAGGGGCCGTAAATATAGTGAAAGTCAATACCGTTTAGGCAACGAAAATATTCCAAGAGTCCTGGCTTGTAAGTACATGAGAATTGTATTTGATAGCAAATTAAATTGGGAAAATCAAGTAAACTTTGTCGTAGGGAAAGCCTGGAGGTCTTTGCATTTTACCATGCGAGTACTAAAAAAGAGTACTGCGAAAGCGAGAGAATTAGTTTACCTATCTCTAGTTCGTCCATTAATGGAATACGGGGCGATTTGTTGGCACACTTATAGAAATTCACAAAAGGAATATTTGAATAGAGTACAGAGAAGAGCATGTAAACTTACTTTCCGCAGCAATTGGAAGAAAGTAGAATGGGAGTCTCTAGAAATCAGGAGGGTTAAGGCAAGACTGTGCCATGTACAAAGCGTATGCCGGTTATCCAGCTTGGAAAAATAAATATTTTCATTCGACTCGGTATACCCACTTACTTTAGTAGAGCGGATCACAAGCACAAACTTCAGTTCAGGACACAGAGAACAGATGTTGGATAATTTTCATTCACAAATAGAACAATAACGGACTGGAATAAGTTACCTACGACAGTCATGGAACCCTTTCCTCTAGGTGTACAAAGTTTTAAAAGTAGATTAACCAAGAACATTTGTAGAAGTTAGGCTTATTAAAATAGTTATTATTTTAGTTATAATTTTATTATAACTGTTTTTATTAGTATTGTGATAATCACATGCATTGCTTTATTAAATATACAATTATATTTAAAGTAGTAGTTGAATTGGAGTGTCGTGACGTGTTGTGAAGTGTAGTGCAATAGAGAAGTAGAGAGAGAAGTGAAGTGCAAGTGTAGTGTTGCGAAATGTAGTGAAGTGTAGTGAAGTAGTGTGAAGTGAAGTGTATTTATTAGTTAAAAATTCGCGCAGGACAGTCATAAAGTGTACAGGTAATGCTGTTATTGTTATTATTGCCTTAAAATGCTTTAAAATTATAGTGTATTAGTATTCTTAGTTGTAATATGTAAATTGTAGTGTTCTGCCACCAGGTTGTATACCTACCGGCAGAAATAATAAATATATCTATCTATCTAATTTTTGAAATAGTGAGGAGGAGGAGGAGGAGGAGGAGGAGGTAGGTTTTGATCAGTTTTTTCTTCGATTTGTTCACCTAGTCCTACTGCAGCGCCTAATGCGTCTAGCGAATCCAGAGAGAAACAATTTTTTTGTTAGGCATTCTCCTTCTACTTCAGAAGATGCGATGTACTAATTCTTTTTTCTTTGCTTCAGCTCGAAACAGTTAACATGAAACAGAAAGTCTAATGGGATAAGACATTCCTATTTATTTATATTTTTTAAGGGAAATGTAATTTGAATATTCCTTTACACTGTAGAACATGTTGTTAAGCCGGAAAGCTTTCAATTTACTTTTAAATGTATGAATTGTGTTTATGTCTTTAATATCATTGCCTAGTTTGTGGTAAAGTGTAATGAACGCTATTAGAGTACTTTTTTAATAAAGTGTAGTTTCAGAGTAGGGAACATGTAGTTTATCCTTTTGACGTGTGTTGTAGTTGTGTACTTTGGAATTTAAAGTAAAAGTTCTTTGTTTCCCATGAGAATTTTCTTTATGAAGACCAATATTTCAAATATATACATGAATGGTAGAGGAAGAATCCTTAGTTTATTGAACAGGGGCAATTGCAAGGGTTTGCAAGAATCCAGCTTATGAGTGTTGGTCATTGTTCGCAATATTCTTTTTTGGATAATAAATGTGCAAGTGCTTTCAAGGGCATTTCCCTAGAATATTATTCCATATTTTAGGTGTGAGTGAACATTTGCAAAATACATTGTTCGAAGTGTCTCAATGTTGGAGCTTGACCTGAGGGTGTATAGGGCATATTTGGTGCGCTGCTTGTTAAGATTTGAGATGTGAGCATTCCATTTTAGGTTTTCTTGAATTGTTAGACCGAAGAAGGTAGTTTCATGAGATATCGGTGCAGGGTTATTGTTTATGAGCAAATGCTGTGAGAGTTTTTATTTAGATCGGGGATTCATGAAATTTAGAATGACTGTCCTGGTGTTTATGATGAGTTTGTTGTCTTGAAACCATTTTACTAGTGCTTCAAAGTTTTGTAAGTTTATTTTTCTAATGATTGTTGTGTTTTTGCTTTGATGATTATGTTTGTGTCATCTGCAAAAAAATTATTTTGTTATTCCTTAAAACCAAAGGCATGCCATTATGTATATACGGAATAGTATTGGCCCAAGGATGGGTCCTTGGGGGACTCCGCAATTTATCATTTGAGGGCAGGAATAGTATGAGAAGATTTTGTTTTCTTTAGTGTGCTGGAGGGCAACTATTTGGCTACGGTTTGATAAATATGATCCATTGGCATACTATGCCTCCAATCCCTGGCATTTCTAGTTTACTTAAAAGTATGTGATCAATAATGTCAAAGGCTTTTGAAAAATCTAAGAAAAGGCCAATGGGAATTTCCTTCTGATTTAGGGCAACAAATATGTCATTTAAAATGGAGAAGATGGCTGTGAATGTGGATCTATTACTCCTGAAGCCGTGAATTTGTAAAAACATTTGCATTGAGAAACAGTTTGAGTGTTTCATTGAAAAGCCTTTGCAGAATTTTTGAAAATCCTGACAACAGCGAGATAGGTCTGTAGTTCATTGGATCATAACTATTGCCCTTTTTAAATATTGGTTGAATTTTTGCCATTTTGAATACATCTGGGAATATGCCTGTTTTTAGAGAGTAATTGCAGATATGATATACATGAAGCACTGTATTTGATAAGAAAATCTGGAATGTTGTCCAGGCCTGCTGAGAATTTAGTCTCCATTTGTCCAGTGATTTTAAAAATTTTAGAGGGGGTAGTTTCATATAAAAATATGGAATTTACAGTTTGTGTAACATCAGTGTTTGGTTGGTGTCTTTTATTGTTTAGAGAGGGTTGAGAGATTAACTTTTTTCTAATTTGTAGAAAGTGTTCATTGAATGTATCAGTAATTTCTTGTGGGTCTTGTTCAGTTTGTTTCTTGTAGTGGAGCTTTACACTTTTCTGTTATTATTAGTTAGTGCTGTAGTCTTTTTAATAATGTCCCACATAGCTTTTGTTTTATTACGTGCATTTGCAATGTAATGCATTTGTCGTAATTTTTGATTATTTGATAACATTTTTTAGGATAGAACAATTATAGAATTTTAGAACAATTATATGTTTTGTAATATGAAATGTAGTTTGAGTTACATGTGTTATTTGTTAATATTTTATACATGTTGCATTTTCTTTCACATGACACTTATTTTGGATATTTTTGAGCTTTGAGGAAAACGGAATTGAAATGTCCTAAGTATATATTTATGAATAAATTAAACTTATCGTTTGTATCAGTAACCTTATATACTTCATTCCAGTTTTCGAATCTGAGTAAGTTTTGAAATTTTATTATGTTTCCTATCATGACTACATCGCGGCGGGTGGCGGGTGTTCCGAGGAAACCAGGCCGTGATAGGGACAAAACGACCGGAGCTGGTGCTCGGCTGCGCGAGTGCGAAGTCCTCCGCTCGCGGTCGGAGCGCTTGGAGAATGGCATGCGGATAGAGACGATGCGCTGAAGAAGGTTGCCACGGGCCATCAGCCTAAGGGCCGCTTTCACCAACAGCCGAGCCAACCTTACTCGAGAGTAAGCATTTACTCTAAGATAGTTACTCGAGTAGAATATCCGCGTTTCACCATGCTTCTACAGATTATTTTACTCTTAAGAGTACATACTCTCCGATTTACTCCGCGAATCAGCTGAACGCGCAATATTTGAGAGCGATTCAAGAACCTGTGAGCGAGAGTGACGCTGGGAACCACTGCGAACCAACGCGAACCTTTGATTAATTCCTTATGTTCTATCATTCATTTCAGTTCCGGAGTTCTTGGCGTTATCTTGTGCGGTGTTATCGTGATTTGGATTGATATAGTTTATTTCCTTGTTTTTGTATCTTTATTTCTTAATAAATATCCATTTTTCTTCTCAGGAGATATTTTACTATTTTGTTACTAAACGCAGAAAAATCAAATTTGCAGTTCGTTTACCGATGGCAATACAAATATTTTTTTTATAATTCGGGAACGAAAATGTTTAGCTTTTCAAATGTTGCTGATCTCGCGTTTTTCTAAATTTTATTATTATTATTATTATTATTATTATTATTATTATTATTATTATTATTACTATTATTATTGGCGTATAGGCCATTACTGACCACGCTACACGATTAACGTGTGTAATTCTTCCACGATCAGCTTTTTCAGCTGCATCCTTGGATACAACAAGGTTGTTACGCCTTGAAGTGTGATTATTATTAATGGATTAGGAGGTGATAGGATATTGGAGAAAGGTGATCGTGGACTTATTGAACCATCCGAGCATTCGCCTTATGACCGAGGGAAACCACGAAAACCCCGGTCAGGATGGCCGGCCCGGGAATCGAACCCGGACCTCCAGATTATGAAGTCAGCGCGCTACGCACTGAGCCACTTCGCTCGGTTATTGTTGCTGTTATTATTATTATTTTTATTTTTAAACTTTTATTCACCTTTGAACTATTTATAGTTAAAATGTTGAAAAGGGATTCTGGAACTTAAGAAAACGTGCGCAAATGATCTCTCCCATACGTCACATACAGTTTTTACTAAATAAATATTTCTTAGTACTTTTAGTCACTGCAGTTTATTATTTTTCTTTTTGTTTGTAAGTAATATAAGTAATATTCATTTCGTATCCACGTGGGCGAAAAATAAATTTACACGATCTCTACAGTTTACAATATATCTGACGACGTTAACAGCTGATTTAGTCAAACATAACCTCGTGACAAAATCTCGATCGTCATAATTAAAACCAATCCATTCTCTCTCGCATCCTTTGTCTTCTCACTAGTGGATAATACTCCGAATCGTTGCTGGAATCGTCTTCAAATGCTATCATTCGTAATCGTCGAGCCGTAACAACACTTCGGAGGTACATGCACGTTGAAAACTAAATTTACTCCGTACTTTACCCGACGGATTTTCGCAGTGTAAAGTTACTCTCGTGCAAGCGATTTACACTCGAGTAAAGTGTTGGTGAAACGCTCCTAGAAGTTACTCTCGAGTAAACATGATTTACTTCAGAGTAAACTCTTACTCTTTGTTTGGTGAAACCGGCCCTGAGAGAAAAAATAGTAGCAGAAGCGTTCTCGGGCTGCGCGGCGTGCTACTGCACGCACACGGCGAGAGTCCACCTGCCGCGCGAGCTCCAACCGATTGCACGCAACAAGCCCTCCCCCATCAGGGGGACCCAGAGAAGAAAACTTTTCATTGCAAACTTCTCTACGCCATCCTGTGTAGAACAGAGTTTCATGGGTCCTTGTGTTAGTTTTAGTAAATTTCATTCGTTTAGGCTAGATTGTGCATATCCTCATTGTAAATAAAACTTGTTAGTTGTAGTTCAGGGTTCTTCTTGTGTTTACCTTAGGGTTTTAATTTGTGTTATTAATTACGTGGGCCAACGTCCCATCCAGTACGGAGTAGGTAATGCTGAAAATGTATTATTTTTAAGAACACAATATGGTTTCTCTGCGGAGTCAGTCTATTAATAAAAATCAGCCTTCATGTTTTGATAAAAAGAGTTCACCATATTGCGCTTTGAACCTTTGCGCTATCAAACAATTTCTTCTCCAAAATAAACACAATAAGCCAAGCAACCCATTACGACCTAGCCACCACCTACCGGCTCCTAACTAGAATAAAAAATAGATACATCATATTGCGATAAATTTGTTCACAAGCCAGCATCTGTTACAGTAGACATATATTTGACATCACTATCTAAATTTGCAACATCTTGAACATGGCGTTTGTCATTACGTGTCTGAAAAAAATTCTGAATATTTTAATTATTTTCTTGTGGCTCGTTTGTATACTATACAAGTGAACAGCCCCAATGAGCCAAACGCGTTGATCTTGACCAGTAATTCTTTTTGTTTGTTTATTAGTCTTCCTCTTCTTCTTACTTTTATTTTAGGCTAGAGCCTGTTTCTTTACAAAGGATATTTAATTAAAATTTTAAAAAACCTGATACATTACATTTATGTAGTCATATTTATAAATTGGCACTATATTCATGCTGTCTTGTTTCACAAAATGTCTTTCCACCTAGTTCTTGGACGTCCTACTCTTCTCCTACCTTCCGGTCTTCTATCTCTAGTCACTTTCACCAGTCTGTCTTCTTCCATTCTGTCTATATGTTCGTTCCATTTCTTTCTCGAACCCAGTCTGAGATTATATCTATTTGGGAAGTCTGTCTTATATTAGGTTCTTTATCCCTTATCGTTTTATTTGTAATTTTTCTCAGCACCCGCATTTCCGACACTTCCATCATTTGGCATATTTTTTTGGAGTCTGCTCTCGTTTCAGCTGCATATGACAGTACTGGTCTAATTACTGCCTTATATATTCTAATTTTAGTGACTTTTCTTAAATATTGATTTTGCCATATCGAGTGGTTGAGGCAGGCTGCTATTCTATTTGCTTTAATGCCTTGTTCCTTAGCCTCTTTTATAGATCTGCCATCGCTAGTTATTGTTATGCCTAGATATTGTATTTCCATCACTTGCTCTATTAGGTATTCGTTTATAGCTAGTTTGCATCTCATTGGCTCTTTCGAGATTGTATGCATTTAGTTTTTTGTCGTGGATATTCTCATGTTGAATGAACTGGCATGTCTTGTAAGAATTCGATAAACAGGAGGCGAAATCTCTCGCTTCGCCAATTCAACGACCCTATCGTCTGCATAACAGATATGTGGTCTTATGAGTTTTATGTTTATATAACTTCGTCTTATGAGTTTATGTTATAAGAGCCCGAAGTAATATTCCTTTTTTGTTTCGAAAGATTTGTTAGGATGTGTTTTCATTACCAAGGTTGAAGAGTATGGGCCTGAGGGAGGCCTCCTTGTTCTTATTCCTTGACCTGTTGTTATGGCTTGGGATATTTGTTTCGTTATGTTTTAATTTTCATTCTGGTGTTTCATATATATTATATATATATATATTATATTATATACTATGAACAAAATATATATATATATATATATAATTATATTATATATATATACTATATATATATATATATTATATATATATATATATTTGCTATTGAGTTAATTAAGGTTGCAGAGGGATATTTTTTTTCTTAATAATCTTGCTATAATTACAAGGCGTACCCGCTGTCAAATGCTCCTCTCTGTATCACGACCACACACTTTTTAGTATTGCAGGTTTTGTTCCGGAATTCCAGGGATTTTCTCAAACAATTGTCGTATAATGGAAGATCGCATCACTCTCACCATACTTCTCTTTCTCTGAATCCTTGCTGTTCTTCTTTCACTCCATTCACCGGTTCTTCTACTATACTCGTCGTCGATACTCCGTTCTCTCTCTCTCTACGTTTACAGCGTTGTATTCAGAAGGGTTAATTCCCCATAACAATTTGTTTGGGGTCTAACTTGCCTTTTTTTAAAAAAGGGGGATAGAATGCTCCATTTTCCTTCCTCTGTGTATTCTTACTCTGCCTTATATGTTTGTATCAGTTTTACTAATTCTTTTATGTATGATTGCCCGCCGTATTCTTATATAGTTCGTTTATATATGGCATCCCGTTTGTCTCTCTGGGTATTTTTTTAATTTGGGTACGTTTGTAAATAATCTGTTCTTGTGATCTCATAATCTTTGTGTAATCTGTTCGGCTAATATCAATACTGGAGGCCTCGTTATTGTGAATAGCTTACTAAAATAATTCACCCATTCCGTGTTACTGATTTTTGTTGTGCTTATCAAACTCATTTGTTTCAGGCGTGTTATTTCTTATGAAACGCCATAATCTGTTTTTGCTCTCTATTGTGCCGTAAAAGTCGGGTTCCATTCTTGCAGTAAAATGATTACTAAATAATTTTGGTTTTATTTTGCCTGATCTTTTATATTTACTTGATTTCTTATAAGTTTGTATTCTTCCATAGTCTTGTAATAATTTAGACTGTTTGTATTTTAAGAAATGCTTGGAGTTTCTCCTAGTTATTTCTTTAACCCTCTTTCTGTATACCATGGTAATACTTCCGCCTTTGTTTCTGTTGACTTTTTCTGTTATTTCTCTTCTAATGCTTCTCCGCTGACTTGAGTTATTAGTTTTTATTTTTTCCCAAGGCTGTCCCTCAAATATGCATCTTCTCTAATTTCCGTTGTTATTGATTCTTTCGTCTAAGCGTCTCTCTTATAAAGTTTTTATGTTACCACACCTTGAAGGGGTTGGATATTAATTTTTGAAATTGTATCCTTGGGTAATTGTTTTTTTCCCGTTTAAGTGGTCGTTTTTAATTTGGCTAGCACCAGAATTATGGTCACTTCATAGTCTGCCGCTTGTTAGCTTCTTATATGTAAGATGTTTGATGGGTGACACATTCTATTCTTATCACATAACTATTATGGTTTGGTGTCCTCTATTATTTTCGCCCATGTGTATTTAATGTTGATCCTCTTGTGATCGATAGAAGGTATTATTTAATTCTTAATTCATTATCCAAGCATACTCGATGAGCAGTTCTTCCATTTTCATTTAGGTGCTTTCGGTTAATCTTTTTTTTATGCCAGGGATAAGTCATTTCAATTCTTGCGTTAAAGTCGGCCTGCTATTATAGTTGTCTCCTCTGGATTTGTCTGGTGTATTAACTTCTTGTAGGTTCTCGTAGAACGTTTGTCTTTCGTGTGTAGGCTTGTTATTTTCAGGAGCATAGACTGAGATTATGTTTATTGGTTTTGTTTCAGATCTTAATTAATTGTAACAATTCTTTCTGATATGTACTTGTAGCCTTATCGAGATTACGGCCTGTATTATCTTATCGAGATGTTTATTGTTTATTATGATTGCTGCTCCTTCCTTTTCTCTTGAGAATTTTTGTACTCCACTATAGATAAGTGTGTAATTATTTAGTTGTGTTATACCTCTACCTGTTTTTT
>BOPP01000064.1:13469-30965 GCA_017312745.1 Gryllus bimaculatus
TCCGAGGCTTATCCTTTGTTCTATGAGCTCATTTCTATCTTTATGCTCCGGGCAGGTCGCCCCTCCTCCTTTATCCGGGCTTGAGACCGGCAACGGCATTGCTGAGCTACTCGATCCACCCAGCAATAACCGAAGGCGGAGTTGTTTAAGTCATACGCGTAAAATTTCTCCTTATTTTCGGTTCAGTTCGGTTCGGTTTTTAAAATGGTGTAATTTTAATTTTGCCAACAATTTGAGTGTAGGCCTCTCTTGATCGTGAGGCTCTAGGCTGAAGCCTAGTTAGCCTATAGGAATATCCGGCCCTGCGTAGAGAACTCGAATATAGTGAACCCTTGGTTATAGTGGACTTAAGTCACTGGTCCCGTTTCACTTACATTATAAATGAGCATATGAAGCTTCGGCTATAGTTAACCTGAACCTCATCTCTAGTGAACGTTAGAAAGACAACGTCCTGGAAATTAATTGCTTCCTGAAAAAAATGTCACCTCGATGCCACAAATTGCAATACCAGGCAGCTTGGAAAAAGTCAATGCCAAAGGTCATAATAGAAGTCTCCCCTAAGGTGAAGGTAGGGGACCTTACCGATGATCTTATGCTCTTCAGTTTCACTGCGGAAACAAAGGCGGTGTCCTGCGTGTTCTACAACTGGCAGTGTCCTGCGGCCACGCGCGATTCCTCGCTCCAGTTTCAAACTCGATGTTTCTTGAGATTCCGCGGGACAAAGCGCATTGTGTTGTACGTAGGCGACAGGAAATCCACCGTGCCACGCGGAAAATGATCCGTTCCATTAGCCGCTCGCGCCATCCCGCGACAGGATCTCGTATGTTACTAGGCGAGTAAAAGGGCCTACAAAGAGTGGGGCGGTGTTCCAGCAGACATTGAAGGGTGTCAAGACTGCATTACGATACTCAGAGGCAGTGGACAAGACAGAATCAAGTATTGACGGAGCACGAACTCTGGTGGAGGACCTACAGAAATTACTAATGAAAAACGTACGAAGCAAACAATTGATTTTTTAAGGACAAATCAAGATATTGTAATTTTTATTTCGTGCTGTTAATGTATTTTGTTGCATCTTTATTTGTAAAATCAATCGTTGTGGGAAAATTTGTGTGTTTAATTATGGCATCATCAGATGTAGTGAGCCAAAAATGTTAGTCCCTAGAAGTTCACTACAACCGGAGTCGACTGTATTATGAGAAAGTCTATGCCATTTATTCCGTCGCTTGTTATGTATGTCAAAAGTATATTGGACATTAGTCCATTGTACGTAATATTAATAAACAACTTCTAATAAAGGTATCAATTATATACCCATGCTCCTTATCATACTTTCAGTCTGCAGTTTAGCACATTCTAGTTCATCAGGATCTTCCTCCTCGTTCTCTGAACTTTTCCTCTTTGTTCCTAGAATCTTATTCATTTTCAACTTTTTCTACCATCTCTTCATCCCTTTTTTTAGCCTGTGATAAAGTAGGACACTACAAATATATATGCTCATTATACAAACTTCGTCTCGATATTAACAAAAACAATGCCGCCAAAATGACAGGAAACAAATTACTACTGTGAAGCAGCTTTGCCACACCACTTTAAATACAACTAAGAAAGAAATTTCCCCACAAAATGACTTCAAAAAAATAAACATCATATAGTGATGTTTATAATGTAATATGTTATGTTAGTAATGAAAAAACGGATATGATGCTTGGTGAGGCTAGACATTTCAATTTCATTTAAAAGACCTTAGGAACATAATATCTCAAAAATATATATTGTGCTGTGTCAAGTGAATATTAAAGATTCAAAATAACACAAAAAACAAAAATTGAAAATTTTGGTTCTATGATGTGTACAACCTCCCCTTAACCCTTAGACTCTGTTTGGGTTCTTTTGTGACCCCAGTCACAAATAATGTTTTGCAACACTGAAAATTATTCACATGAACTTCTCCTTATAGATATGTTATTTACTTCCAGTTTTACGTGTGTTGTAAACTTTTCAGTTTGTTTATTTCTCTTGGTTTGAGGTAATTTTACTTTTTATGCAGCTAGGGTCAGAAATGCTCCCAAATAGATTTCACGTTACACACCTAAAATATCAGAACAATTCTAAAAACATATCCATTTCTGTTTTATTATATGTTGATGTTTCTGAATGAAAATGTGGCATATTTGTCTATTACGAGTGAGTAGTTTTATATCAGACATTCTCATGCTCATGCCAATGTATAGTTATAAATAAGGATATGCTAGATTTTTATACTGTTATTTATTGTTTTTTTAGAATGATATAGTCAATGAAGCAAAAGTATCATTTTCTTAATAATTCCAAATAGAATCCATGGGGGCGTAATTCCAGTAGCACATATGGGGTCAAGAGTCCATGTAAGTAATGCAGAAACAGAGTTGAAGGGTTAAGCAAACTTCTAAGAATCAATCTCCACATCATCTACAAGACATTGGTCTCCAAAAGAGAGAGTTGAATATACTGCATAAGAACATCATCGTAAGACCATTATTGCACTTCTTGTGGCACACCGTTGTTTTCTGTCACCTCTTCCGGTGTCTTACATTTCAACAGTATAGGCTAGTATGACACGTGTGACAACTGAAAATTACTAAAGTGATATGAAACTTATGTGTACTGTAGGCATGACATGTGTGTTAGTGTATGGCACTATCTGGATGACCCCTGAAGAGTTTTGAAACTTGAAACTTTCTTCTGCAACTTTTAGGAAAAAAGCTGTCCATTTTACTCTCATGTGTCTTACAGACACTGTCTAACAGAGACTTTACACTATTTGATAAGTTTGCAGTTAAGTGCAGAAGTACAAGAAGCAAAACTTCTGAGGGCTAGATGAGATACATGCTAAGTGTATATTGGAAAATTATAAGTTACCATAAAATAATTTTAAAGTAATGAAAAGTTTTATTTTTAACCATGCAGCCAGAGAGGAAAATACCCCACTACCTAGTCATATACACAATTTAGATAAGGACAAGGATACATTAATAAAAAATAAAAGCTTGATTTAATAATTTTTTACTGTATCTCTAAACCTTTGTACAATGTTCTCCAGTTGGCATTAATTACACTAGGCATACAGCTCTGGACACGTCACAGCACTCAGCAATTTCCTTTGCATCTCTGTGATGCTTGAACATTATTCTTCAGTACTGATCAAGTCCCTTTGACTAGTTTTTAATGAAACTTGCCTGATGGCAATACTGTAACTGCACAAGCAACACACGAGAGGTGTTTCACACAAAGGCAAATTTGCCTACATAGTTTCAAAAATTCTCTTTCAGTCCAGCATTTAATACAGTAACAATTATATTTTATGGGATTTCCAAGTGCTTTCTGTTTTGGAGTTTGGGTGACATCTGAATCTTGGGAAAGGAATTTGAAACACACGTTTGAATGCACAAGTAGTACTTTTAGTTCAAAGCAGCTCTGTGCAAACAGTTTTAAGATTCCTGACACAAAAGACTATTTGTCTGAACATTGTATATAAATTTTCATACAATAGACTGGTAAATGTCATGAAACAGTATTTTTCAACATTGGAAAATAACCCATCACCATAACCTGCACCTCTGAAACAGTATACAACCAAAATGCAGAAATGAAGGCAAAATACTTGTAACATGAAATTAATAATTCTCACAGTGAACTTTTTACAATGTGCAACTAAAAAATTATACATATCTTATAATGATGATGACTATACCACAGTAATATTGGTTCCATTTCAATTGCAATGAACTCACTGTACAAGTTTCGACTTTTTCACCAAAGCAAACGATGAAAAAATCACCTATAATATTAAACTATCAAACTGTACATTTTACCTCTATTTCATTAGTAATGCCACAGATGAAACAAATGTCTGGATGTGTTTCCTTACATCCAGAAAAGGTATCGAATTGAACAAACAAATCCAGGTTGATGTTAATAACGGCTGTTAATGGCAACTAAGATTGCTAATACTCTGAGCCTGGTGGGTGGTTGAGGAACTCTATGGGGCTCTATGATGTGTTCATGACAGTTTCTTTCCAAGCTGAATTGCTTGAAGTTTACATGACACAGTTTCATCTGGCCTTTGATGCAATGTTATAAGTTTATTCTTGTCGTGTAATTTTTGACAAACACTGACATTAAGTACTAACATTCAAGTAATTGTATTGATTTTGAAAATCTTTGATAACTGACTAGGAAGAGAATCACACTCACATTTCGTACTCATTCCAAACCTCATATTCACAAACAAATAAATCCATTTTCTCTTCTGTAGAAAACCACCCAATCAGTATATATTTTCACATATTTATATATGCAACTCTCAAGACAAGAAAAATGCCCCAATATTGCATATATCATTTAAATGTAGAAAAAGATTATCTCAAGAAATCCCTCTCTCATTTTTAAAAAAGTGCAAGCTAACATACAGCTCATTTACAATGTTTTTGAAGAGGAAATCTACAGTTCCTTTAGAAATGTTAAATTCACTGCAAATTACTAAATATATTATGTGATATCAAAATATGCATAATGATAAAGATTAGGTAGAGATAATAGAAACTGTTATTTAAAAAATCATACTTTTTAAGCTCAGTTTGAGAATACCAAATATCTTGGATTATGAGCATAATGACGATCCTAATTGGGTACATTTTTAATTATCAATGGAGCACACATTCAGGTATTTACACAGTCAATGGTAGCTCAGTCTAGTACACACACAGCACCACACTCATGTCAGTCTCGTTAGAAATACAAACAAGACACATGATTCATTGAACAGAAACTAATATCCAAGGACTTTGAACCTATGAGGTATAAATTTTTTTATAAAATTTCAGACTTGGCTGGGATGACATATACACATTAGATATGCTTCACTTTGGGTAGGCATGAGGAATAAGTGGTTGATCTTCTCTTTCTTGACCAGGGGAACCACTCATATAGCCTGGTGAAGGTGATTCTGACTTCTCAGGCACAGGAGTAATGTTTGCGTAAGGTGCGACCAAACCCCGGAGCTGGTGTCCTCCTTTGTCAATAGGAGCTGGTCCAGGACAGTGTGCCTGAAACAAGATAATAATCAGTTTCTAATGTACAATCACACCAGGTTTGATTTGATTGAAAATTATTTTGATGAAAATTATGGAATAATATTCAATGCATGTACTTTTCACATAAAGCAAGCATAAATTTGAAAAGGACAGGATGCTATCAACAAAATCAATAATTTGGTTCAATAAAAATTTAGATTTTAATTTTACACAAAATACAAACCATACAACACATCTTTAAAGCTACATTTCTACTAGAAAAGAACAATTTCTCTAAGCATATAAAGTCCTACATGCATTAGTTGGCTAGCACATGACAATTTTATATCTTATAAGTTGGTACAGTTTGAATACACAGTAATTTTGTACCTATAAATTGCTGTCACAGCCATTAACTTTTAAAATTACTATTTTTATTAAAAAAAAAGTGAGTTAATAAATTGACTGAAATTGGACTTTATGTCTCATTTGTTTTGAAGATACTTCTTCATTTCCCTATTAGTTTATGGCATTTCTTTTAAGTTTCACCAACTACTTGATTTTCCAATCTCATCCAATTCAATGGCATAAATTGTATTACATAAATCAGCCATATTTCAATGAATATTTCCTACATAATTATTATTTACATTTAATATTGACTTTTAACAAATTTGAGGATCTGAATTCAACTGCATCATTATTCAGCCTGTGCATCAATTTTTTGGTCTGTTGTGGTCTGTACTGCTACTAGACAATTTCAGTCCTAGAGCAAAACTGAACTCTTTGCCCACAAAAAATAACAATTTTGAAAAACATATGAAAGTTTGAAAAAATATGCAAGTGTGTATGAGTGTGCATAAGTGTGAATGCAAGTGTGTCAGTGTGCATGTTTGTGAGTGTGTTCAAGGGTGTGAAAAATGAGCGTGAGAGTGATCTTCATGTGATAGTTGCTATCTGGGACTGGTGGAGAAACACTTCCTAGTTTGGGTGAGTGAAGGCTGGTGTGTGCAGCAAACAGGAAGGAGGAGGTGTGAGTGAAAGGAGTCTCTCGCTATCCAGACAAGCTGTTGTTGGGAGAGGAAGGATAGGAAAGGGAGGGAGAGAAGGGGAAATTTCAGATGAATGAGTGTTTGGATTCGAGTCTGTTTGTCAAGGGGTATATGATGCCTGTTTTTGGTGGGAGAGAAGGTGCAATTGATTGCGACTACGCAAGAGTGACAGTGTGTGTGTGTGTGTGTGTGTGTGTGTGTGTGTGTGTGTGTGTGTGTGTGTGTGCGTGTGCGCGCGTGTGCGTGGTGTGTGTGGTGTGTTTTTGTGAGGGTGGAAGAGAGTGGAGTGCTCATGATCCAATCAATTTTGGGTCCACTAACTTTCAGGACCCCTGTTGACATTTGCCGAGTGACAGCACTGAAGAAATCATCCATTATTTTGGTTTACTTTCATGATCTAGTTAAGAGAAAATTTGAATTCCTCTTATTCTTCTCTTATATTTTCTCATAAAGATTCTTAATTCATTGTTTCTATTTATTCTACTAGAGAAACAAAATATGAAAAGCACACTCTCAGATCAATGAAAGCAAGATTTTTAAAATTTGTTCTTCTACTAAAGTGAATATTTGGACTTATAATTACATAAAACCGCTAATTTAACCAATCAATTAACTTTTTTTTCACTTTCACAATTTACTCATACACTTGGCCAATATTATTACATAATTACTAGGACTAAAGCAAGAGGAAGTAATTTTATACAAATATACATCAATTTATACTAATACTTAAACAAATAACTATTTCTACTTAGCTCATTGGATAGCACCAATTACAAAAGAAACCATTTTTTACTAATGTTGACAGAATACAAAGTTCATGCTAGTTTCATATAAACATAGGATGCAGCAGACTGGTTTCAGCCATAATACCTCTCATTAGTTACATTTCTACACTCCACAATGCAAAGCTTCTCTGAATATACAATTTTTGTTATTTCTGGATATTTAGAACTTACATACTAATTTATACCTTCAAATCTCCCTCCAAAATAGATCGGTCAATGAGCTGGTATTCCTTTCCAGATCTAGGTCGAAGAGTAGTGGTAGCAGGTCGACCGAGTCTAAAATAAAATGAAACTAGAATTATTTTTTTATTCATTTAATTTATAATACATAAAATTGTAAAAATCATTTTTCTTTACCTCAAACTATCTGGAGTATCAGATGAACTATGGGAGGACAGGGAGAGGGTTTCAATATAGTCAGACATATCTGATGTCCCACTGCTAGTACTACGAGAATCCATGTATGGTACAACCATTGCTCCATCACCACCTGGACTTTGGAAGCCTAAAACCACAACAAAAAAATCAAATATTGCTAAAGCTATCTTCTATTTTCTAATATTTTATATTAAATAATAACAACAACAAATTGACAAAACATCTAATTTTCCATCCTATCAAGAAAATATGTAATTGGACTTCAATGGTTATAACAATAAATTTAATTTTCTAAAGAAGACAAAAGAATAGTTTTTGGAGTAACACATACCTTTAGTACCATCCCGTTTAGCTGGACAGATAGGCACTTCAGCTTCAGCAGATGATGACTTAGCTGGAATCTTAATTTTCTGGAACTGGAAGCTGAGCTCTCGAAGTGGGTCCACAGATTTTGAACGCCTTGGTAATGACGCATGGAGACACAAAGCTCCAGGGTGTCGAGCTGCTAATGCGTGGTGATGACGTCTTGCAGACATGGCTGTTGTAAGAGGAAGTTCAAACTCTGCAAAATCTGCTCCTCTTTGCCTTAAAGACCCGGTTGAAACACCAGAATCATTGGAACTGCTTGAGTCTCGGTTATTTCCTTTACACGGGACACTCGATGATCTCCGAATGTGTACCTGTACAGATCATTGATATGTAGTTATGCTTAAAAGTCAAATATATTTGATGGTTCATAACACTGAAAATTGTATTAAGAAATACAAATCTTGGAATATTTAGGAATATTAATAGCATAAGAACTGATAAAGCAATTCCTTTTCATTTAATTCCAGTGTCTATTCTCTAAAAAAGGTTTTGAAAAGGATCCACAAATCTGAAATTCTAATAAAAAGATTTTTAAGAATCATAGTTTTTAAGTATTTATATTTTCCCCCTCTTGATCAGGTGTTTCGTCTAGATCACTTGATCCTTTGAGCAAATGCTAAAATGATCCCTTGTTTTGCTCTTGGACATAATTGTAGCACGATATCTGTGCATGTTCTCTTGAGCTCAGAGGGGAATAGGGTAGGAATTCCAGAGTTCAAGAAAATGTGAACAGATTGCACTTCCTCCTCAAGTACATAACACACAGTTTCAAGTTTTTTGATGTTAAATAAATAAAAGAGGAAAAAGTACTGGCAGACATTAATAATATATGTTTGTATGATTGACTTACGGAAGAAGGAGACAAGACTTCATTTTGGGATGGCTGTGTACCCTGCGTTCCATCCAGTACACCACTTTCTCTCACAAGAGTTCTTAAAGAACCACTGCTTGCACTGCCAGAATCAGTTTCCTCTTCTGTGGCTACTGGTGCTTCCCCTGCCACAGGTGCAGAAGTAACTTCTGTGGCTACTGGTCTTTCTGAAACTTGTTGCCGTTGAGACACCTCTTGTTGATCTGTTTCAGATACTGTAACAGGTGGTGTTGGTGCAGATGTTTTTCTAGTTGGTTCAGGATTTGTCAGTTTTGTTTGTGATGACGAGATGGGACGTTCAGGAAGACCACTATCAAAGTCATCACATCCACCATCAAGATAACGTGAGGAGTCTGCTGAACTTGATCTCTTGCGTGTTAACATTTGTGTTCGTCGCGTATCATCAGCAGTATCCATAAGAAGGCGTCGCAGGTAAGGACTGTTTGCTGAATGGTGCATCATCATCATAGCAGAGCCAGGAACACGTGGAAATTCAGAATCAGAACGCTTCCGACTTCGATCTACCACTGGGGCTGTTAAGCTAGGAATACTGGCTGATTTTTCTGATGGTAGCCCCTGATCGACTTTCAGTTTATTACATGTAGTATTTGCATTGGTAATTGGAGACATAGGTAAGTAACCAGGAAAATTTTTATTTCCTTCATTCTGCAAATGTTTTGTAGGTTCCATCATGAGGTAGTCATCTTGCCTGTTACTGGAGGCATCTGAGCTTTCTGTTAGTGCAGATACTGTCATTACATTTGAATCTGTTTCTACTTCAGGTGTTGTTGTTTCTGACTTATGTTGTGTTGAACTTGCTTGTTGAATGTGACATGCATGCCCACATTTATTACAGTATTTGACACCATTATTAATAGTGTAAGACAAAGATGGATCTTCCGACATATTTCTAGCATCTTCAAATTCTCCTGCAATTGCTTCTGCTTCTTGCTGAGAAATTCCTGCTCTCTGTAATACATCTTTTGCATTTTCATAGTATTCTAAAGACTGTGCAAAGTCAATATTTTCATAATTAGTGCCAACACCTTCTTGTGTCGCATTTGAAGTGTCTTGACTAACAGTGGAGATGGCAACACCCTCTGCTGTGGGTTCTACATTTACATAATTAGATGAATCAGGTTTGGGACACATCTGCACAACATCTGGAGACACTTGGGATTCTATTGGACCAGTCTCCTGTTGCTGATCACCACTAGTCAGACGACGATTGGTCTTTTTGGATTTGTCAACAGTTGCGTAAATAGCAATTTCTCCACTGGCATTTACAACAGGCATCTTTCCTTCTCCACTAAGTTTTACTTTATGAATAGGTACTCCTGTATTCTCCATACCATTTCCACGCCGGCAATAGGGAAGCATCATCCAGTTTTCAGCCCAACACATTACTCGTTGGCAAGGACAACTGGCTGCAGTTGTGGTAATTTCTTCATGTTCAGAAACCATTTTTGAAGTTTCAATTTGAGACGTTATAACAACAGACTTCTTTGTTGTATACTTAATGATGCAACCACAAGGTTTACGTAAAGTCTTCACCATTGGAGGGGTATCATAATTTCCATATTGTAAATCACTCACTGCAGGTGATCCTAGACAGTCTTTCAGATTCTTTGGTGTGTCATAATATTCATCACATTGTTGAGAAGAGATGGACATACGTTGTTCATCTTGTTTGGCATCATCTCGCATTTGTTCCTGAAACATATTAGATAACAATATTAATAATCATAAATTTAACTGGTAATGAAATAAATAAAAATACATTTTTCATGAATAACTTTCCAGAAAGAGGAAAGATTTCAAAATAGAAAGGTGAATAGTTTTAACTACGCTCCAAAGAAAAATGGTAATAAGAATACTTGAAACCTGGGTATGCAACTATTTCTTATTATTCCACATAACACACAAAGATAATTTGCGATTTTGAATTACTTTTCTATTGATAGGATGATAAATTTGTTGTTAATTTTTTGATTTAATATGGAAAATCCACCAATAAATAAGTGGCTCATTTTACAGAGACCTCTCAAAGAATCTTACATAAAATTCTGTAGGACTTTGAATACATTTATATGAACAAAGGAATGAATTGATAAATGAATTAAAAGTAAAGAAATAAAGCTTGTTGACCAAAACCCACCTTTGGATATGTTGTTCCACCCAACAATGACTTTGGTACATCATAATTTTCATATGGTCCAACAGGATATGCTACAGAAACAGAATCGTGCTTTGCTTGCTGCATTGGTTGTTGAAGTACCACACCAGGATAATGATGGCATAAGCACACAGGCCCTGTGTTTGGAGTTGAAACAGGTGCAGGAGTGGTTGACAGGGGTAGTGGCATAGGTGGTTTCTTTACTTTCTTTTTAGAAGGAGAATCTGAGTCAGAGGTTCGACCAGCTTGTACATTGCTGGTATTCATTTGAGGTGGTTTAGGTGGTCGAGATGGGGGACAGCATGAACAAGGAGCTGCAGGTGGAAGAGGTTTGATGCCAGGACCTTGACTGCCACTTGAAGGAGTTTTTGGACTTTTAGGAGGTATAGTTGGAGGTGCCCCATGATAAAGGTGTGGTGTTCCAGCAGTTGACATTGGTCGAGGTCTATCATACCTGGAAAGAATTATTTTTTCAGTGAATGAGCATTGTTTTATTTAAAAGTATGCTTACTGGATAATGTGAATGCCAAGACATTTTTTCCATTTCCAAACTTTTAGTTCTTTCAATAAGTACTTAAAATTTGATAATGTCAAAATCAATGTTTTGCAGAAGAAGCAGAAGCAGAAGAAGAAGCGAAGAAGAAGAAGAAGCAAAGAAGAAGCAAAAGAAGAAGAAGAAGAAGAAGAAGATTATGATGATGATGATGATGATGATGATATCACTCATTCTAATTTGTGAATAATGGAGTAAATTAACATACCAACAATCAGGAGCTGCAGAGAATCGTGGCACACAATATTCAGAAGAAGTTCCCCCACTGCTGCTACTATGTGAGGATACTGAAGAACGATCACAACTGCTGGATGCACGTGGGTAGTGCATATGACAGACTGGCATGGATCCTAGGGGCATTCCCATAGGTCCTTGTGGAGGTGGCTGTGATTGTGGGCTTGGACCACCATCCATTGTCCATGCTGGGCTGAAAGGAACCTGCAGAGAAAAAATGTAAACATTATTGTTATTTGAAGTGTTTTAAACAATTTTATTCTTGAAGAATAGAAAATCTATAATTTGTCCACCACAATTTAACATGTTTTTATCATTATTAGAACCCACATTGTTGGCAAAATGCCTTTTTATTATTGCTGTTATTTTCAGGTATTTTAAAAGTCTTCAGTCAGAAAGTGTTCCAGGCTCCAGTTCCTGAAGTACTAAAAATTGCTACGTAAAAGGGAGATGACACCAATAAAGATTCTTGGATTTCTCTTATTAATGCCCACAGGATTTGTTTAGCCATGACAAATTTCATCGCTTGTTGTAGCAAGGACTTAGAGCTCTTTTAAAAACAGATATTTCTGTATATTCAACATGATTTGCATCGTTACTCATAATTACAGGAATTTGTGTAATAAAAACAATAACAGTGTTTTTATAAATGCCATTCATGGATTCAAAAGAGCATCCATACACTGTTTTACTCTTCATTAGCATTTCATAGGCAGCATTGCAGTGATATAATTACATCGGCATCATGACTAAATTTGGGGGAGGCATTAGGAATAATTTTCAGTATTTATATTAAAAAAACATTATTTGTGATAGATAAACGATTTTGTGAAATCCTTGATAGAGATAAATAAAATAAATATTATTGTTGATGTGCAATCAATGTTGCAAAAAATTAATGCTTCCATGTAAGTTTAATGATGGAAAAATGATCTTAATAATTATGAATGTAAGCTTCTTTGTCATGTTTTATATACCTTTTTGCACCCACCCAAAGTAGTCGGAATAACTTTCCTATTTGCAAACCTTTTTTTTTAGTAAAATATGCTTTTTGTTGGTAAAAATAAAAGTCTTTTTGCCTGCCTACTTGAGGAGAGCTGCAATGACGAGACCTTTGGCGCGCAGGACTCACCATGCCGGCCGTGGGCGTGTTGGTGTTGGTGGCGGTGGAGGAGCGGGACATGGAGGGCGCGCCCAGCTTGCTGATGCACGAGGCGCAGCGCTCCAGCGCCGGGGGCAGGCCGCGCCCGCCGGGGTACGCGCCGCCGCCCGCGCCGCCGCCGCCCTCGCCGCCGCCCCACCCGCCCTCGCCCGCGTGGAACGGCTCGTGGTGCAGGTCGCTGACGGATGCCGTGTCGCCGCACCCGTAGTTGGAGTCCAGGTCGGCGTTGTGCTGCCCCGCCGCCGACTCCGCCGACGACCAGAACGGCGACGTGCTGCCGTGGTGGAGTCTGCGCCAAGAGGTCGAACTAACCAATTAAACAGAAGGAAAAATTATAACAAACTTGCATGATGTATGTTGCACACGACCAACAATTTTTTTAGTAATCAAAAGTTTTAATAATTAAATCTAAAATTTAAATTAAACTTTTTTATTGTTTCCGAAACGAATTCACAAAATTCTCGTAAATACAAAATATATTATTTCGTCAATATACACATATATGATACGCGAAGAACAACGCAAAAAAAAGTATTCTGAAAACTCAAAATCAAAAATGTTAACAAAGCGCAAAATAAGAAAATAAAATAAATACAACATGTACATTAGAGCAAAATTTATTTTCTCTTCTCTAAAAAACTAGCGAAATTAGAAACGGAATGGTGCACTACGTTCACAACTATAGGCGACTTATTAAGAAAATCCTCGTTTATGTGGAGAGATCTCGGATCAATTCCACGCATTTCTTTAACCATTTAACGCTCTACATATTCCTCCGTTAGTTATTATTTGGCATTTTGGCTTCACCTACACGGCCACTGTGAATGGAGCGTTGCCGATTTCATGACTGGAAAGGACTTTGATTGGAAAATGGCTTTCGTTGCAAAAATACCACAATGGAACTTTCAGAGCTTCTGTCTGCCGTAGCAGCAGCAACCGGTCTAGGCGGAACGATAAACATGTATAAGTATGCATTAGGCATTTTAGGGTCGTATTAATACGACTTTCGACAGCTACAGGTGTTCCCAGGCCAGGACCATTCTTTTATTGTTCACGTCTGGGGTAAGGGAGACACGTGGCGATAATGTTTTCTCAAGCTTGCTTGGCCTGTCTAAACATTTTTTTTCGCCACACAGCTATGGGAAGGGATGATTTTGAAAGCTGTATTATGCCGCTTCGTTCTGCCTCGGCGGTCATCGAACCCGGGGCCGCCTCCCAGAAAACTAGCACTTTGCCCATGAGTCACCCGAGGGGCTTACACGTCCATAAAAATTCTTTTTTGTTGAAAGTTTCCATCACATGTGCACGTGGAAAAAGTAATAATCATCGTCCTCTCTGCATTCTCTAATACACGTACACACACATGTGATTGGTAGGCTAATTGTCGAGCACTGCCGTTTGGCAGACGCACGAAATCTCGTAACGTGCTGAACACTAGTGTACGAGGATTTGCCTCGCAACTAGGGGCGCATGCCTTGAGCCCCGTCTCACCTGCAGGGGCAGAGCAGGTCCTCCGCGCTGGGGTGGCGCGAGGCGTGAGCGCAGGCCCCCGCGCCGCCGTCGCCGCCCGCGCCCCCCGCCGCCGCCGCCGCGCAGTTGCAGCACTGGTCGGCCAGCAGCGCGGCCGCGGCCTCGGGCGTGAGGCCGGCCAGGCCCGCGCCGCCCGCCGCGCCCAGCAGCAGCGAGTCGGCGCAGCTCAGGTCGGAGGCGCGCGTGTCCGGGCGCGAGTGCAGCTGCTTGCGCGGGCTGTCCATGGCTGCCGGGCACACGGAACCAATCCACTCACTCACTGGTTAGCGACTCCGGGCGAGGCAACTGCTTGGTCCCGTAAGTGTAAGGCATGCTTGTTATTCGGGAGGGGGCGATGATCTTCCCCCGCTGCCTGGTGAAATACGGCCGACCTACGTCGTTTTCCCAAATCGTATCTCCCACCAGCGGGGCAAGCTCCAAGCTCCCGACAAGAGTGATAGTGTAGTGCATGTGAGTGTAAGTAAGGGATAGAGAAAGGAAAAGGAAGAGGAAAGAAAGATCGCGCGCGGTTCGTGGCCCGTTTGTTAGGGTACTACTCCGGTATTCGCCTCGTGTTGGTCGGAGAAACCACGGAAAAGTACTGATCAGAGGAGACGACTGCTAAAATTCTCCTCCATAAAGAGGCTGAATTCCACCTAACTGCCTAGCTAGTGTCAAGAATCCTGCCACAATCAGGACTCGAATCCTAGGACCTCCAGGTGAGAGGTCTTGCAGTGACATCAATTGATGCTACCTCTCCTGGTGAGTGGAATCGAATACACCTTGAAATGGAAAGCATATTTCCAAAGTGACGAATCTCTATGAGTTTTTGAGAGAGGAAAATATTCAAATTCAGCCTTACAGTTCAAGATGGGGTCTTCAAGACCTTTTTATCATAGGAGAAATCCATTTTTGGACACTATTTTTCAGTTAAGTGGAGAAGCGTCTTAATTTATTCATTCTAAATACCATTGGGTGGAGGAAGGGGGTTACATTTTTCATTGTGCTTGGGGCCAGTACTTGCCCTCTCTCATAACATTTGAATCAATCAGCATATTTATAGAAGATCGAAGACGCTACTGATTTATTTTCTTGATAAAGATTATTCACAGTGACTTAGAGTTCAATGTAAAGAACAATAATAAAATAAACAATTCAATATTCTAGCGATAATTTATTTTGTCTCACGCAAGACAAGAAGTAAAAGATGTAATAAAACATATGTGTAAATCGTGAGTGAAGTGCCGTTCATGATGTGGTGTGTGATGAGATATGATATCGTGTGATTACGGCGTGGTGTGGTGTGGTTTGGCATAGTGTGATTTTGTATCGATTGGTTTGAATTGGTATGGATTGGTGAGGGAAGGAGTGGTAGTGTGGCTAGGCGTGGTGTGGATTGGTGCGGCATAGTGAGAGGTGTGGTGTTGAGTGTGGAGTGGTGGGAATGGTGTGGTGTGATGCGCGAGGTGAATTGTGATGTGATGGTGTGGTTGATATGGTGGGCATGGGTGGTGAATGTGGCGAGTTGGGTGAGGTGATCTTGTTCATACGGCGGATGTGATGTAGTAGTTAAATGCGGTGGATTGTACTGGGTTGGTTTGGTACTGGGGATTCAGAGATTTATGATGGTTGCGAGGTAAAGTTGAGTGACATCTTCTGTCTAGAGAGGGTGGAGAACACGCAGTTGGAGTTTGGTGTGAGGGTTCGAGTTGAGCAGGCGGCCGGCGCACTCACCCGAGAGCTTGCGCGCCACGGGGCGGCGGCGCGCCGCCAGCTTGCCTTGCGCCGCCAGCTGGAAGGTGCCGGTGATCTCCTCGCCCTGGTCCGTCACGCACACGTGCAGGCCCTCGCCGCGCCCGCAGCGCGAGCCGCCCTCGAAGCAGAAGCGGCCCTCCACCACGCCGTAGCGCCTGCGAAGCACACCGCACTGCTCAGGGGACTACTTGGCTCATGAGGCGCTACTGCATACTAGGACGTGAGATCTGGCGCAGACCTCCACTTTGGTATGCGCATATATATATGTATATAAGATATATATCTTACCGATATATTATATAGGTGTCCGAGAAGGAAACGCCGAAACTTCGAAAATAAGATCTTTTCACAAATTTTAAGTATAATATGTCTAATAAACTCCTTACATATTCCGAATGGCTCAGCGGCAATAAGAACTCAGAAGTGCTTCGGGAGAGTAGTCGAATAGTGTAAATTATGTGCCCCTTTATTTTTGTGCAAAATTTTCTTTCTGAACAAATATATTCATTTTTTGTTGTTGTAAATATTAAACAGTTTACAAGCTTCTGCAGGGTTCATTAGTTTCTGCAACGCAAATTTTTGTATAAAAAGTTATTTTTTCAACTATGAGTGCTCAGCCATTCGAAATACCAAGGAGTTTATTAGACAAAATATACTTAAAATTGTCTTTAGAGCTTAATTTCGTAGTTTCGGCGTTCCCTCTCCGGATATTCTAAATGGTTGTATAATGCTCATTATCTACAAACATGATTTCTATTATATATTAAATTATCCATTTAAAATTGTATGTCATGTAAATTATCACGGTATAAAAACAATAAACCTCCCCCTACAATGTTCCATTAATTACATGTTTCGTTTTAATACGCGCATGTGCCTCATGAGCACTTCCGTAAGCCTAACGAGCATTTAACCCCCGCGCGCCGCCTGCGAGTGGCGGGGGCTTCGCCGTGTGGCTGGGCGCACCTGAGCTGGCCGATCTCCCAGAAGCCCGCCAGCCGCGGCGGCACGCCCGTCGTGATGCAGAAGCGCTGGTCCATGACGTGCAGGCGCGCGGGGCCCGTGGCCAGCTTCGCCTTGGGCGGCGCGCTCGTGATCTGGATGAGGAATTGCTGGTCTGAAACACAGTTGCGCCCTCGGTCAGCACATCAGGGTGGTTCTCGCGGAAAGGTTCAGATGCGGCGTCGCAGCAAACATTGCGGGGTGGAGTAAATTTTTAGGTCTTAACGCGGTACATCTCTTTTCCACTTTCCCCCCTCTTAATTTCTACTGGATGCCGACCCCGATATTGCTGTTGTAGTGGGGGGGGGAGGGTACTCCATTTATTGTGTGAATATCAACAAACACTACACAATCAAAATAATACTACGTTCTCCTATGCATTTTTATTGTTCCTCTGATTATCCGATCGTTTGTTTTGTACCGACCATGTCGCGATCCCATGTGTGACGATGATGGGTTGTTCTATATACCGATTCAAGAAGACAAAATATAGGCAGAACACATAACAAAGACAGATCCCCAGGTCGACTTTCTTTGCAGCCCAAATGACCACGCATTTCTGAATTTTTTCAATGTGGACTTGGGGGGGGGGG
>BOPP01000064.1:39367-60797 GCA_017312745.1 Gryllus bimaculatus
CGAATTTCGGACATTCGGTCAGAGAGCTTGCAGTGACATCAGTTGGTTGCTGGGTGGACTGACGGAGTGTGTGGGTGGCTGGACGAGTGGCGTGGCGTGGATGGGGCGAGGTGAGTGGGTGGATGGACGAGTGGTGGTGGATGGGCGAGTCGAGTGGTAGTGATGGACGATGTGAGGTGGGGTGGATGGGACGAAGGCGTGGGTGGATGGCGAGTGGGTGGGTGGATGGACAAGTGAGTGGGTGGATGGCACAGTGAGTGGTGCGATGGACGAAGTGAGTGGGTGGATGGCGAGTGGGTGGTGGATGGGACGCGTGTGTGGGTGGGATGGACGAGTGAGTGTGGTGGATGACGAGTGAGTGGGTGGATGGAGCTGAGTGAGTGTGGTGGTATGGACGAGTGAGTGGGTGGAGCGATGTGATTGGGTGGATGGGAGCGAGTGAGTGGTGGAGGACGAGTGCTGTGGGTGGATGGACGAGTGAGTGGCGTGGTGGACAAGCGTGTGTGGTGGAAGACGAGGCGTGGTCGGGGGATGGTGCGAGCGTGTGGGTGCATGGCGAGTGTTGTAGGTGGCGTAGTATGGACGAGTGGCAGTGGGTGCGTGGGTGGATGGACGAGTGAGTGGAAGTTATCGACAAATCAGCATCTAACGCATTTAACATTCGTATCTAAAATCGCAAGAAACGCCTTTAATATATTCTTTAATGATGACGTACAAATACGAAATTGTCCCACTGCCCAATCGAAGCAACACGAAAATGCGCGCGAAGCAGCTCCGTGAGCGGGCGCAGGCAGGCAGGCAGGCAGTCATAACGAACGCCTCCGCTGACACGCACGTCCCGCCCCTCTTCTTCGATCACACCCTACCCTGGCCTTCACGTTCCTCTCTCTCTCCCCCATTAAAGGAAATCAATTATTTATCTGACGAGCACAGGCCGCGCGCGCGCTCAGTCTGGTAATGGGATTGTCGGCGAACGGCACTTGTCCGCCGCCACCGCCGCTACCACCCGGGCGGGGGGGAGGGGGGGCGAACTCACTCGTAGCTGAGCCGTCCTTTGGAGGCTTAGACGCGTTGGGACAGAGAGAGAGAGAGAGGGAGATATCTGCTGCCTTGACTTCTCAACTAATTCCCTTTCTTGCTTTCAGCATATGAACATGGATTTTGGAGGAAGAGAGGCACCATTTTCAAGATGAGATGTAACTCAATATCTCTGCGTTCGAAACTGGTAGGGACGGATCTGCAGACGTAGGGAGAAGGTAACATGAAAAAAAAATTAAAATGCTTGATAAATTAAACCAACGCTGTAAACATCCAAACGGAATAATTTATTTGTCATGCATTTCATTCAATTGAACTAGACGCTTGCCCGCTTTCACTACGTCGATTCTTAAGTATCAAGAATTATTGTAAAGTAGGTCATATAAACACCAAGGTTTCGGCTTTTATAAAGTTTCCTCCAGACGTAGAAGCCGAAATGTTGACATTTTAAGAATTGTGTTTTCTTTATATGAGCGGCACTAAAGATATTCTCCATTACTCATACGCACTTATCAAAATGTATGTTTCCGAAGAATAAAATTGAAGTTTTCTTTAATAGAAACATCAGAATCTCATATTAAGAGATATATGGAGGACAAAGATTGTTTTTTCTAAAGGAAACTCGCCTAAGTGAGAAATTAGCTTAGGAATATCATTGTATTTTCACTTAAAATGCCCTTAATTTTTACTTTTTTTGGGCATAACGTATGATGTTTACTTTTTCGATATTACCATGAATTTTCTTTTAGGAGCCCAAGTAATAAAAATGAAATATACGTTCCTTCAGACGCCCCTTCCTCGTCTTCCACGCAATCGCAATACTTTCGAAAGACAACCAACACCATTATCATCATGATGAAAGATTCAATACAAAATACGATAATGAGTCTTCCGCCTCGTCAAATACTCAAATACCTCATGTCCTGATCATGAGCATAATGAGTGCTTGACGGAGACCGCAGATGTTAGCATCTTCCAAAAAACATTACACTGAGAAAGTGCGATCAGATTTTCACCTTTCACAAATGAACCGAGTTACTTCTGAATAGATTTTCCGTAGATGGGATGCTTTCTCATGCGCTTTGTCAGTGGACCTTCAGAGTAAATCCAATTAGTCACATGGGAAAATCGCGTTTCGATTTTTATTCGCACTAAGCGAACAACAAATTATCTGGAAGTCTACTCTTCAGATGTGCAATTCTTATAAGCGGAGTCTCTCACATGCGGTACGAAAATGCTCGTAATTTATTCACTGAAACTTTGGACGGCCAATATTGTCTCTCATAAACAGGATTCTATTCCAAGCAAATTTCTTATAACGGAATTTAGTGTAGACAAATGTCGATTAGACTCTCTTTCAGCAATATTGTTTGAATCTCTTCACAGAATGCGCAATTTCTGACAATTCACCATGCGCGTTGTTATGAACACTTTCTACGGTTAATCATGAAGTTTATTTTATTCATCACAATGAGACTTTAATTTTCAAGGAATTTTGGCTAATGAATCATCGCTGTTACAACTAAAACTTATCTTACGTAAAATAACATTATTGATCAATAAATATTAATTTTGGCTCATGCATTGCAGTTTTGTCGGTACAACGTGTAAGATGCATGCATGTGTAAACATGAATTGAAGTAACAACAAACGAATTGACATTGAATATCTGGATGAACTCAAAGAGAGAATATTATATTAACAATTTAGTATTTCCTTTGATTTACGTTACTTTTCGTATATTTTAATATTGCTGAATTTGTGGCTACTTTGAAACGTTACAGATAAAGAAAACAATTTCCCCTTGTAATGCAATGTTGAAAACATTACGAATAAAATAATACAGTTAAAGGGATGGCTCTCAATTCGTAATTGCATTTCGGGCCTTCAAGCATCTGAGAGAAGCCTTCATTCCAGTCATCTACTTTCAATTCCGCCCACTAAGCAGAAAAGAACTCTTTGCGGCCTTTGCGAGCGGGCAGGGCCCAGGGTGGGCTGTCGTGTACCGTGGGGCTGCGAAGCTGCCCTCGCCCGTGCCCGTAGGCTGCCCGTCGCCAGCTCGGCCCTGGGTCGCCGGGACGCCCCCCCTCCCGCCCCGCCCCGCCCCCGGCGCGGCGGCGGCTTCGTAATGGCTGCGCGGCGGCTCTTTGAAGTGAACCTTCGCGTAAAATTGTCTTAATGTGCGTCTTGTTGCCGCCGCGTTCGAACCATCGCATTCGGCGGTGAAATTGGGGAGGGCGGGGTGGACGAGGAGGCGAGGGGACAAATGCTTAGGAACGGGTGTGTGGGGCAGAGCCAAGGCAGGCTCGGAATCGGAGGGGGGTCGGGTTGGGAGGGGGAGGGCGAGTGAGTACTGAAGCGGGGGCGGGGACGGGAAGTGGTTGTATGAGGGCGCGCCGCAGACTCTGCCTCAACAGCGCCTCTGCAAACAATTTGGCCAACACACGTCCCTCACATGCTCTCACACACATACTTGTGCACACACGTACTTCGTCATAACATGACACGCCAATGTGTCGTCGCAACTCGACGTGCCCGTTTTCTCGCTTCCCCTTTCTCTGATGCTTTTAGGGAACCAGTGCTTCAGCGTATGAATTTAATTAAGTAAAAGGGGAGGCAGAAGTTAGATAGTAGATAAATTGTAATAAAGGTCTTAATCTATTTCATATAATTGCCAAAAGTTCTTATTTGCAAATGATGTCGTGTATCCCAAAGACAAGGCGAAATGTGAGGAATGAGAAAACATAACTTAGAACTTTTTTAAATTTCATCTCATTTTTGCAAAAATCCTAAAAGCTCTCTTAAAATATTTTCATTTCGGAATCAAATAAGGTCAGTATTTTCACAACAAGAACACATTGCTTTACTTTTTTTGGGTTTTAAATGTTATCGCAAAGTCCCAAACTTGAGCACATTGGAGCAAATCAATTTAACTACATAAGATAAACCACATATTTACGGCAAACTGCACATATCTTCACACTTATGAAGTTCTAATCATTACGAAATATTCGAATTTTATATCTTAAAATCACGTACATAATTTATTTGGAACAAGCTGCCGAAATTTGCGGAAGTATAATTAAAAACGCGTGTACTGCAACAGTCATGAATAAATCATGGCGAACAAGTCTGACATTAACGCTTTGTGCTAAATATAGTTTGGTTGATGTTTGTGTCTTCGTAAACGACACGTCCGAAATCAATTCACGTCGCCAAAGTACACCATTTTTTTAGTACTAGGGCAGAGTGCAGATGTGAACATGCAAACGTGTAAAACAACAAAGGTATTCAGTGCATTTTACAGCCACTCGCATCTGCGTGGTACTTGTTCGCCCGAAATCAATGGCCGGCTCCCTCGTGCGGACGGCGCCCGACCGCACCCCCCCTGCCCCTTCCGAGCGCTCTATGCGCTGTGTTCGCAGGCTGAGGACGGGAGCGGGAGGGCAGCCAGTAGGCAGTGACAGATGGGCGATTGGCGGGGTGGGTGGGCCAGGGCGCCCGTGCCCCTCCGCGCCTGGGCCACGGGACGCCGGTCGCCCTGGGCGAGCCCGCGGGGGGGGGGGGGGAGGAGGGGGCGGCGGCTTGGGCCTTGATATCTGCCCCGCCCGTCACCCCTCCACGACCACGGCGCCCCGGGCGGCAAACCCGCGAACGAACGCTGTGTAAGTATAGTGACGCACGCAGTGTGAAAAGGGCTTACCAGTTATTGAATATTGGGATATCCAGAAAATTTCACCAAAATGTACTGTAGAGTACAGTATAAAAATGAATACATACTTCGGGGAAGTTGATGGAAGTAGAAGCATTTTTTGAGACAATGAATATACCGTTATATTACATCGTATTTTTAACAAAGCTTCTACTATGTAGGATTTTTTCTTGCACCTCAATAAAATATTCTGATTATTTTTCTTTCTAAATATAACTAACGAAATTAGATCACATTTATTGCAGTATCTTAATATCAATGTGTATTTAATTACATAAATTGAACTTTGGCGGGCAGACAAAGGCACACTTACTGATTGCAACCACAAGAGTAATGTAGATTATTCAGAGTTATACAAGAGGTCCTTCACAAAGTCATTGCGACACAGATGCTGTTCTTCCTTGTTATAATTCTTGCAAAACTATATGAAATTATTCTTCCTAAAATATATTTTTCATGGCCTTCGAGTGACGTCTGCAGATACCCAGTGGAAGTCATGTCCGAAAGGCAGCTGAAGGCACAATATACGTACTGAAGGAAGTTAATAAAAAATGGCGAATCGACAGTGTGAGGGACAAATGAACGAGATAGGAGAATCGACATTGCACACCGAATTTTCCCTACGCCACACACACAAAAAAAAAAAACTCTAGGAAATAAGTTCATCAATAGCAATGCAATGTTTATAGAAACCGAGAAAAGAGTTTTGGGTTTAGTGAAAAATAGTTTTTTTTCACTAAAATTGCAGAGACCTGGGTAAAACGCCAGGGAGACGAAGTATGAGACATCCTCCCTTCTAAACGGCCATTCCAGACATGTGCTGAGATTGAAAATATTCTAGATTCATCTACAGCTATATACGAGTATTAACAGCAAATATCGGCAGTCGTCATGACATTGATTAAATCAGTATCAGATGAATTACGAATATTGAAATTATTCGAAATATTGAAATTTACTTACAACTGTATATTTAACACAATTAAAGAAAACAATCGTGTGATATGTTGAGTTTTTGTATAACTTTATAGAAATATATTCGGGAAGAATCACTGAAGACTAACTTAAGTACTATATAGAATAAGGTAAAAGGATGAAGAAAAACAAACTTGAAAATTAGTTCCAAGAGAAGATAATAAAAAAACTTTAAAATCGTTAAATAAATGTAATTTTGTAAATTCATTATCATCATCAAAATTATTTCGTAAATTATGTAAACTTATATTATATAACTAAACAATTATACAATAAGTATTTTGTAACAACAGACTGCATACTTTATACATTTCCCCACAACCCATCCATTTGCCCCTTTCGGCGACGCGCCTGTGAGCCGCGGGCTCGCTCCGCGGTTCGACAGCGCTCGCGCCGGCGGCTCCCCGCGCGCGCGCGTTCTGCACGTGTTCCCCAAGGCCAGACAAGGCACACGGATCTCAGCGCGCGGCTGGCGGGCGCCCCGCCTCCTGCCGTCCCCACCCGCGCTCCGCCCCATCCCGCCCAAGCGCCGATGGGCAGCCAGCGGCAAACAGAAGTTGGTGATTGCGCGCACGTCAACTACTCAGGTCGAGTGCCCTGTAAGTTACATCCCGAAACGAGGCGGTGTTACTCCCTGAACAGAAGATCCAGGGTCGACCTTTAATTGGAATTCCAGAATTTTCCCTTTTCGGGAATCTCTCCCCGCTTTGCCCCGCCCCGCCCGGAGTTGGCTTCCGTATGGTCTTCCGACAAATTTACTGCAGGTAAGCGTGAGTGATTACTTGAATTGTTTCCATGCATGTCAACTGCCTTTGCCATTCATCCTGTTGTTGTAGGGAATGTGTTGTTCTGGGAAATGGCGATGCTGCTCTCATGAAGGGGCAGTGAGGTCCGGCGCCGACCGACTCCTCGGTTTGCGGGGGACTTCTTGAAGGGTGTTTCTCCCATCAAGGCATCGCCCCGCGCTATGAGCTCCCAGCTCATATTCCGACGTGTCGTGTGTGTAATTGTGTGCGTACGAATTTTGTGTGTAAGGGGTGAGTGTAGAACCAGGAAGGAGAAAAGATCGCGTGCGGTGCGTAGCTCTTTTGTTAGAGTTCTGCAGGAGCATTCACCTGGAGTTAATCGGAGAAACCATGGAAAACTACCAATCAGAGCAGCCGAGCGCTGTAATTATTGTCCAGACAGCGGTTGATTTCGTCCTAGCTAGTTTCGCACCGAAAAAAAACCGTTGGAGTATATCAGATCCATGACTGTAACAAGGACACTTGTTAAAGTTAAAAAGTTAAAAGTAACGGTTCTTTTTTTTCGGTGCGCGGAAATCCGCCACCGTCGGAACTCGAACCCTATGACCTCCGGCGTAGAGTCGCTGCAGAGGAGGCGACAATGCTGGCTCTGAGCGAAACTAAGCCGATTCGAGATTACGGGATGGCTACTTCACTATTGAAATCTATGAAACTCTACTCTCTACAGGACTATGAAAATCCAACTCCAACGGGACTCGAACCTAATCCTCCTGAACCAGTTGTGGTATCGCCACTACATACGTCAACAGAGGACGAACAATGTTTTCCAGGAAATTTCGCAATATTTTCATTATAAATAATTAATAATAATTAAAATAATTATAATCATTATCATGATTCGATTTTTAACCCAGCATCTCTGGTCATTCCTGTTGTATTACCTGATCACTGTCAAGCAGATGCTGGAGCAGTACTTTAAATAATGAGTTACAATTTGCGTTTGATCCAACTTCCTTATCAACTCCTCAATCTTAGAACCTGAACAGTTAAGGTGGTACATTTACGAAATGCACGTTAAATGACATTTCTTACATTTTCTTTTAACTCTGATACAATGGCATTTTTATACGAAACAGATTTCAGTCATAATGAACGAAATCGATATCTTCCATTACGTGGTTGATTAGAAGAATGTCTCACAATAGATCGTAGAACTCTTGACGCAACTTTTCGAAAAATCGCCGCACCGGCGTTACACAGCTGTTCTAGTGATCTGTACATTAAATTGCGAATCTTCGTACGACCGAATTCCTTTATTGCTAGTTCTATGAACCTAGCAAACGTTTCATTATATAACGAGTATAATAATTAATTTTAACATAAAATGTAAGTTGATTGTTTGGGCTCCGGTATCTTAAAGATAACAAAAATACGATACTAATAGTTATTACATTGACGAAAACGTTGTATTTCTAGAAGCCCTTGCGGTATATCAGTAGAGTACATGCGTCTCAATAAAAGGTATAAACTTGTAGATCAAAGGGGATGAAAGACAATCACTCGTTGCCAATGAAAATGTTATGGGAAATTTCATATAACGAAGCTACACATGAGACACTTGCCCCTGATTGTTAGGTAACTTAATAAGCACTTACATTTGTTAGGTACCGTTCTGACACAAAGAGATTTCGAGTACTTACCGAATACCAATGCAAGATAAGTTATTATCCGCGCACGTTTTCTTGTGCCCTAGCTTCGCTAGATGCGAGAGGAGTGGGGAGTTTGGTTATTTTGACAAAAGGAATTTTACGTCGAATTTGTAGTTCATTTTTCCATGCAAAATAGTTTTAATACAAGGGAGCGAACATTCCTTGTCACCAGATTTTGTCTACAACTCTCATTGCTATCATTTATTCTTAATCCAACTAATGTTGGGAAAGACATGGGGGTTGATATTCCGGGGCTCAAGAAAACGTGCGGATATAATACCTACCAGTGAGGCACAAATGTCACGTGTGAACTTTGTCATATGAAAATTTCCCATCCCGTTTTTATCGGTAAAAAGTAATTTTCGATCCTCTGCAAGAACTAGAAGTTCGTCACATTCATTGAGACACCTGTATATTCGACATTCGGGTAGGCGATTATTTGCGAGCGTGCTCTGCGCTTGCTCGATCCCCTACGACGAATATTACCGACTTTTATTTGTAAAGATTAGCTGTGACAGCTACGAACGATGGATGTTTAGTTCTACAGATGTACTGCGCCATCTCCTCTTCTTTGCCCGTGTCTACCTGGCCAAGCTCGTAGTTATTTGGTGGCTTCTATTTTATCCGCCGGCTTAACTTTTCAGGGCGCGCGGAGTTTCAAAGAGTTGGATGCCACGCGAGGAACCGCCTCGCCCGCAGCGCCCACGTCATCCGCACCGGCGTTGGCCCGCGAGGGGCTCACGGGCGGGGCAGGTAGAGAGGGACGGCGCTTCGATGACCCCCATCGTGGAGCGAGCAGGTCAGCTCTGCACGGCAGGGTGTTGCTGGTGTATGGCCGGGATGAGAGAGAAGAACCTGTGAGTTCGGGGAGGAGAGTGTTTGGGAGCGAGAGTGGTCGGGGGCGAAGCTGTTCGGGGACACGTGTTGTGGGGCCAGCGTGATTGGGGACGAGCGGGTCCAGAGTTGGGAGGGGAGGGAGATGGTAGTGTTCGGGGGTCAGAGGGGATGGGAGTGAGAGGAAACGAGATGAAAGGGGTGACGAGAGAGGGAAAGAAAAATGCGAGGGTCTGAAAGGAAGGGGAAGAACGGTTGGTACGGTGCAAAGCAGGAGTGTGGAGCGGGAAGGAGCCAAGTGGGATGGGGTGCGGTGGGGCATGGCAGTGCGGAGTGAGGCATTGCGAGACAGGGCGAGGCATAACGGTGCGGGGCGGGACTGGGCCTGGCAGAGCGAGGCAGGACAGTGCGCGGCAAAACGCGCTGGAGAGGGGCGGGGCGGGGCGGCCCGGGAGCAGTGACAGACGGCTTCCGTCCGTAGAGAGTGACAAACGAGCGACATGTCCCGGCGCGGACAAGTACTCTAGCCGCCCCCGCGGCGCGGACGGCCTCTCGTCCGCACCGCCCGCCCCCGCCCCGCTCGCGCTGCACTCCAATGGACGGTCGCCGCACTGTGCAGCACAGATGCGCCGGCACTTTCTTATTTTTTATTTATTTATTTATAGTGTCAAGGTCATCAGCGATCCCTCTCATTACACAATTGTATATACAAACGTAATAGTTACAATTATGACAAGAACAAAATGTTATAGCGAATCACATTTTCACAATATGTAAGGTTTACTTTAACTGCAGTTCAAATACATTATTCAGCTATACAAGGCTGTACAGTTTTGTAGTTGCTAAGAATTGTATTATTTTAGCACACCTAGTTCTGCGGAACTGAATAATGGTTGTATGGTTCCTTCAATTTTTAGAAGTTTTCTCATATGATCTTCGACCTTATTCAAGAATAAGGTGAAGGTGGAGTCTGCTGCACCACTCTTTGGGCTGGGTTCTGGATCTGGTCTCTTAAACAGATGGCAGAAATTGAGACTGAAATGACCTATCCCGAGTCTAAGGATTAGAACCTGATCTGTCCTCTTAAAATGTTTTCCGGGCAGAGTAGGGTCACGAATGGATTGTCTAACTAAATGAAGGTTGGAAATATTCAATAGTCATAATAACTTTCTTATTGTTACTGACATCTCTATAATACTTTTTTATCTTCAATATTTAATTGCAACGAAGAACACTTTCTATAGATTTCCCCATACGATAATTCAAATTACAAAATTGGACACATTTAGTCTTCAAAGCCAACAGTATAATCAAAATTCCATTATTCTTCCACCTACTATATCCTCATTTATTTCATTTTCAGCCCCGTAAACCACTTGTACCTTTCACATTTACCAATCACTTTAGTGTTTTATCTATTACGCATTATTCCCAAATTCATTCGAGAGAAATGTATCAGTAGTTTTAATGAGATTGCAAGTCATTGCTTAAGCCTTGTTCGCTTATTTACAAAGTTTTCCAACGCCCAGCTAACGCAACGAGTCACATCGACGAAATCTAAATTTGAGTGATATGCATAGGAAAAAAATCCTTCAGTGGGAAAATAAACACGATGACAACGAAATTCGATTAAAACTGAATATCATTTGGTTGTGTAATGAGAGAACGATAATGAAATGAGAATTGAACATTGTCACTGTGTGGGTGAAACGTACAAGGGAGTAAGTTCTTTTATCTGAATCAATACTCTGCAAACACATTTACTAAAACAAATCACGCCAAATATTTTACAACCCTTTAACAATGACTACCAGTAATTTAAATTATGTGATTTCGAATGGATGTAAGATTTTTGAATTATTTTTTATGCCCTTTCGTTCTTAACATAAAAATTTGCACATTTATTTTTAACATTTAAATCTTGACAAGTTCTTTGTGCTTCAATCATTAATGCTTCCATTTTTTGGAAATCCTGACAGGCTCAAGTACTGAAAACCTGAAGATAGGTTCTCTCTCGATCACAATTTAGGTTTATTAATTTCCAGTTCTCATAATAAAAAATAATCTTACAATTGACTAATTACGCGAGTGTTAGCTGATTATCTTTGAGCGCAGTAGCGCCAGTGTAGAATTACTGCTTTATTTTTTTGTTAGTTGTCCTTTATTTGTCTTTTATCGAAGCTTCAATTTTAATTTCTACTTCCTTACAACATGTATTGGCGCTGATGAAGGCCCAAAAAGGGCTGAAACGTCGACACCTAAAAACCAAATAGAATTTCTTTCTTTTTACAACTCCCTTAAAAGTCAAGAAAATCCAATAATGATCTGTAATTAACTTTAACTTCTTTGTATTGATATATGCTAACTACACATGAGTTTTCGTACAGGGCTTAATGGTTATTTTGAAATGTAGCTGTCCTCGCAATAAGTATTTTAATACTTACAAAATATTATCATTGCACCTTTATTTTTTTGTCATCTTAATTATAGAAGGGGAAGTGATAAGAATATTCAGTCAAAATGTATAATTGTAAATAGCAGAACAAATCGTAATATTTGCAAAACATATTCAACTGATTAAACTAAAATTCCCTCGTGAAGGGTCATACAGCTACTGTGAGCTGCACTAAGCCTCATCAAGAGTCCCAAAGTACTACATGTGGATCTGTAGCTCACATCATTTAACAGTCAGGTTCGGAAATTCGTAATACAATGCGGTCTATTTTGAGCTTTACGACTAAAACATAGCTTTTATCCGTAATAATGATTCAATCGCTTTTAAATGAACTACGTACATAAGCTTTTCCATTGAAATCCTTTTACAAATTCATTATTAGCCAGCTTATCGATCTGCAAGATAGGCGCTTGTTCATGAGTTGACATTTTGTCGAAAGAGAAATAACTCAAAAGTCTCACACAATATTTGTTTCAAGCGTCAGTGCGGTAACAGCATCTCCCTGAACACGCCACACGGCACTTACAATGAAGTAGAAACCAGAGAAGGTTCTAATTAACAAAGGGGTGGAGCCTACGGCCGCTCAGACAAGACAAACACCGGGTCCCCAAAGCAAAATGAAAGTCTGCGAGGGTGGACCTCGGAAGTCCACGTGATTAATTCGTAAGCAGTTAATACCGCATGAATAAGGGAGTGAGAGAGATATATATTTTGCTCAAATTGAAGGTTAGTAAGAATCTTTCATTTTCGTTTTGTTTCGTCCTGTTCACGATTCACCCCTTTTCGCTTGCCCTTTCATCATGTCCCCTCTCGCCCACTGCCACGTCACCCATCCCCCATTCGCTTTCTACATTCTGCTTCATGAAGGAATGTGGGGCACAACCAGAAAATAGCCTAATAAATTAGTACAGAGGAGAATCTTTGGGAGCACTCACTCGTATGGCTTTGAATTAATGCGTTTCAGATTCTATTCATTGAGCATAAGAATAGAAAAGTTCAATTTCAACCTCAACCTCTGTATTAGTTTTAAATTTTAATTTAAGTTGGCTATTAAGCCAGCCAACATATGTATAATTAATTTAAACTGAGCTATGTATTCACCATCTGTGTAAATAAATGAAAAAACAAAAACGAAAAACCTTGGTTACCATGTTTTACATCCAAACCCTTGAAAAATTTAGAATTATTTAACTGACTGAAGGGAACTACGAAGTGTCCGTGTGTGTGTGTTTGGTCTGTGTATGTGTGGTCTGTGTGTGTGTGTGTGTGTGTGTCTGGGTGTGTGTGGGAGTCTGTGTGTGTGTGTGAGAAGGAAATGGTTGTACGTCTCTTCACGCAGCGTTATGAAACAAGTGACCTCTTCGGCCGCACGATTCCCAGCACAATCGGCTTCAGCTGCTGAGCGGACATGAAGGGTACGTCAACGCTTCGTCAAGCAACAAGACGTTTTCCTGATTTGAATACCCAATGTGCAACGGACGTGATCAATGCGCTGAAAACAATCTGCGCTCTTTGTTCCTGAATATTACGTTATTGGTTTTGCTAGAAGGAACGTGCAGCTAACCACTATTAAAAAATCTGCTCGAAAATAAAAAACTTATTATAAATAGAATAATAGTATGTACTTCAAATTTGCAATCGAATGTGTAATTCTCATTCTGCAAAGTTTGGGCAATGAAATGTTTGAAATAAATATACTTATAACTGCTTCAACAACAGTATTACTAACACAATATTCATGGTTTTACCGACGGAGCAAAATATAATTATGAGGCCTAGGGACTTTTACACATGTCTGAACTGCTTTTATTGCATTACATAACCTTTGCAATAAAAAAGCGTTCCCCTTTTCTTGTGCAAGTTGAAATGCAATAATATAAATAGTTCCTTTAAATAACACACGCACTTTCCGAATGGTGTCACATTTGGGATTGGGAAGTCAACGTTACATCAATCGTGACTCTTTTCAGATCACCGTAATTTTCTCCTGAGAAAACAGTGACTCGGAGAATGACATACGATCACACGAAGTCGAATACATGCATATTGAGAATAACAGGCAGAACCAACTTGTGGAACAATTTTAATGAGACAATGTCACGAACCCTCTTAATGAAAAGTAGGGAAGCAATGCTTCGGTTCGAGCACATCCGAGGCGACCTTCCGAAGGAGGAAGAGAACAAGAAAATACTCCGACGTAGCATTTCCCGGAAGCCGGAAAAATTCCGGGCACGGGTGCGCAAACCTATTTATCCGTACGAGGCGGTGGCTTGGGTCGCCGGGGAGGGGAGGGAGGGGCGGGGAGGGGAGAGAGGGCTGCCCGGGCCGCGTACAGGCAGCCCCACTCGTGTTGACTCCGCCGCTTCGCGTTCGACAGCTGGGAACCTCACAAACCAGGATTGAGCGGACTCACGCGGCGTGGAGAATTGTAACAATGCCATAATTGCGTAAATACTGGAGTTGTAATATGTTTTGTGGGTGGAACCTTAAAATAATTATGATACTGTTGCGTATTGGGGCATGAACTCTAGTCTGAATTTGTGTTTGTGTTGATGATTAAAATTAAGCATGTCAGAAGTACAAAGACTAGAAAACTCCAAATGATACATTAAACGCAAAAAGTTGCAACGCAAAGTGCGTGCGTTTGTCGTAGTTAAGTTACATTAAGCTCAATGTAAGTTCGTTGCAAGTAAAACCCGTTTCTCTGCCGCATGAGCTCCGCGAGCTGCGGCGCGCGAGACCGGTAGGTTCCTTTTAGCAAACGAATGGCCTCCTCCTGGGCTGTCAGGGAGACACTGCGTCCTAGGCACAGGTGCGAACGTTTCGGCCGCTATACTGCGACCTTCCTCAGGGCGAAATACATTTCGCGCTGAGTTGTTCGGCGTTCGCCGACCTCGGTTGTGCAGATGTGTGGAACACCGGCCAAATAAGAGGAACCAAAGGCTGTGAGATCGAGTTTCGTGAAAGGCAGGTTTCGGGTCAATTGTATTGTAGAATAGTTGGCCATTTCTTACCACCAGGTAACTAACCCGAACTTTATTCCGTACTTAACCATTGATGACATCACATGATCATCATCCTTCACGTACACATATTGGAGGGTAAACGCAAGCCAGCATTGTAATATTCCTCCCAAGAAAGGGGGAGACCATAAATACCTAAGTTTCATTCTTTGTAAACGCCCTCAAATGATTGGTAATGTAGTAAATAGAAAATAAATGTCTGACGCTTATCTCCAAAGTGTCGATTATTGCATCCCCACAAATGTCATTTAAAAAGCACATCAATCCTATGGAAAATTCATTTATTTATTCTATCTCCCGGAAGAAGCGAAAGTGAAAACGAGTTTGAAAGAATTTGTATCGTAGAACTATTATTTAGTGGCTTTTTTCATAGCTTATGCGGGAATGGTGTAGAGCTGTTGATTGATCATAACATGTGTTGAACAATTCCTACTGAACACAACGATTCAACAATAATGCAACCGTTTAATTACCGACCAGCATATTCATATTTAGTGATAATACACCTTGCAGGAATCATGTATAGCAGTGTTGAGTAGATGGAAGTTTTAATGTAACATCACTAATATAAATTTGGAACTCGTTGATACGAGGAAGACCTTTTTTTTTACATTTGATGCTTATGCATTACATGCAGTTCCAACAAACTGTCAAACATATCAAATATGAGGCTCTCTTTTGGGAGAATAATTTCCATGAAAAGAGACGCGGAAACACCATCACCCTTTTAATCTGTTGTTCCTGAAGAGGTAATCTGGTTCCCGCCGATTTTCCACGAATGAGAGAGCAGAAGCACAAAAAAATAAGATTATAAATCGCTTTGGAATTAAACGAGGGTCCCGAAAAGTGAATGATTTTTTTCTGATAACGGAAAACAGAGACAATAGTAAACAAAAGAATGCAACAGTACACAAGCCGAGATCAAAATGATCTTGACCATTGACTTCTTTTCATAATCAGTAGAAAGCAACTTGGAAAAGTGCTTATTCTGTCTTTCATGATCATGCCTTTCATCTCCGACACGTCAGCGAATTCTACCGATATATTCACAAAAATTTCACGAAGCCTTACTTTCATTAAACATAAGTTAACCTTGATTTTGAAATAATTAAGAATGGATTAGATACAATGAAAATTTCTTATTTTTGTGAATCCATCTTAGAACTAATATGAAGTTTTCAAACAGCTGCTTAATATTCAGAGTTTAGAAAATGCACATTAAGCTGTTTGTGAAATGTAAAAATAATTCTTTAAGTTTCTCAATTTAAAACTAGCACGTACTTTGTCGCCCTTAGTAACTGTTTCGCTATATTCTACCACAACTTCTGTCAATGAATCTAGTAGCATCACATCTGTCATCAGTTGTAAGACTCGTTACAAATAGTACAACATGAGGTGCGAAAAAAAATTATTTTAAAGGTGGTTAAACACAAATTCAAAAATCAAAACTGCTTTTCACACAGACATTACAAGGAAGAAATTGTCACAATTTCCAACTGCCATGTTGCACTGCGGCATGATATTGTCACATTCCAATCTGATATCTACTAAAGGCTAGCAAATAGAGCGTGCAATTCGAATTTGCAAATTCAAAAATTTAAAATTACGCTAAAGAACTCCTATTTTAAAAAAATGTACATTTTAAAGAACAGAGTTGTACTTCTTGCGTACTGCTTAGGCAGTATAGAAAAAGTACTGTAATGCTGCGTAAAACCTGCGAATTTTGACAAAAAAGTTATTATTGCCAGACCCTGGTAAGGAAAAAGTGGATCGTTTGGTTTCTATCTCGTATTCTTTGGTTACCCAACAGCTTGTCTACGAAACTACTAGTCTAACATTAATGTGGGACTTGAAATGGTGGTCTTAAACACGATAATTTCTGGAATAGAGTTCAAATGTGTTCCTTAAAATTTGACATGAACGTGGAATTTTACACAAACTTAAATGCTAACACAAGAAAACAAACGTTTTTTCGAATTACCCTTAAATTAGTTTCCATTCGATTAAATCGGATTCCAGTGCCAAACATTTGAAGCATTGTTCTCGGTAGATGAACACTTATTAGAGAACGTGCTCAATCATTTTGTAGGAATGTAATTGCCCTTTAAACTTGCAATTCTACTGTGTAAGTTATACGTAATTAGTTGCATTTTACGAAAAACAAAGCTAGATCACAAGCGAATGAGCAATTTTGAATACACATACCCTTTCAGTTATGTGTATATCCCAGCGTAAGCGCGAACGAAACCAGCAACGCAATGCAGAAATATGTTTTCACTATGGACGATTGAAATCGACAAACACGGTTCTAATGCGCTCATGAATATGTTGGCCAAGTTACATTCAATTACGTCTTGATTAACGCGAGCAGTATTAACAATTCTGCTAAAACGTAATTTTGCTGTCCGTTTATAACTTCGTATGTTTTATTTCAAAATCAAACGCATTTAAAGGGAACGCAGTGAAGCTTAAATATGTCGATATGTTAGCGTCAACGTACCTCTGTTATATTGGTCTGAAATGTATTGCTTTTTCGACATTCTTTCCTTTCAGATTCATTGAACCAAATGCAATGGAATTTTGTACTGCGATGCTGAGGCACAAAGTGAAAAATATTGGAGAGCGACCACAAATGGACTGACGGACCCGAATTTTGGCAATAGAAGCTGCTCCCAATGACACCAAGACTCGTGTAGAAATTCGATGAACCGTGAGGTCTGGAAACGAATGCGTAAATTCCTAGCGCGATACACGTAGAAAAACTGGAGATACTACAAGAGCACATACTTTTCGCATTACTGAAAACTGTTACTCAATACAATAATATTGCAATTTCTGTCATCACTTGAAGTTCAAATTCAAACAAAGCACCTGTGCACATCTACAATTATTTAGATTGAGTTTTTGAAAGACGAATATTTTTGATGACTGAAGACAACCATTCACAGACTTCTCTGAAATACTTTTTTCTTATAATTTTTTATAAAGTGAAATTGTGTCTGGTAAGGTAAAACTTCCTTTATTTCCCTTTTTAAGTCATATTAAGATCATCTCAACTTGTGTTTTCAGGAGCAAAACATCTAAAAGATGGCATATTAGCGTAAATTATAGGACATAAAACAGTTGAAAAAAATATTTCAGCTTCCGAACTCTCAATATTCTTATTTATAAAATCGATGCGAATTCATTTTATATTACTAGATGAGTTTGGTATCAAAAAGTTAGTTATTGTTTCATAAAATAGATTATTCTCTTCAAAACAGTCGATATACATATTGAAAGATTCAATACTATAAAAACCTTATTTTAACAGAACGTTTTAGAATTTCTTTCGGGCATCAGCTTTTCAGAACCTACATATAATGATTGAAGGTACTGATAGGACATCTCTGAAACAGCGATTATAACAGCTTCTTGCGAGAATACTTCAGCGCCGAGTGAAGCGGACTTTCTCAACAGATAGACCTCCTCCACAGCACCGTGCGCGGCGGTGGGGCGAGCGTCGTTTAGCCGGCCCCCAATATAGCCGCCATGGGCCTCCGGCGTCCGCGCGTACAGCCCGCGAATTTGTCGGCACAAATTAAAACATTCGGGCGCGGAGGGATTTTAAAGCAGATGGGCGGTGGTGGCCCGACGGCCAACGCGGCCGCGCGAGAGGCGCTGCTAGTTCCCGCCGCCGCCGCCGCAGCGCCGCCAGCGCACGCCTGTAAGTGATGGGAACGTTCCGCCTGACGTGCGCGACATGGAGGGGGAGGAGGGGAGGGGACAGGGGCGTCGAGAGACAGTGGGAGAACGGGAGGGAAGCGTCGTGGAGTAGAGGTGGCGCGGCGGTAGGTAATAGCCTGCAAACTACCCTATTTTGCGCTAGAAAGTACTCAGGCCTGATAGAAAAATGTAATGTCCAATTCTTTAAAAAAAAAAAGAAACGTAATGCCAAAACCATTGCATTATCAATGAAAGATTTAGAAACTCAGTTACTGAAAAGACGGAAACGTCTTCAATTATTGAAAAACCGATTCGTTCATAAAACTGGGTCGACATTGAAAGAAAAAGGTGAGCAATAATTAGATAAACATAATTATTTCTTTACGTCTTACATGAAACTGAAACAGATCGTTTTATGTAGTATTAAATGTCTTGAAGTTTATTTCTTATGTAGATATGATACAATACCATCACCAAACACTGAATATATGCATAATTTGGAATTAAATCATTATAATAATACCATCCTCATTGTAAATTTATAAAACGTCGAGTGAATAATATTCTTAAGTTTTTTCGAAGATAACTTAATGTATAAATGATGAGTGTATATGTGACAAACTAAGCGTTTTGTCTTTTACCTTTGTATCCAATTTTCTGTGGCCAATTAAGTCAACTTCCTCGCAATAGATATGACTTACTTTTAGTTTCTTCCTTATTCTCCCCCTTTCTTTTCTTATCATACTTTTCTCTTGTTGTCATCTATCTGAATATTTCACTTTCCTTTTCCCATTCTTGATCACGTTTCGTCATCGAATTCCTTTTCGTCTCGCATTCATTCCCCATCTAGCTTCTTTCTTTTCTATTACGCTTCTCTTTCCATTTGATCTCCACAAAAAGACCCCCTCCTACTCCCTTTACTATGAAAATTCTGAGCCCCATTTTTTGCGCTTACTCTCCGCAGCGCTTCCGACGCGCTAAGGAGCGCTGGGCGCCGTAAGGGCCTCGGCCCGTGCCAGCGGCAGACCGCCTGCCCAAGGCACGTTGACGCGCGAGCGAGGAGTGGAGCGTTCTGAGCCCGCGGGCATGCCGTGTACGGCATGACGTTGGGCAAAAAGGCATGCCTTTAAATCGATTCCGAAACGCCTCCCACTATGCCCCGTCAACTCCACGCTCCACCCCCGCCCCGCCCCACCACGACCCAACCCCGCCCGCCCCGTCCCCCCACCCCGTTCCCGCCCGCCCCACCCCGGACCACACCCACCCCGACCCCACTCCCACCTCACCCGACCCACCCCGACCCACTCCGCCCCCGCCCCTGCCCCGCACACCCCCCCCCCGCCCGCAACCCACCCCGACCCACCCGCCCCCCGAGCCACCCCGGACCCACCCCCGACCCAGCCCCGACCCACCCCGACCCACCCCGGACCCACCCCCCCGCGAGGAGACGAACGGAGGCGCGGAGGATGTGCGGTCGCCCGCCACGACTCATGAGCGCGCCGCTCGAAGCCCAGCCTTGCACACCGTAGGTATCCGCCGAAAAGAGTTTGAAGCTCTTTCGAAAACCGGGTCATGTTATTAGGTCCAAATCCTCTAGCAGGGAATTTTTAGTCATTTCTGATGATGCTATTCTTTGTCAATCTCATAGCTTTCGAGTTCTGTCAAAATATTTGTGTGATTTGGAAGGTATATGCGGCCAAAACAATATACCTCATATATATATACAGGACCTTTTGCCGATTTAACTGACTTTTAAGTAAAAGTATCCGAATATCGTGCTGAAATACACTGTATATTTTCGATCAAATTATCGTCTAACCTCAAGGCTTCGTCAAATTTATGCTCATGTACTTCTATCTTTAAATAAAAGAACCTAGTAGAAATAACTTAGTGTTGGTTCGCAAATTAAACAAATCTCCTCTTAGTTCTCATTCAAAGCAACGAGACTAAAAAATGACTGTTTATTTATTTATCTTATCCACATTTTAAGTAATATTTCCCTCTCCATTCACATTTTTATCTTGTCAAAAATATAATATTCTCGCTCCGTCTCCACACAAAAAACATAAGAATTGACTGGAGGTCGCTACACCTGAATTGCAAATGACCTACACAAATCTTTCTGTGAATGTAAGCCGTTTCGTTTTCTTCTCGCAGACGTGCATTGTATTTAGCGGCCAGGCCGCGGATGCGAGAGCGATGGCAGAAGGCGATGGCGGAGCCTGGGAAGTACTCGCATAAATTATCCCGCAGGGATTAGCCCCGTTCGCGCCTGCAGAGGCGCGACGCTATGCGATCGCAACGCCGAGTCTGAAGAGGCGCCGCGGAATATGTAGTGGAAAACAATTTCTCGACGGCAGGCGCCCGGCGCGCGATAAATCACACTATACATTACACACACCCTCACCGCATAATGCCAGCACTTACATGCTGAACTGCTTCATTTCAGCGCTTTTAGTGGCACAACTGAACTGCTTTAGAGAGTAGAGGGAGATATATAGCGAAGTAAGGACAGAATAATCAGACACAGTGAAGACAGATATACAGAAAACTAGGAAGAGAAAACGAAGGAAACGAAATGTCAAGCGAGAAAAATGAAAAAAGTATTTGTCGTCAACTCGTGGAGAATTTATGAACAAAAAGCAAGAATAATAAGATGATAAGAAAGACACCGAAAGTAAAATATGAAGAAAGCGAAAGAAGCTAGAAAGAAATGCTGTGATAAATATTTAGATAATATTGGTGTAAAAGAACATACGGAAAAGGTGAAGAGATGGAAAGATCGAAAAGAAGCCTGCGAATGGAAAAGAGCATTTTATGAGACTAGAGCAAAGTAATGATAAGTAACAGTAAGGAAAACGGGCTAGTTAGAAAAATTTCAGAAGGAGATGACTAATAGCAGCAAGAGCAGAGGAGAGAATGAGAGGGAGAGAGCGGACGGAAAAAGGAGAATAGCAGCAGGAGAGGAGAGAAGGGTCGATGGAGGCCACACTCCGCCAGTCCACCCTCCCGCTTTGCTGCAGCCTGCACCTGGCACCGGTACATCACTATTTCGGCCCGAAGGCCGCTCGAGGCTACTTCCCCGTTCCTCTGTCAGTTCCACCTCCCGCCGCCTTGCCACCCATCCCCTTAACCCCCATCCCCCTCCACCGCCTCTCACCCCCTCTGCCAAGTTGACAGAGAGTCTTCGCAATTTAGGCCTGCTCTTCAGAGTCGTGATAAATTCTCAGGGC
>BOPP01000064.1:64997-87718 GCA_017312745.1 Gryllus bimaculatus
TGGCAGGGGCGGCGGCGAGCAGCGGCGAGCAGGCGGGGTGGTCTAGGGCGGGGCTAATGCGGGACTAGAGGCAGGGCAGGGCTGGCTGGGCAGATGGCAACGGAAGCGGGGAGGGGTCGAGGAAGGAAGCGTGCGGCGCCGCCATTCAGAGGCGGGCAATGGAGAGAAGCGCATTCACCAGCACGTCTCCATCCTGCGCCCGCCTGCCCGCCTGCCCGCGCGTTTCCCTTCCTCTTTTCAGCGCGTTGCCCCGCCTTCCATTCATTTTCTTTCCCTACTCCTTCCTCACATTTGCGTTGTTAAACGGAAAGAGCACGGCTAATGCTGTGCCTCGCGACTAACAGAACAAGATTATTATTATTATTATTATTATTGTATTATATTTATTATATTATTATTATTATTATTATTAATTATATTATTATTATTATATTTATTATTTATATTATTGTTTGTTGTTGTTGTTGTTGTATGTTGTTGTACTTTTCATTCGATCCCCACGACCGCAATACACTGTGCTGCTACAAATATTTCTCATTCACATTGCACCACCCCAATTTTCCTCCCACTGCCGTAAGCAAGAAGGGAAGTTTTTCTTCGTGGGTTTTGAAAACTTTTCCTTTTAATAATTTGAAATTCATTGTGGCATTTTCTGTGGTTCTAAACGATTCTAACATTTAATAGCAGTATGTTTTCGTATTTTTTAATAGCACGGTAGGATTGTTTTAGGACTTAAGTATTACCCAAAATGAACTGAAAAGTAAAACGTAGGAAGAGTAATTGTAGACGTCCTATGTCATGAAAAACAAAAAGTATACATTCAAATTATCAATAAAACTTTTTCCTCCAGGTGGCGTCCCTATTTACCTTGTTTGTGTCAGAATAAGGAATTTTTAAACTAATAATAATTAGTAATAAAGGGAAATTGATAATTTATTTAATTCGCGTTCTCATTCAAAAACTGCGGCTCAACAAATTCCTGACTCAGACTTATTTGAAACACAAATGAAGACACCTCGTTCCGCGAATCGCCTCTTTAATGAATTTTGCAGAACCTTCTAAAAACATGTTTACGAATAAAGTTTTCGCCAGACTGCGCAGAATCAGACATGAATTTTTAATATATATCCTTTAGTAGTGCAAAAAACGCAAAGAGAATTTTTATACGCACTTTGCGCTCTCCTGCCGAACTACTTTGGAGACAAATCGGATTACCTGCGCGGGCGAGGACGACGCAGCATGGCAGCGGGAATGCTGAGAACCCTCTTCAACAAAGGTCAACAATTGCATCACACTGCGTGTGCCGCGTTTGGCCAAACCCCAAACGGATTACATTAAACATGCCACCTCTTAAATTATTTGTTCATTTCGTAGTTAATTAATCATTGATTACCAATTAAACCGATTTCAATTTATTAAGCGTGTGATGAAGGGACCGCGAGGCCGGCGGGGGAAGACTGGCACTGATGGAAAATGACAGGCGTGTTTTGTTTGTGGAGGCGCTCCGACCTGCGCGTTTTCGGGTTGGGCGAAAGCACTGACCGCTGTGATCGTCAGATGTTTTTGTTTTTTGGGCGTGTTTTGCCTGCGGTTGACCGGTGTCGGTCTGTGAACATGACGATGGGAGGTAACGTGCATCTCCACGGAAACAACTTACCTTTGCTGTTCTAATTCTACAGCCAAACAGGAGAATGTTTTCGTTGTTAACAAAAATCAGAGAGTAAAAATACGTCAATAGGTATATTCTCATAATAGTAAAGAAAGGAGAAATTTAATGAAAGATGAAACTGCATTTTATCTTTCAATGGCATCCAAATTTGAATTTCTGTACAATTCATTCGATACTCTACCAGTCAGTGCAAGGATGTCACATGTTCGAATTGAATCCCAGCCTCGAGAGGTCAATTACCTTAGTACGTACTGTCGCGAGTTCTCGAAAGGTCATCGACTCCGCCGCCCGGGCGCCGCCGGGCGCTGCGCAGCCACCGCACGCGGTCTGCGGGCCTCCCACACTTTAAATCATTATCGATATTTTCACGGGTAATTTGGTGCATTGTGCGCCCGCGTCTCCAAGGAGCGCGACGCTCTCTCCTCCTCCCCCTCCTCACTACTATCCGCTCTCTCGCCGACTCCCCTTTTCCCACCACACATCCCGCCATTTCCCGCTCCCTTCTCCACCCGCACCCGATCACAAGCCTATTCTCGCGCCTGGCCCTATCCCACTGCGCCATACTTCATTCCACATGACCTCTCCACGCTTCGCCGGCCCGCCCTTTGCTCTCTTCACCAGTTCCTATCCCGTTTTGTTCCACCATTCGTGCCACGCCTCACCCCTCCGCGCTTATTACACCTCCTCATCCCCAGACAGTTTCCGTCACCCTTTGCCTCTCTTTAACTCGTCTTATCTCGGTTTCTCCCATTGTAACTCGCCCCGTTCTCAGAGCTCTGTCTCACTCACACTCCTCTCCACACTCCCCCCACTCCGCTCGCAGCCCGTCTGTCTTTCCCTTCTATCACCTCCCGGTCGCCAAAGAGATATCCGCGAACGACTGCGACCCGGGATATTTACGAGTTCACTTTCGCCCACGTCTAAATCTATATAGATAACCCCGCTCCCCCACCCTCGAGGGGAAAAAAAGAAATCTTTAACGTCGTCTTTTTATCCTTCTTTCTCTCTTTGCCCGATGTCGCAGCATCCTTTATCCGTTCCAAGCTCATTGTCCTAAAGTTATGGTTGACTTAATAGTCAAAAAACCTCAAAAGAAAATGTTAAAGTAAGGCGGCGGGGTGAGTAGACGGAGGCTGCGAGGGGGGGGGAGAAAGTGGGAGACGGTGAAAACGTCGAATCTTTTATCCCGACCCCTCCATTGCCGCTGAACTGAAAATAATAATAATAAAAAAGAGATCGTTTCGTTTGGTGTCACATCCGCCGGACTCGAGTCGGAGGCTCGGGAGCAGGGCGGGCGGCGCGGCAGTGGCGGTGAGGTGCCGCGCGAGGAAAGCAGTCGCGGGACCGTGGCAGCGCGTGGGCGGCATCCGAGAGCGGGAGTGGGGCGTGGCAGGTGCGAGCGGAGTGCAGGCGGGCCAGGCAGGGAGCGCGCGAGGCGCAGCAGAGGCTCAGGCGCGAGTAGGCCGTGGCGCAGGCGTTAGCGAGGCCGGGGACCCAAGCGGGATAGTGCGTCTAGGCGGCGGCGGCGGCAGCTGGTGCCCGGGCGTAGGCGGGTACGGGCGTGCGCTGGCTGGCGCGGCAGAGAGCAAAGGGGGAGGGGTAACTACCGCATCTACCCCTCAGGAAGGCCTCTTTCCCTTTGTGGGGTCGACTGGGGCGACCGACGGATACCAATGGATCGCGTCCTCAAAGGATGGAATATACGCCTCGACGGGGCGGAAGAACGGCAAATAAAGTGAAAAACGCGACACGCACGGCGCGCAGAATGGACAAAACACTCTAAATGCAGAAGCAGGTTTAGGGGAGCGGAATCGCTCCGGCGGGCACCTTTTTTTGTTCAACTGGCACTCACTGACCACTCTCACGGATTTGCACTTGAGCATCTTATTTTTCCTGTACGAGTTTTTTTGTTGCAAAATAGAAGTAATTTCGGGGCCAAATTGGATTTGCCAAGAATGTAGTGTATTTGGAGAAGTTTTGTATCTACAGAAGTGGAAATTGCACGCCACAGGATAAAACAAATGAAAGCCAAGGAGTAAATAACTACGTACTTTATAATTCAAGCCAAAAGATATTTCAGAATTTCATTAAATGTAACAGTTACATCCAAACACTTTTGTGGGAAATAATAAATTTGATTAGAACGGTTTTCAGTGATACTATTAAAGACTTTAGTACTTTCAGTACATTCAGTACTTTCTCCGATGGAAAACAACTAATATGATAACTTACAGTACACGTTGAATTCTTATGAAAGTTAAATCAAGCTGAAGTCGAGACTTCAAACGAACCTGCAACAAAAAGAGAAAAATAATCTCACAAATTTGAAATGAAGATAACATTTTAGGTCACAGTAAAATAATAGAATCATTTACAACACTGATGTGCACAGAAACACAGAGAATTTAGCCACAATTTTTATTTGATTTGAAAACAAGGGTGCCATCATGCTTTGAAAATGTATTGAATTATATCGTTGGTAATAACCTAATTTATTCGATTTAATTGTACAATGCATTTTCCAACCGTTGTTAAATGACAGTAATTTTCGGGTGACGAAAATAGTTAGTAGAGAAAAAGAATTTCATAACATAATCCGCAGAGAAGAAAAACTTAAGTTCAGGTATTCTCTAAACACAAATTCCGGAAGCAACAAAATCATTACACAAATTTATGTTTCACGCGTATGTTCCTTCCCGACGAAGTGAAGTGCATATATGCAAGTGAAGCTGGACCTCCCTCGCTCGCGACCTGAACTCGAGAAACACCCTCGCCCCCCCTCGCAAGGGGTGCACCTGCTCCACCGCAATAAGCGCTCCATATTTCAACCCCCTCTCTTGGCAACCCCCGCGTGGCGCTTCGCAGACCCATTGCCCGCTCTATTAGCGCAGCGTTCACCCTCTCCCATTCCTCTCGCCCTGTCCGCCATTCGCATCTTCCTTTCTTTCTCTCTCTCCCTCCTCGTGCGAGACGTCTTCTTCAAATATTCTTAAAATCGAGTTATGCACATTATTCTACGAGAGGGGAGGGGAAACTAATTTCATTTTTCATAACCGCGTGCGTTCTGTGGAAATATTTCCGCGCGGGTCCACCTCGCGAGGAGGGGTTCGAAGTCGCCCCCGGGCCCTCCGCGTCCCCCTTCGCGCCCGGGGGCGGCGCAGGGAGGGGCGGGAGTGCGTGCGACGTGGGCGGGGCGGGATGGTTTCACTTTCATGCGCGGTCTGTCGGTGGCAGCACGCGCTGGGATTTATATCGGCGCGACGCCGGGCGCGTGGGAGGGGAGGGGAGGGGGCAGAGGTGGGCTCGAAGCTCTCCACGCCATTGTGCAGGGCCCCTCCGCCGCTATTCACCCCACCGGGTATCATCGCGACCTTTCAAGTCCCTGCGCTGCCCCCCGGGGCCGCCCGTCACTGGCGGAGCGCGTCTCCGGGGGCGGCTGGCGTGTGAGGGATTCCGGAGGCGGTGTTCGAGCGGCGGCGAGACACGAGGGCGCAACGTGCGTCATACTCCATATTCAAATTACACGAGGTGAATCATAAATTTACCAGTTTTTGAAACATCTTTCTGCGATGTGGAATATTAAATACAGGATCAACAGTATTGCTAAGTTTTATACAGAGCTTTGTGAAATAAATTTGCCCAACGATGAAAAAAGCAGACGACGCGTTGTTTTTTAATATTGAAATAGTCAATGCCATGTTGTCTGTTGGAGGAGATATGGCCCGAAAACAGCTGAGTGTCTGTTTTGGTATTGTGAAATCAAGCAAGATCTCCGTAGGGTTATGTACTCGTAACACCGCCGACAATATCGCATCAGTAGCTGCGGAAGGAGGGATTAACACGATGAAAGCGAGGGCTTCGCCTGAGTGGTAGGCAATTTGCTACACGTGTGTGTCTAGTATATTGTATCGAGAAGTGAATTTTCGGGATACCGTTTCATGTTTTTAGTTTACTAAACTAGTAATATGATTTGGATCGACTTTCTTTTTTACGATTTATCAATCATTACATAAATATAATATGAATTATTAGATACTCACAAGCAATAAACATTTCAAAATAGTAAGCTATCAAAGCGTTTAGATGAGATTTTTAATTAATTCTAGAGCACTTCTTTTAAGACTTTACTCAATGTACATCAGTTGAATTTTTGTGAGTCGCAAAATGCCCCTCCCCCCCAGACAGTGTGACATCTTCATCCTCCGTGGTTCGATGTGGTGTGCAGAAGAAACGGGTGTTCCACCAAGATTGAAAATCTTCAGGTGTCAAATACAATTCTTCGTAGCGTCAAAGCCAATGTTCTGACTATAGTAATAATGTTTTGGTAATGAATTACGTAGGATCATTTCTTTTGAGAAGGGGAGAGAGGGCGAGAGAGGGATAGAGAGATGGAGATACAGGGAAAGGGAGAGAGAGGGATAGGGAGAGGGAGAGAGAGGGGGAGAGAGGGAGAGAGAGGGAGAGGGCGAAGGGAGAAGGCGATAGAGGGTGAGGGCGAGATGAGAGGTGGTGAGAGGGGAAGAGACGGAGAGAGGAGGAGAGATGGAGAGGGGGAAATGAGAAGAGGCGAAAGGTAAGAGGCGAGGGAGAAAGAGAGAGAGAGAGAGAGAGAGAGAGAGAGAGAGAGAGAGAGAGTTAACTAAAGAAAAAGTGCTCTCGTACGGTAAAATGAGATGTCTTACAGGGCATGCCGGCTTGCACAGGATAATATACATCAGTTGCATTACCCTATATTCGAGGAGAAGTGCGCCTCTTGCGAGAACAGAGTAGTCACAGTCTTGTATTGTAAGATATATACAATGCAAACACTTTTTACTACATTGTCACAGTAAAATTTAGAATACTATATCGACATCAGTAATATCATCGTACTGAACGAACAAAAGATGACGTTTGGAACGATGGAGACACTAAGGCTTTAGATGCTAGGTACGGAAAGGATTATGAAAACTACAAGAACGTAATAGCCGCACGCATGCGTCATTAAATGCCTCACGAAACGATTAAAGACGACGATCTGACGAGACAGAGCAGAGGAATATCACAACAAAAATGATTTCAAAGCGGTCGCGTACGGGACCAGGACGGAAATTAGGGAAGAAAGAATGCAGAAGTTGAGAGAGAATACAGTGGCTGAGGGGCGGGAGCAGGAAGAAAATCCGGCGTGGCGGCGGGGGGAGGGGAGGGCGCGCGCGATTACAAAGAGGAACTTGTTCGCGGGTGTCCGGTGTCGTAAATCTTGCGACGCAGCGCGCTGCGCTCGCTCCACGTACTGCCGTCCGCCGCGCGCCTCCGACCCCCCCCCCCACACACACACAAGCAAGCGGTGCCCGAGCGCAAGGAGAAAAAAGTCTTCCAACGAATGCACGTTGTAGGGGGCCTAATTTGAGAATATATGGGCTCAAGAAGAATATATTCTGACAGGTCCCACCCGTAGAAATCATTTGAGTTAAAAGCGTTTTTATCTTGATATTTCTAGTATGAAAAATTATCATTGAATTTTAGTATTTTTCATGTTGACAATATTAGTACAAGTTATGTTAATGCTCTGTACGAACATGAGTATAAAAGAATGTGAGAAAGTTGAAGAAGAAGAAGAAGAAGAAGAAGAAATAGTTCTGATATTTTATAATATCCAAACCCCCAGGGCGTTCAGTTGAGAAAAGAAAACGTTTTGCCATAAAAAGAGACAAGCATTATATTCCTAAATATAAAACGAACTTGCGGATTAATTCGTAGCTCAAGGTGTTCTAACACCAACGCAACTAAAAAGAAGGGACTTGCGTCTCAATGCACCTATATGCAAGTATTGTTAGCTACGTTTATTAAACTAAGCTCGTAGCGATGTAAATTTTAAGCTTGTTAAACTAATATTCAACCTTTTCCCTGTATTTTAACGTATCACGCAGCACGTTCCTCTTTTTTCCCACGGAATGTTTTTCTGCGATTTCACAACAACTGGAACAGAACGCTAGGTCGAGATTCACTCGTACGAGAATTTCTCGCTTTAAAGTTGGGCTTTATTCGCTCGATTTCTCACGGAAAGCTGGTTCAGAGAATTCTGTTGTTACTATGACTACATTTTGGGCATGATAAAATATATATCACGTTTAATATTGATTTTAATAAGAACAGTTTAACATATGCGAATTCTATGAATGTTTGACCTACTTTCGCGAAGCAATTTATAACTTCCCTACTTTTCTACTACACTTCTATATTCATGGATAATTTGTTAAATATATTTCAATATTTTGTATAAAAATAATCCAAGTTCAAAAAATTGCAACATACTTTAATTACATAATTTTTCTCTGCTTCGATCGATTAGTTCCAATCTTCAATCATCTTCAATATTCTTCAATCGAATTATGGCCAGAGTTAATTGTTTGCTTAGTTAAGCTTGAAAATTTCTCAAGACAATTTTTAGAACTGAGAAGAACGTATTTCTTTAAAAACTAAGCATAATACCATACAAAAATCCATTATTACACATATTTTTTCATTCTCTCAACTTATTTTTGAAGCGCATCCATGACGGTAATTCTCATCTCAATGGTTTAGTCTATCTCGTAGCAGGTTTTCATTTCAATCCTATAGTTTCGTTATTAATTGAATAATTGTATTATCTAAAGTACATTATTATAAAGTTGTTGTTATTATTATTATTATTATTATTATTATTATCATCATCATCATCATCATTATCTTTATTATTACAAAATCACAATTATACACTAGTGTGTACAAAAACACTTTTTCCATTTGCACAATCTTCCTTCTATAAACACATTATCATTATACATACAGTAATTCACCGTTAAATTGTCCTTCTTTCACAATAATTCATTGATTTTCCAGTCAGGGGATTTCAGTCGTAAAAGTGAGTTTGATGTAAAAGTAAAAATAATATTTCACGTGAAAAGCAGAAAAAATTTCAAAGATATTAAGTTTATATTTTAATAGGTTTTCCAAATAGACCATAAAGTTTGTCATGAAAAACTCCCGAAGCAACGTATCTTCGCAAATAAAAAAAAAGACCTCTCTCTTTAAACGCCCCCGTTAAATTTTCATCCAAACACGCTTATTTTCCATAGAATGAAGTCATTTCTCTCATTATTGCCAATCCCACCACTCTCATGCGAACAACCACGTTCCATGTTCTCTCCCCACCTCGCCAGGTCGGAGCCGCGCCACATCGCGAGAATCTTTCTTCCGCAGCCCTGACGAATGCGCCGCAATCACCCACGCCCAGGGGCGGGGCGCGAAGTGCCGCGCCCGCCCTCCCCCCCCCCCGCGCCATGGATAAATTCCGCGCCGTTCCTCCAATTGGAGCCGCGCCCCGACAACAAGGTAAACCGCCCGCGAGCCGCGAGGAAAAAAATGAAACACGCGCGCCGGATTTAAATATAAATGGAACGCGCCGTAATCTTTGAACGGCGTGGGGGGGGGAGGGGCTGGGACGCAGCGGCGCGGGAGAGTCGTAATTCATTAGCGCGGCACCAGAGGCCTCCGCTCGCGTACCACTGCCGCCGCCGCGCCCGACCTACCGCCCTCGTCGGCGCCGCCGCTAAATAATGTTGTTATGGCTAATTGGGACTAATTCACTTCAGTCTTTTCGTCGCGGGAGGTCGTGGGCGGGGGGGGTGTTGTGGAGCCCCGCGCGACACGTGGGCGGTGCGGGGTCCTCCACGCGCGGAGGTGCGCGGCAGGCCCGCCGCGGCTTACAGGCGCAGCAGGTTTCACTTTCCGCCAGCGAAGCCCGGTTTGTTTGCACTATTAATGGATGAGCCTATCCGGAACATCGGGGCGTTGAGAATGATCAAGTGCATTGAACGTATTGCAAAATAAGTTGGTATATACTACCACAAAAATCTGTTCTAGACCATTAGGTCTAGCCAATATAACTACATTAAATCTCAATTTCATGGATATTTGTTTATTAGCTCTTTGTCATCTTTTACACCGTCATCAGAGAACAGAGATAATCAAGAATTGTAGATTATTTATTGTTTTTTAAGTACATTATTTCGTTAATAAAAGTAACATAATGGATTAAAATAGGAGCGAACGTGGTCAGAGTATAGTTCAATCGCACACTTCCATTAAATATTTATAATACTTGCTCATAGATCACTAATTAATACAAAAGGACTCGAATTAGACTTAGTGCTCTCCTAGCTCTTCTTTTTTTAGTGAATGAATTGTGGAATTGCAATCCGTTTTTCTCTGTTGTTCCTGTTTTGTTCATGAAGGCCACAAATTGCAAATATGGCATAAGTAAGAATTACTGATGTATTTTTATGAAATATTAACTATACGTACGTAATTCAAAGAGTGGCAAGAGAATATTTATGACAATAACCGAATTGAAAGGTGCAAAAATGGGAGTTGAGAATCACACTAAGGAAATGAGATTTAAAGTTTTCTAAAAACTACTTGCCAAATTCAAAATGCAGAATAGCATCATGCATTAAAAGTGATAACTGCACGAGAAAAAACCAACTAGTAAGATAACAAAATGGCACAGAGGTTATTAGACTAGTTATTTTCATCTCTCAGCCTAGCTATTCAGTTTCCACGCTCAGCTGCAATATTTTTATTTTATTTTATTAGCGGTTCATTTTATTAACCCAATTAATTAAGTGTGCTTTAATATGTTTTAGTGAATGTAAGAATATACACTACGAAATATTTCACCATTGCACATTGCCAGAAAAGTAACATGAAATCCATTTATTCTTGTATTTCAACGGCAATATATTCTTATATTAGTAGGTAACTACGATTTGATATCTTCAAGGAATATCTTGAAAGATACAAATCGCATATTTCACCGAAACTGAGATTAATGAACCAAAGATACTATTGCATAACTAATACATATGTGAATTTCGATGAAGTTTCCGTAAGGCAAACGAAAAAATGTTTTGTAGACGAGAAGTGCGAGATAAGCAACATTTTCGTTCTCAGGACTAATAGTCGGCCGAACGCAGCGAAGATCACGCGACGCCAGTTAATTTCTCTGCCGACTCCGGGTTCCCCTCGCCCCCCCGTTCTAATTTCGGGAGCTGGCCCGCACGCATGCGGCGTGTCGCGTCTTGAAGGCGGCTGCGGACGCGGGCGCACGCATTCTGCGCGCAACCCTGGACTCGGCAGGCGGGGTGGGGCGCGGCAGGAGGGGTCTCGCGTTTGTCTATTTTCACACGCTTTAAGTATGGTCATGGCGCGAGAGTGAAGTGTACGTTATCTAGAGAGATGTTCGAGGTATGTAAAACAGTGTTCGCGGGGTATGGACGGATCCCCCTAGGACGGAACGGGATACGGGTAGATTTTGGTGAAGACGAATGGTAAAGTTAGTATGGTGCTTGGTATTACGGTCGAGAGGGGCGAAGCTTGAAAAGCGAGGGATGTCGATAGATCAGACGCCGCGAGGAATTATAGGGCGGAGAAGCGGAGTAGGACGTGTGGCTGAGTCAGAACGGAAGGGACGGTTTAGAGCGGAGCGGCGGGTTTAGAAGCGAGGGCGGGGTAGGGAGGTCGGGGGGGCGGGGGTTACAGAGCTGTTGTAGGAGTTAGGCGGAAGGTGCGGGTGTGAGAGACTGAGAGAGTGCGCGTTTGGGGTTATGGCGGGTTTTAGAGGCGGGCGTACGAGCCGACGGAGAGCGAAGAAACTGGCAGTTTTCAGCGGAGGGGCGAAGCAACGTTACGAGGCGCGAGAAGCGTCGGGTGTTGTAGCGGGGCGGTGAGCCAATATTGCGGCGTGTGTATGGGGACGGCCAGTGGTCTTCGGGTTGGTGATTAAGCGGAGTGGGAGGGCGGGAGGGCGGAGGCGGGTAGGGCGGAAGGGCGGGTAGGCGGGTTACTTCCAGCATTTTCCTGCTGGCGTGCGGGGCCCATGTAGGGCTGACGTCGTCCTTCGCCCGCGACGAGGCGGGAGTGGCGGGTAATAGGCGCCAGATCTTTGTAGTTCGAGCTGCAGCACGGAAAGACTGAGGGCGGGTAAGAGTTAAGTAGAGACGGAATTGGCGGTACCGCGGGGCGGTTAGGCGGCAGAGGTACCCGGTAGGCGCCAAATAGGGCGCGGGGCGGTTAGACGGAGGGGCGAGAATATGATATGGCCTTAGAGCGTGAGAGAGAGGCGAGGGGCGGGAAAATTTCTAGGTCGTAGGGTTGCCGCGGTTTTTAAAGGTCGGTCTGGTCGGTAGACGTTCAGGGCGGCCTAGGGCCGGAGGCGGTTAGGGCGTAGGGCTTAGGCGGAGGCGCGGGTTAGCGGAAAGCGTAGCGCGTGTAGAACGGAAGGAGCAGAAGGTGTTTAAGAGCGGAGAGCGGGTTCTAAGACGGTATAAGTTCGACAAAGGTAGAGCGAAAGCTGTGTTTGGTTGAATGCCGATAAGTCGTTGAGCGTTCGTACTAGCGAGGGCGGCGGGTAGAGCGAGGGCGGGTAGCGGAGGGCGCCTAGGCGGCGGGCGAGGTAGTACGTATTCAGTGGGCGGGCTTATAGGCGAAGCGACGAGGGTAAGCGGGAAGGAGCGACTGTTAGGCGGCATGAGTTGCCGGTTAGAGCGAGTAAAGGGGCGGAACTAGGCGCGCGCCGAGTTGGGTAGGTACTTTATGAGCATGAGGTAGGCGGAGGATGGCGTTCTGTTCAGGACGGAAAAGGGGCGTTAAGGAGCAAGCGGTTGCGTCGGTAGGGCAGGAGGTTAAAAGCAGAGCGGATAGCGGCAGGGGGGGGGCGGGCGCGAGTTGCGGCTGAGATATCAGGACGTAGAGGGCGGTAGGCGGAGGGGCGGGGATAGGGCGGAGGGGCGGGTAGGGCGAGCGCGGGCGGTGTAGGATCGTCAAGGGCGGTAGAGGTAGGCGTTTAGGTCGCTAGGTGGGAGCGGGAAATTTTGCAGGGAGTAGCTGAGGCGATTGTAGTATGGCGAGGCGGTGGCGAGGGCGCGGTAGGCGGTAGGGGCGGTAGGCGGAGCAGGGTAGGGGCGGGAATGCAGGGCATAGGCGAGGGCGGAGTAGGCGGAGGCGTAGGTTATAGAGCGGGAGTGACGGGTAGAGGCGAGGGGCGGTAGGGCGAGGGCGGGTTAAGCGGAGCGGGCGGTAAGGGCGGATGCGCAGGTTAGGCGGGAGGGCGCGGGTAGCGAGCGGACGAGGCGGGTAGGCGGTAGGGGGCGGGTAGGCGCGAGGGGCGTGTAGGCGGAGGGCGGATAGGCGGAGGGCGGGTAGGGGGAGGCGGGTAGGGAGCGGAGGAGGGTAGGGCGAGCGGGCGGTAAGGCGGAGGGCGGTAGGACGATGGCGGTAGGCGGAGGGCGGTAGGGCGGAGGGGCGGGTAGGCGGAAGGGCGGGTGGGCGAGCAGGGGCGGGTAGGCGGAGGGGCGGTAGGCGGAGGGGCGGGTAGGGCGGCGGCGAGGATAAGGAGGACGGTAGGTCGTGAGCGGATAGGCGAGCGGGTAGGCGAGGTCATGGCGCTGTGGGCGGAGCGGGTAGGGCAGAGGGGACAGGTGGCGGAGGGGCGGGTAGGCTGAGGCGGTCCTAGAGGCTGAGCGAGGGGCGGGTAGAGCGAAAGGGGGGTAGGCGGCGGCGCGGAGCGAGGTGGGGGAGCGGAGGGAGCGATGCGTAGGAGCGGAGGGCGGGTAGCGGCGGAGGGGAGCAGGGACGGGTAGCGAAGGAAGCCTACGGGACGGGTACACGGCAGGAGGTGGCACGGTTGATGTGGAAGGCGAGGAAGATAGGGGGCGTTGGCAGAATTTGAGGTGTCAGAACGGGCAGGCGTGGAGGCCGAGCGTCACCTATGGAGAACAACGGTGAGCATGGCAGTGAGTTTGCCGGTTGGGATGGAGGACGGGCGACGGGACGGGACGGTTGGCCAGTCATGGCGCTGGGTGATGCGTTAAGGCGTGTGGAGGGGCGGAGGGTGTTGCCGCAAGGGGAGACGGCGGGCCGGTATTTAACGTTTATCGGGCAGACGCTTGCTCGTTACGGCCGCGTTCCACGAAAGGCGCCGTAACTCAACGCGCCGCTGACAGGTTCATTCCACCTGCGCGAGCCCTTTCGCAGCCACAGAGGCGGACGTGTTGCGCGCGCGACCGAGAATTATTTAGGGGATGAATGTGGGCCATAGATGGCGCTCGCTAATAATAATAAATTTGGTATTCGGCGGTGGAATCATTTGTCGACGTGTGCAAGACTCGTGTACATTTGCATTACAAAAATAACAGAAAAATAATCACCTAGCTGTGTGCCGAAAACCAACAAAAAAATTAAGTGAGTTAAATACACAAAATTATCATATGCAAATCCCCCAGGCTTCTAAAATTTCAAACTCTATTATGGTATACATATTCATAGTAGTTACGGAACGGAATGGATTTTATCCGCCGGCATTTCAAGAGCAATCATGTTGTTATTACAAAAATTCGTCTAAGAGAGAATGCTTTCAAAGTAAAAAGCGAACCATACATGGATTCCGGTAAAATTATTTTTGTTTCTGTGCTCAGAACTCTAATTCAGCCCATTTACCTAACATAGCCTGTACTATCAGTTCCCCCTGTCCACTGAGTAGTAAAAGATAGTCACTATGATGTCTTAAGTATATTCTTTCACAATAAATTTCATACTATGAATTGGGAAGTTTATATTATATTTAATCCATTGGATGCAATTACAGATTATTTTTTACATTTAATTACATTCTTGCGAAACAGTACAGCACTATATAAATCGAATCATTTCGTGTGCGCGTACGATTATGCAGAACGTGAGAGTCTGATTCCTGAGTTTGTCCTTCCAACTTACGGTCTTACACTCCTGTATTGTAGTATAAGCCTCTATCATTTTTTTGTTGTCAAGGCTTAATATTATTCTTCAATGTTGACGAATAAAATTAATAACGTCCTTTGGAACATTTTTTACTATAAAAATATACTTTTTAATGTGTCATGTAGCATATTAAAATAGTTCAAAGAATTTCTGTAGGATGATTACAAGTAACTTGATTTCTGTGTATATTTTTTTCTATTTCTTCAGCATTCGAAGAATTATTTTTCAATTATTGCCGTTAGTTTTTAATGTACGTAGTATTTATTTTGTAATTTGTACAATCGTATATTTCATTTTAGATTAACCAATAAATGACGATGATACTATACGACCTCCGGTAGTCAGATTGTCAAACATTTTAGAATAAAACACTTTTAGATCGTAATAGTAGTTTTTCTCAAGCAGTTTATTGGCAAGAGTTTATTTACTTTTCAATTAATTCATTGGTTGATAGTATCAGGTGACCAGCTTGAAACACTGCGCATTCAAATAAAAAAAAACATTTATTATTAAATATGGAACTTATTTTACTTTACTATTGAGCTCGCTCGTATCAATAACTACAGAAATATAATGTGTGCGTTTTTCCCCATTTCTGAACTTAAAAAAAAATTATTTACATTAACTAAAAACCATTAAAGCTTCGATATTTTCAGAAATTTCAATATTTGATATTATATTATGTTTGAAGAATATTTTCGTCTTATCAATGGTGGAATATGTTGCAAGATAGTAACATTTGAAATACCTTGGGCATTTCTTAAAAATAGCATAGAATCAGTCCTCTTGTAAAACTGAATGTAACTCGTCAGCTAGTGCACACTAAGTGGAACAAAAGTATATCTAGTTTGCGAGATGTGTGGCGTGGCAGCAAGAGATGGAGGATAATACAAAGAGTGAGTACAACACAAAAGATGACGAAAAAGAAGACGAAGGGTTGCAGAAGCTGGTACCTGCCCCTTCCTCAGTCTCCCCTTTCTCCCCTTTCTCTCGTCCTGACGTGACCGCCTCCGTGCCCTTTCATATCTTGGCAGGGCATGAAATACTCCCTCGGGCGCAACCCCGTCATAAAACACGCAGCTCCGTGCAAAAATGCGGCGACACCGCACGCACTGCACTAGACACAGCTCCCCTCACACGGTTTCTTGCGCGGGACATGTCCACATCGCCGGGGGGGGGGGGGGGCTCTTGGCCTCAAAACAGCGAAGCCTGCCAAACACTACATTGTGTCATACAATCTAGGCACAAATACAGCAAACACAGGGCTACATATCACGTTGCTTACTGTGTGGGTGAACGTCATCAAGATTCGCGAAGACGTTCTGAGATTCGAATGACGTTGAGATGACGTTGCAATAAGTACAATGGCTCGAATAAATTAATACATATTTTCACCCGACAATGAGAAATCTACTTTGCTAGGTGAGAGATCTTTTTTGTTAAGCTTTTCAGAAATATGTAAGGAAGAATGAAGAGGCAAGCCCCATACGTGACTGTCTCAAACTCAAGTGAAGTCGTAGTTTATTGCTCTAGAACATTAGGGGCTGAAAGAATAAAGAATATACGGCATAACGTAAAAATGTAAGCAAATGGGAAAGAGAAACAGGACATGGGAAAGATAAACAGAGGAAGCGAAACACTTTCTTTGTGAATAAACAGCTGCAGGATTAATCGAACACGCATAATCAGAAAATGTGAGTGAAGGTAAGGCGAGGAGGTGGAGGTGGAACGAGCGGGAGAGAGGGTGCGTCAGCGCGTGTGGGAGGTGGGACAATGAAGCCGGGAAGGCGGGGCGGGAAATGGCAGTAGGGCATCGGGGCCGGTCGGAACTGAGCGGTGGGGGGCGTAGGGATGTTGGCGGCGAACGAAGTGAGGTGAAGGCGGGTGAGGGGGAGGGGAGCGCGCGTAAACGGCTGGAGCAGGTAGGGGTGGTGGGTGGGTTGGGGTAGATGAGCGATGCGGGGCGGACGGGCGGGCGGGCGGGCGAAGCCGGGCCGGGCGGGGCGTGACGCGTGGCGAGGCCGGCGGGCGGAGGCGGTGCGGGGCCGCGGCGGGGCGGAGCCGGGGCGGGCGCACGTGTGCTCCGCAGGAGCGAATGGCGAATCAATTAGCCAAGCGCCGGCGGAGGGTACACTCGCTCTGGCCGCGCTCTTCCTCCCTTCTTTGTTTCTCCACCGTAATGCCTCGTTTCTATTAGCGACCGAACACTTGAATAGCGCAAGCAGCCCGTTCTCGGTCCAATTTTCCTGCTCGCTGAGACACGAACAGATTGAGGAAATAATTTGAATTACTCGGAGTAGATGACAAACTCGTCATAACGTCCTTTTTCGACTGCAAACACCAAATGCATTTTATGGTCATTTTATCAATTCAATTTGGTCTGTAATCTGATTACCGACTTCGGCATTCAAATTGGCAATATCGCTCTCTTCAGGGCTTGGCAAAGCCGCACTTCCGAGTTAGAAATTCATCAATGCCTTTCTTTCTCAGTCGAAATAAGAAATTATATTCGCTTTCCCTAACGAAGCGCTTCAGATACTTACAGAGACAATTCAAAACTGTAATAAATGTAAAATCAAGGAAATTGATTTACTTTTTTTTGTACTCCTATGTGCAATTTTCATATTATGGGCTTGGTCTTTCGGTCAAGAAATAACAATAGTAACAATAACGCTTGGATATGCATGAATGAACGAACATACAACTAACAAAGTTATCCTTTCCAGAAGAAAATATACAATTACATGTACTGTTTGATATTATTGTACTTTTTTCGAAATTATTTGATGTATGAATATCATTTAAAAACCAAAATGTATAATGCAAACGTTGAAGTTCACATCTTTCCAACTCATTTTGCTCAAAAACCAAATAGCAAAAGAAAAGGTAATATTTGTTTCGCACGTGTAATGTTCTTCGGCGTCTGACAGGATTTCCAATTCCAGCGATGCATCGGAAGTGGAAGTGACGTATAAGCACTCTCGCCAAAAACACGGAGCGGGAGCAGGAGAAGAAAAACGCCACCTCGATCTCACCACGCCGCACCATCGCGAGCCAGGGCCATTTCCCACCCAAATCCATTTCGCCCTTCTGACCTTCGATCGCCAACGCGGGCGTACATTTTACCAGCTGCCAGCAAATACACCAACACCGCTTTCTTCTTCGACCTCTTTCTCCAAACTATTACCGTTCGTCTCCAACATCGAAACTAAATTATTGTACTATAGTATTGTACTAAATTATTGAACTAGTATATGATCCTGCCGCTGCAATCCCAACACCTGTGTGTTCTCCAAGCTCTTCACCGCCACTATTTCAACACAGATATTTGGATCTACCTCGATATTTGGACCTGATACTTTTCTCGAATTTATTTTAACTTTTGATACAATTTTTTATGAGTCACATTATTTACCATCCTTGGTATGAGCTTCTTTGGGTGGAACTTACGAGTATGCGAAGACTTTTCAGTCATCAAGTCATCCTCACAAGGTTAAGGATTGGACGTTTCAACCTTAGTTACGGTCACCTCGTGATGAAAACTAATCCTAAACATGTCCAATGAGTGGAAATACTGTATCAACGACACATCTCCTTCTAGAATGCCCAAGTCTAGCAAATGTATGACACCATTTAAATATGAATAAAGGCTTGCATAAGATGTTTAAAATAGTTGAAGGATGAAAGAAAGTGATAACTTTATTCAGAATGTATCAATTGGACTTCAGTGTATAACTTTTTTGAATAACCTGTTGTAAACCAGTAAATTTGAAATGTAGTAATTCTGTGGTCGCTGATGATCTAGTTGTTTTAAAGCAACCTAAAAGAAATAACTGAAAAATGACTCTTCCTAACTTCAGTAACAAAATTTGGCACCACCGTAATATCATCGCATCACCACCAGCCATCACATCTACTTTCATTGCCACCCATCGAGCCGTCACCCACCTCGCCGTCCGCACCAGCCCCAACCTCTGGTGCTGCCGCCTCCCGCACTTGGCGCGACTCAGCCAAACAGAAAAGCCGGCTGCCAGCGGAGCGGAGCGCGTGGCCACCGCCGCCGCGCCCCCACCGCAGCTGCACCGCCGCCCGCGTTCGCGCTACTCAAACACAAGAGCTCGCGACCCCGCGCCGAAGGGAGAACGTCGGCCGCACGGCGCGCCCGGCCACGTCAGGCCAGCCAACACACCGCAGCGCGAGCCACTGCTGCTTGGAAATGCACCGCGCACGGACGAGCGGGCTCCAAATTAAAGAATCGCTGTTTATTCGTTTTTTGTTCTTTCCTGGAACCGTTGAGCGCAGTACGATTGTTATGCAATTCTCAGTCCGCGTTGTTCTCATTACACACTCTGATTCTTCCAAGAGCAACGTACAGAAAAGAAAATACGCAAATCTCAGTGTTTCATTTATTGCGAATGAGTCTTAACTTTGCCGCAAGCGAACAATAATAATGAATGAAATTGCAATAATTACAGTACATGCAGTGAAAAACGTCTGTTTTTCAAAATTTGATTTTAAACAAAAGCAGGATAAAATTCTGATTTAACGAAATTGGAATATTTTGCTTAACACGTCAGTATAAAAATGAAGACATGAAAGAATAATAAGTATGAGAGAAAAACCTAATGCAAAGGTCATATATTAATGAAAGTGAAATTAAACAACGACCCACTTGACTGACCTTACAATTTGTATGTAACGATAATACTATGCAGGAATATTTATTCTTAAAAACATACGCGAGGGAAAACAATTAATTTCTTACCCGAGAAGATATCCATAATAAGTAACTGTTCCAAAGGAAGACATGAAAATATGCCGAACCCTACCTTTAGAAAGAAACAGTTTACACAATAACGTAAAAAGGCTTTCAGTACGCTCAATTACATCAAACGACATCGTGCGACGTTTCAGAAATTTCCCTCTTTACTATAATATATCATACACGAATAAAAAATCCATAATAAAAAGAGCCTAGAAATGTAGTTGGTTACCTGTATTTGAGGCTGTGCACACCTATTGAGGTGGCGGTTGCGGCGTTGGCGAAGACGGGTCGTGGAGCGCGGTACGAGACAGGGCGCAGGACGCAGAATATATAACTTAGTATTACAAAACTGATTTTAGTGTAAGTTAGTAATGCCAAAGTGCAAGTAAGTCAACTGTCGCCTTATGTTTGGGTTTTTCATCAAAAATGCAATATTTCTGTTTACATTTGTTGAAATAGTATGTTGAATTTAACCTAACTTCAACAGTATTCTCTATAGGCAAGTATCATATTTGTGAATTAATTGCCTATCGCTACAGAAATAAATATTATTGTATGTAGGCGGATGACTACGAACTTATGATTGCGTTGGCTTCCACAGCTGGAGTTTGTATTGATTAGACTAACCGGGACGAGCACGTCTCTGTCCCTGGTGGCTGACGTTTCGCCAAAATGTTATAGGCCATCATCAGAGGAAGTTACTGCCAGTGTGTGGCGTGCTTCGTTCGTCCGAGTCCCTCATTCACAGTTGCCCCAATCGAGTTCCAACGGTTTCCACCACCGAGTCGTACGAGTTTCGTTTTCGGATCCGGCAGAAAATTCTAAGAAATTTAGAAAAACGTGTTTTTGCAAGGTTAGGCGATCTTAGTGGATAGATCGGTAATTAAACTTACTCACTTAGAGAATCTATGTAGATGGCGTTAATTAAACCCCTGAACCCAGAGTCAATTTTCGCTCCACGACGTAATAATTTTTCTTTCACGAGGATGGCAACACTGGCTGTTCCATTTCTAAGCTTCAAAAAGGAATTGCACGGCTGATTTAATTTCATTTTCACCCGTATTACCCGTATTTTTTAAAAATAAATTTGCAAAAAACCTACGAACAGCTTTGCCTTGGCACTTATAATTTGAGAACTTCAAATGAATACAAAGGACAAACTAACTGTCAGTATTTTGATAGAGAATGAAAGCACATTTACGTTCTTACGTCGGACTTCACACATTATATTCTTAAACTTGCAAATACGGATTTTCATGTGTCTAATGATGGTGGGATGTACAGATGTGTCTAACAACTTATCACATAAACAAAAAACTTTCGCCTTTTAATGTGCATATAGATTCGTCTACAAAACAATAGTGCAATTGTCTCATAGTGCTAGTCTCATATCCATGGAACTTTCAGGATTTTCGAAAACTGCAAACGTTTACATTGAAAAGTACAAAATTTAAAATCGAGATTTTTGTCTTAAACGAAATCTGTTCTTAAAAAACAGCTTTAAAAAAGGTCATGTACTATTTGTGAAGAAACGCAAAATATAAATTTGTCACAAACCGCTCAAATATTTTCCTTTATTTTTTTCTGAAGATATGTCCTGTTGTATCACTTAGTTTTTTTTCAATTCTATAGTGATAAATATATCAAAGGTTACAAAAATGAAATTAGCATTTATGTAAACTCATCGGGGTTTCAAGAGTCAATATTTCATCGATTTGGTTTCACAGGGGGCAACACCTCATGTGGAAAGCACCCTACATAATTCTTATTCATGCGGCTAGCCCTTGGCAGCGACAAAAAAAAATAATTTCGTTTTCAGTTTCTCATGCTGCAAACAGATTCAAATTCCCTTCGTGAGTTGTTATGCAACCACTACGCAGTATTTCTTACCCTTTGCGTGGGTGCAGTCTCATGTTGACCGCACATCGTACGCTGATATGTTCATGTCACGACAGCACTATCAGAGATTCTGTCAACACACATGACAAATGTCTTTTTTTTTTCAAAGACAAAACTGTCCTGCCTGCATTACTATGTGATTGTATAAAATTAAGTGTATAGCATGCAATTAAAGAGGATTCATCTTGTATTTTCTTTACTTTTGTAGCTCTTGAAAGAATGAGAGTAGAGATAAGACAAGCATTGTCTTTACATCTCGTCCAATATGTAGCTGTACCTAAAAAGAATTTTACACTAGTGAATCGTTCAATTACTATATATTACTTGTTTACAACATAATTGGAAACTTTCGCTTTATCTGGTCATTGACTTTTAAGAGCGATGCTTTATTTTTGTGTAGGGAATATGTAATTAATTTACGTATTAGAATGAATTTTACTTAATTTGTAAATGGAACTACTGATTAGTAGTTATCTCATTCTGTTGCAATTACTATTTTTTTTCTTTTGTTTGAATTTTGTTCTTTTTAGTGTTCTTTTTTTTTTTGAGAGTTGGTTTTTTTTTTTTATTTATTGTTTTTCCCAGTAATAATTGGTTTAAGCTCACATCTGCTGTTCCAATTTCTGTCCACAGAGGATTGTTAGGAATCAACTGCTTCACTGCCAGGGAGGAATCCCAGCCGGCACACTTTCTCTTTGACCCCCCATTGCTGTTGGGGCAAGTGCGTTCTTGGACGCTCTGGCGGAATCCTCGCCTTCGCACTCTGCACGTGGCGGAGGGGGAGGGAGGGAGGGGAGCGGGCGCGCGGGCAGCCATCCACTCGACCCCCGGAACGCAAGGGGCCCCGCCCAGAAGGAGTGTTTGATCTCGTCAACTTGGACGAACTACGTCGCTCCGCTCCTACTCCTCCTTCCCACTCCCACACCCCTCCGCTCCATGCAAATCTGCCCCGCTCCTCTCCTCCCCCCTCCCAACTCCTCTCGCTCCGTCTCCTTCCCCTATCCCACCCGCTCCTCGGTTCCTCTCCTCTCTGCTCCTCTCCTCTCCCGCGCCCTCTCCTCTCCGCCCCTCTCCATCGCCCCTCTCCTCTCCGCCCCTTCTCCTCTCGGCCCCTCTCCTCTCCGCCCCTCTCCTCTCCTGCCCCTCTCCTCTCCGCTCCGCTCTCTCTCTGCCCCTCTCCTCTACCGGCCCTCTCCTCTCTGCCCCTTCTCCTCCGCTTCGCCCTACTCCATCCACCCTCCCTGTGCATGCCCGCTTCAACGACAAAAACCCGCCCCGCTCGTCTCCGGCCTCTTCATGCACCATTCCGCCGACGCGCTCGCGTCTTGCTAATCCAACCCGCCCAGTCGCACTCCGTTCTTGCATTAACTCTCCAGGTCCGTCCCGGCTTCTCTCCTTCTCCACTGGCCGGCCTCCCGTCCTGCATCTTTTTCTTTGTCCCCTCCACAGTAACCCTGTGCAGAAGGGGAATTTATTATCTTTAAATGTTTATAAGTTTTGCCGCTGCCATTGCCGCTTAAGCAGCTAGAGGCGGGCTTTTTCTTACAACTAATTTACATTCTAAGACCTAAA
>BOPP01000064.1:103456-114729 GCA_017312745.1 Gryllus bimaculatus
AAGAGAGATGATTTCATATTTATAGTGCGATCCTCGCAGACGTCTGCTGAGAATTGCGAATCGCCCTTCCGGCTTTGCACGGAGTAGGTCTGCTGCCTCCCTTTCGTGCGTTCGGACGCGCAGGCCGTATTGCAACAGGTCCTAGGGTTAACTCGAATCTCGGAGGTTCTCCGGCGGCTGCGGTCGGGCGGCCCGGGAGGGGTGGAGGGGGGCGCGCCGCGCCTCACATAGACCTGTCAGGACCGGAGTTGTGTCGGGTTTTCGGCCCACGCGCACGGCGGACGGGCCGGGCCGCAGCGTATGGGCCCGCCGGTTAGGAGCGTGGGCCGCGGCGCGCGGGCCGGGAGCGCGGGGCGCGCGGCGTGGGCGGTGATCGGGCGGGCGGTGCTAGCGGCGGGGCGGCCTGGGTGCGGGCGCAGGCGGCGGGTGCTGTGCTATGCGAGAGGACTGCGCGTGCGTCGCTTCTGCGGAGTAATGGAAGGCTGCGTGCCCGGCTCTCGCCCCGTCACGGCTGGGGAATACCAACTAATCCAGCTGGGGCGGGCCCCGTCGGCGTCACGAGGCGGGCTGGAGCGGATGCCGGCAGGCGAGGGGCGAGAGGGCGGCGGGAATTTGAATGAGGCGGCTGGTCCGGGAGAGCCCGACTGTCGAGACTCAAGTCGGTGGCTTCGAACTATGCGGAATGGCGGCTGAGGGCACTGGACAGGACGAGGGATGGAAGAGTGGTAGGCAAATGGCGACGTGGTGATGGTGCATTCATGTTGGGCGCCGAGGCTAGTGATCGTAATGGCGGCACAACGGCAATGGGGCGTTTTGGGATAGTAGTAGGACTGGTTGGTAGGAGGAACGTGGGGTGGCGGGGGCGATGGTGTGGAGGCGATGGGATGCGCGGGGGCGATGGGGTGGGGGGCGACAATGGGGTGGCGGGGGCGATAGGGTGGCGGGGGCGATGGGGGGGGCGACGCAGGAGAGGGAGATGTGTGGCAGTGATGTGCGGGGCGCGTGGGGTGGCGGGTGGTTGGCCGCCTGGGTGGACGTGCGGCATGCCCGGGGTCGAGTGGGGGAGCGTCGCCTCCCCTGTGCGCGCGCCTCCTCTCGCCGCTCCGCAGGCGACTTCCCGGCCGCAATGCCAATCACGCGGCTGTCCCACGAATTTTCAATAGTTCCGATTCCCGCCCTAAGCCTGATATTTGCGGCATCGCGTCGCATGCCTGGCATAGACAATAAGCGCGGCGTGCCTCGGGGCCCTGAGCAGGCGCAGACAGGGGTGCGGGTGGCTCAGGGGCGCATCAAGAAGACTAGCTTCCGAGGCGCAGGAGCTGACGAGAATTTAGAACTGTTTTGCCGACTCTATTGCACAAATGTCATGCAGTGCCATCCCATTACGCGAAGTAAAGGAAATGCAAGCAACAATGTGCAATAGGAACAATGAAGAAATAATGCGTGTAGATTCATCTATCACGAATTTTTCCAATAATGTTTACGTTCCAAGAAAAAATCTAAAACCATCCGAAAAGGAGCAGTTAATTGCATTTCGTTAGGTTTTAAATGAAATAATTCTCACATAAAAACTTGCATATGAATCAATGCAATTGATGTATTATTGATCCCATTGGTCACAATAAGTAAAAATACTTTTCTTTCGATACCACAATTTAGAGACAGTAGATATTTAAACATTATCATAATCGTTACATTGTTCCATTACCAATGACAATTTGACTTCAATTTGCAGACATAGCAGAACAGTCCAAAGAAATGCGCCCTCAATCTCGTGAGAGACACGTAGGAAGAAAATATATATGACAAAATAAGAATTCATACAACGACAAAAAACGTATATAAAACTGATGAATTTGGAGATCGAACAAGATTCTGAAGCAAACACGCGGCCAAGAACTGCAAGCGCAAAGCGTGATTGGAAGTGGAGTCGAAGTCCAGCGAATAGGGAACGGGCAGATGTGTGCGAGCGGAGGAGAAGTCAGGGGATATCGTTTTACACTCCGGTCGAGCGGTTGGATGAGTGAGGTGAGGGGTGATGGGGGGAGGAGCTGGACATGTGGGTGAGCGAACGTCACGTTTGGGCTCCTTGCGCTCGGAAGCAACCATGACGCCCGTGAGAAGCGCGTTTGTGAGCACAAACATTTACTCTTCGCTTCCCACGTCGACGCCGCCGCCCGCACTCGGATCAGCCTTTCCTCTGCTCCCCCTGGCTCTCGATTATCTCGATTAGTCGGCCGTCTATCGACCACGTCCGACTCGGGCTGCTGCGAGAATGCACTGGATGGCGTGGCCAAGAAAACATACCCGACTCATCGTGTTGCGTACGTCAGAAATCCAAACAATTAGCACATACAGCATACTGTTCACATCACACTAAAATCATATCGCAGCAAAACGGTTCTATAAGGAGAGCCGAAGAGCGTCTTATTTTTTAATAAGACTGTTTTGTTGTATTTACGTCAATTTTATAATAGTGTTAGACTTCTTCGCAATTCATCAATCTAATTTAAGGAAGATAAATGTTATACTAAAATAAATATTTACTACCGTACCCTTGCGAGAACTCGAGCATTTTAAACACCACCCTGTTCCCTATCTTTCAATTTCCAGTTTAAGAGGAAAATTGTTAAGGAAACTTTTGTTTGTTTGAAAAATGTATACGGATAACCTTCAATGCACTTGCAGAATATCATATAAAAATTTTAAATAAAAGTTTTTTTGTTCGAAACAAATTTTCAATAAAATTCAGTATCAAAGACATGTTTTTGGAACAATCCACAACACTTCCTTAAAAACAACAATTAAAATGATTATACAACCTTCCTTGACAGTTAGCTTTTAGCTTTCCTAGATAGTCACAAAGTATTAGAAAATATTTTACTCTTAGAAAAGCTACGTAAAGTTGTCCATGAGAAAATATAGAATCGGGCAAGTACAACCCTTCTCATTGCAATATTATTTACCTTTACTGAGAGGTACACCCCTGCAATTGAATCGCATAAAATATCAACTAATTAGATTAACTTTGCACATAGTTACAGGTTCTGCATCTGTGAACAGGTGTTATCGAAAAGCGCCGGTCCTGCAAAAATGAAATAGAATGTCCAAGAAGATATCATCCTTTAGATTACGTGATCCTACAGATGTGAGGAAAGTTTCTTTTAGACTTTTGGTCTCAAAATCCCACTTTCAAGGCCCTAGAATGCATCATTTACGAGTTATTCAACTATATAGATTTTAACAATGCTGCTCTAATATTGCGGGTTGCATATGCCGTGAATATTTAGATGCGTTTTCTTCGACAAATCCTTCATATTTTTAAAGTCAAACTGCAATTTGCCACCTTTCCGTGAAATTATATTTCTTTAGAGACCTCATTTATAAAGAATGGTTGCGTGTGAGATCGAGCCGCAAAACAACTCCACTACTGAAATAATATAGGAGTCGATAAGATAAGAGATGGCGAAAGTTTCTCCATAAACTTGAGGTGGGAACGTTTTATATCTCATAACCAGTTTGTTTACGGATAATTGAGATGTATAAACACTGTCCAAAACGAAATATTTTTAACTTCAAATATTTCAAGTACTCCTTTTCTGCCGATAATGAAAAACTCGCTCTTCACCAGACGTAAGATATAAGGCACTTAAAAGACCGAAAACCCAATCTAAGACTTTGTGACGTTGCGTAATGTACCCCTTGGAACGACTACAATACTCAAATAGTAATGCATTAGGACAATGTTATAATCTACAATTAGTTGTTTAATGATATTTCATGAAACGTCTACTTGCTTCAATCTTTCATAGACTCTGCTTCAGAATAGGTTAAGAGTGGGGCTGGTGGAGGAGGGGGGGGGTTGGGCGAATCAAGAACGACGAAGTGCGCGGGGCAGCATCGTTACAGCTGGCGCACATTTTCTCCATCTGCGCTGTTGACCAGGTGGGCCACCAGGCGCGCCGCCGTCGATAAACCGCCCGCTGCGCGCTGGGCCTTTGGCGAACGCAGTGGAGTGCATTTGAGCGACAGCGCTGCTCGCGCTAGGCGCGTGTCAACAGCCCATTACAGCGCCCGACACATGTCGGAGAACTCAATGCGGCCAATCAGCTGCGCGGTAAGAAATCGATTGCCCGCCGCATAACGAGCTCCTGTGCGCGGCGCTGCCGGTAGCTGTCTTGTGTGCAAATTCCCGCGGTCGCTCTCCTTCGGCGGGCGGATATGCAGAGCGAACGCGGCTCGGCCTGTGGGCATGGGCGACGGGAGGGGCTGCTGGGGTGGGGACTGCTGGGTGGGGTGGGCTGCGTGGTGTGGGAACTGGTGGGGGGTAAGCTTGCTGGGTGGACTGGCTGGGGTGGCTGGTGGGTGGGGTCTGGTGGTGGTGGGAATCTGCTGGGGTGGGACTTGCTGGGGGTGGGAGACGTCTGGGTGGGGCTGGTTGGTGGATATTGTGTGGCGGGTGGTGGGGCGGTTGGGGTGTGGGCTGGTGGGTGGGGTCTGGGTGGTGGACTGCTGGGTGGACTGCTTGGGGGTGGGACTGCTTGGTGGGGACTGCTGGAGTGGTGATGTGCTGGGGTGGTGAGCTGTCTGGGGTGGGACCGCCGGGGTGGCCCGCGGGGGACAGAGAGGCGGCGGCCACAGTGGAGCCTATTTTGACAGAAATTTCGGTCGGCCGGCGACAGACGTTATTGTCCGATGTGCCCGATTCGTTGCAACAAAAACGCGCTTGCTAACGGAAATCGGAAGCATGAAAAAGGATATCGGATAGTCTTTCGACGGCGTCCAAAAAGATCTATTTCGTCTTGCGACGTCGGCTGACGTCGGACGCGTGCGTCCGATATTCCCTATTCGTTCTAGTAACACGCGCTAGTAAATGGAAATGGGATGAAAAAACCAAACGATCCCTTCCACCGGCTTCAGGATACATTGGCTGGCGGGCGAAGATCTTTTTTGTTTGATTTGTGTCGGTTCTATTCGCCCGAAACCTACCTAAGACCACTTGCTATATAATGTAGATGATCTTAAGCGGGCTTCTCGCAACTGTGTGAAACAATGAACTGCGGAATTGCGAGGACATTAGGACGAGTTCTAATGCAGCATTCGGATGCTTTTCAGATGAAATAAGTCTGACGACTTCGCTCGCAGTCGTCCGGTAGAGAGCGCCCGATATTTCGGCTAAGGGGGGGCAGGGATGGTGGCGACGGCGGGGGAGTGGTGAAGGCGGTTGGGGCAGTGGGGAATCGCGGGCGGCAGGGATGCTGGGGATGGGGTTGGCAACGTGAGCGGCGGGGACGAGGCGATGTAGGCGGTGAAACGGATTAAATTCGGTGGTACAAGAATGCTACGCCTAGTGAACATTACCTAACTTGCCTACTTTCATCGAATGTTTCTATGTCCTGTTAGAACGGCAGCTCAAATGACTTGTAGGTTTTCTGATAGCAGTAAATAATATTACTATTACTATTATTATTATTATTATTATTATTATTATTATTATTATTATTATTATTATTATTATTGGTTAATATAGGCCATTACTGACCACGCATCACGGTTAACTTGTGTAATTTTTCCAGTATCAGCTTTTCAGCTGTATCCCTCAGTACAAGGTTGTTACGCCGTGAAGTACGAAGTGAGGTGATATGCTGATGATGATGAGGGGCGAAAGGTCAATCAGAAATACAACCATGTCTACGCAGGATTCGAACCTGCAGCCTGCTCGGCGCAGACGACGGTTTCCGCAAACGACTGCATAACGGCGCCGACTTACTATTATTATTATTATTATTATTATTATTATTATTATTATTATTATTATTATTATTATTATTTTATACCATGAGCTATTACGTCAACTTTATCATTTGCTGTTCGCACTAATCTAACTGGAGAAATGTACTTGCAATGCCATAAGTATTTAGAACAATACACTCATGAACACATTTTATGCGCTCTGAATGGATATTACATTTATGCAGATGTTTTATTGTAGTTTTTATTCCACGCAACTATACACTAGGAGAGTAACTGAAGAAATAAATTCACGGTTTACCCACGCTGTTCTTTATTTGAAATTATTACAGCGCAATACCTTATATTTTCTCTGCGGAAAATGCCTTTTGTATGTTCGTCATGGAAGGGACAGCGATATAAACAAGCAATGTATCTTCTCCTTCCGAATGTAATATAATAATAATAATAATAATAATAATAATAATAATAATAATAATAATAATAATAATAATAGGAATATTTCCATTTTCTACAATGCACTTGATTTCATTTTCCTGTAACATGACTGAAATGTAATTTTCTGTCAGAGAACACAATTACATGGTGAACGATTTTTCAATCGTGAGCAGAAATTTTGTAACAATGAAATCCCGAAGGATTATTTTTCAATGTTTTAGGAGAATGTTTGTCTTATTGGAAGTTAATTACGCTAATTAGCACTATATTGCAACCAGCATCCACGTTGCAGTTCATAGAATTCCATAATATGTTCATTATTTTGAAAGCTCGTCAATTGTTCGCTGTGCAGTGCGCATTGATGTAGTGTTAACGCCTGCAATACTAGTCGCGAAATCGCAACGGGATTCTCGATTATGGGCAGTAACAAAAATACGTATTACGCTTGATAGTTTGGTAATGTTTCATAGACTTTCAGAATAACTCCTCTGTATTCGGTGAACTGTCAGTATTGACAGTACAAGAAATTCATTTTAATTTAATTATCTGACCAAAAATTGAATACACAGACAGAATGACATGTTAGGCATCAACTACTTTTCTTTCTGGAATGCAGTGAACTAAGTAATAACAAGCAAATTATTATACCGGGGGAAGACAAGTGGAACGTTCCGAGAAGAGACGTCTAGTTCTTGAATTTAAGAAAACAATTTTCAAAAATGTGAAATTTAATTTGGATCACGATTGTTGTTTAGGGTGGAAAATAATGGCAGGACAAAAAAGTAATGATATAAGAATATTACTATATAAAATAAGTAAGTGATCTCACCGTATTCTTCACCGGATAATATTTCCTTTTCTCGTGCTGTACTAACCTGAAAAAGAAAAAAAATCGTATAAATAAAAAAGGCATTTATAATATCTCTAAAATCAATTGAAGTCATGTTTCAAGTGAATTAATAATTACATATTTAAACAAAGCCTTATAAAGATATATTTTCTCTAAATCAATGCAGCTAACACAAAGACTTGGATCATTGGAGCACATTGATAATTTTTTAGTGTTGTTTTATTGTGCTTGCCTGGGGGTAAAATTTACCATCAATATAAATCGACTATATGGAGATCAAGAGACCGATATTTGAAAGTTGCTGACACCAAGCAGATGCTAGACCGAAAACATACTTCGTATATGCATGTTTCTTGTGAAACTGAAATATCGATACACACCTCAGAAGTGAATTGACACATCTAACTTCACTGGAATGCTCTTGGCTATTAGAGAATAAATTATAATTTATTATAGAATACTCATAACAACATAACAAATATCAATATAATAATATTCACAATAATATCCTTTTTTCCAAAGGTTGCGTGCAAAACAGAATACTCGTACGTTGGACGAATATAGAATGTGTTGTAACCAACATTATACTGGTTACAGTGTCGACATTATCCGTGTTGGGCAGAATTTAATTTGCCATTACGTGATCAGATTCGTTTAAACCTAATAAATGTTTTTACAAATTGCCCCATCATAACGTTTAAATTGGTAAAGGGGCGTTTGAACACAGAGTGCGTGGACATAATTGAATACAAATTTACTGTATTATCTCCTCTTCTCGTAAAGAAATTATATTTGTTATAAAATAAAATATTCATAACCCTAATATGTATATTCCACCCGATTCATTCTAAAACATGAAAATCTAAACATTTATGCAATTATTGATAAACAGTGATGGGAATTTTACCAAATCATGGTATATTACTTACGGTGAAGTATAAGTAGTTATGTTCATTAACTTCTACCAGTATTTCGCGATGGTGAACTTATTTGATCTCTAAAGGTCCATTCACAATGCAAATGTAAGCATTAATATAACGCACAGACGTAAACATTAACATAAGTGATTGATGTATTCACGATGTCTAACATAAACGTAAGCAAAAAAATAAGAGTTTCTATTGGCTATGAGACATTTTAGTTTACTATTGGTTAGATGCGAGAACCGATTTCGACTGTGTAGATGGCCCATATGAGATTAGTTCGTCTTTGAACTTCGATTCTTGATTTTGAGTTACCATACTATGATTGGTTGCTTTATAGTGTCTTACTTAAGCATAAGCAGTGAAATTTGAAGCTTGAAGCGTAAGCACAGAAATTTGAAGTTTGTAAGCTTTTAAGTTAACGTCTTACGTGTTATGCTAATGCAAATGCATTGCGAATGAGGCCGCATGTGGACGTAGTCCTAACTTTTATGTTATCGCCATGCTTATGTTCCTGTTTGCATTGTGAATAGGCTTTGATACAGTGTGTTAGCGACGATAAGCGTATTCACACTAACGTTTGTACAACTGCAGAGCGATTTCCAGTTATTATACTTTGAAGTTGTCAGTATCCACAGCCTTCGGACACTGCTTTGACCACAAACCGTGTACACTTGAGCACGCTACTCAAGCAACAGGGATTTCAACTCTTCCTATTGAGAGCGCGGGAACAGGGGCTTCTGAGAGAAACTGCCTCGCCAGCGTCGCCTGCGCCAGGATGAAGACTTACAGCAACGCCTTGAACCCATGTGTTTGCTAAGGTTGGTGCGACCCAGGCCGTAAGTTGGTCTCTCTTTCCTTTTTTCTCACCTTCACACTTCACGCTTCTCTCAATTCGGTTGGTGGGGCAGACCAAACCTATCTTACAAGAGTATTTAACTCACAATTCCCACAAAAAGCTTTTGTAAAATGCCTGTAAAACAGAACAGGGTCAGAGTATGACAAGACGGTAGTGGGATAGAGAAGCAGAACAGAGCGTGGCATGGCGTAGGATGGTGTGGCATGGTGTATGGTGTGATGCGATGTGGTGTGTAGTGTGATGTAGTGTAGTATGGTGTGTAGTGTGATGTGGTGTAGTGTAATGTAGTGTAGTGTGATGCGATGTACTGTGATATGGTTTGGCGTCGCTTGGCAAGTCTCGGTATGACAGGGCAAGGTTTATCGTGACTTTGTGCATCTTGGCGTGTTTTGGCGAGGCTCGGCTGGGATCGGCGAGCCATAGAGCATGGCAGGACGAAATAGAGAATAGCACGATAGTGTGGGGGAAGCATTCAAAAATATGAATAGAGATAGGGCGGTGCGAGATTTAGAGAACGAATGAAAGCGGAGTGAGTTAGGGAGGGGAGAGGTAGAGAGAGGAGAGTTCGAGAGGGGAGTGCTACAGAGGTGAGAGTTAGGAAGGAGAGAGTAGTGGCAGGGAGTGTTGGGGCGGGGAGAGGTCTGGAGGGGTAAGTGGGGCCGATTTCCGAGAGGGCTGGGGAGAGCCCTGCAGGGGCGGGCAGGAGAGACGAGGAGAGGCCGTGGGCGCATGCATAAGATAGCGGCGGGCGGGGGAGGAGCGGGGTGGGCGGCACTGACGGGCCAGAGGCCGGAAGGGAAAGGGCCGTGCGACTTGACAACGCAGCTGCCACGGGCGCGATGAATAGAACATACGCAGCGATGGGCTGTTTGCCGGAAGATGGAGAGGAACCGTAATATAAAACTCAATAAGGGACAGGCAGACTTGGCAGTAGGCACGCTTCTGGAATGCAATTGGCAATATGTGAACTAATGCTCTGCAAATATATTAGTTTCGCAGCCAAAGCGGGTGAGCTAAAATAATTGAGAATTCTGTTTTTTTTTGGGCAAGATGTGATGGCAAATACATAGTCCTTTGCAACATTGGTAACATTGTGTCTTAGGGTATTAAATTACCAACAGAATAATTTGTCTTGGATGAAAGTATAGTTCACTGGTTCGGAAGCAAATTGTAAATATAACAATTCGTTAACGCCATGCCGGGCAGAAGTAGAGAAAAAGAAAGTAATTAAATTAATATGAAATATATTATTTCCCTTATCTGTAATCGGAACGAAAGAGCTTCAAATAGACGGTTGAAAAATATTATTAAAAAAAGACTAAATACCAAAGACGTGATCTAATAGTTTGATACAAGAGAGTACGTGCCGATTAAAAAAGGAAAAGGGCTTGCGGGTGGCTTCAGAATCTTGTCTTTAGTAACACTCGATGACAATAATTCACTGCCCGTTCCGATCCAGATTTCCTTGGTTCAGAGACCCGACACGATCAAGACCATCACCTTGTAGCTGCAACCCGCTCGCCGGATCCACGCCCATCCATTCTATTCACTCTCCTTGACCTACCCACCGTTCGCGCGCGCCCGCCGACCAGCAAGCTGCTTTCGCCGCAAGCCAAATCGATGAAAAGGATACGTCTCCTCTCCTGGTGGCAGCCGCAGCCCCCGCCGTCACAAGTCGGACGCTGCTGCGACGTAGAACGTGCTGACGGGATTTGACACAGGGCCCTTTGACGGGAGGCGAAGGGGGGGCAGTGGAGGGTGCGTGATGATGACGGGGCCGAAATGGGGAAAGCGAACGGGCGCGGTGGAGGATGAGGGTAGGGGGAGAGGTGGCGGAGAAAGGTGGGCGGGGAAAGAGGGGGCGGGGAAAGGGCGGGGAAGAGGTGGCGGGAGAGGTGCGGGGAAAAATGGTGGCGTTGGAATGGCGGTTAGGGTGGCGGGAGGATGGGAAGTGGTGGAAGCGCGTGAGGTGGAGGGCGAGCTTGGAACGAGCGCGAATGGTGGGGAGTGAAAGTGGGAGGAGGCGGCACGACAAGGGGAGGTGGTTGCGCGGGTATGACGGTGGCGGAGCCAGTGGGTAAAGCGAGGCGAGGGACGGCGGGCGTGGAGAACGGGTGGGAGCCCGGCTTAGCGGTGCCTTGGGGGAGGGGCAGGGGCGGGGGGGGCGGCTGGGAGGGCGGCGGGGGGGGGGGCGGGGCGAGGGGCGGGGGCGGCTAGGCGGAAAGAGGGGGGGGGGAAAAGAGGGGGCTACGCTCCCCCCGGGAGAAGGAGGGAAAGAACGCTTTGCGGAGCTGTGCAGAAGGGGTGGCCTGGCATAAGATGCAGGCTTAAACGTCGTGTGAACTTCACCACAAGAAGGAAAAGCGCTCTGGGCAAACGAGAGGGATCGAATAAATACTCATTACAAAAAGAAGAAAAGAGCAACAGAGTTGCATGACCGCTGCACGGAGTA
>BOPP01000064.1:114754-132738 GCA_017312745.1 Gryllus bimaculatus
GCAGGCGCACGACGCAGAGGGGAACGCCGCGGTCGGCTTCGCATAATGAAGTCCTGCGTGGCCGGCGTCCTCGCCGTCACGCGAATACCAACTAACTCCACGCGGCCCCTCGGGCTCACGAAGGCGCGGCGGACGAGCGAGCAGCGAGAGCGGCGCATATGGAAGCGCGTGTCGGGAACCCCGATCGGAGACTCAATCTGCGGCTCAACTATCGGAGCATGGGCTGAACACTGGAACGACCGAGGATGAAGAGGCTAGGGCAATCGACTGTATGGTCAAATTCATGTGGCGGCGCCACATATGATCTAATGCGCAAAGCAATCGTTGCTTTGATAGAGTAGCAGGTTGGTCTAAGAGAACGGCGGTGGAGTGCGGGCGATGGGCTGTGCAGGCATGGATTGCCGGCTATGTCGGGCATGGCGCGATACGGTCGGAGGCGATGCGCGGGCCGCAGCCATTCAGGAAAGAGATGAAATCGTGCTATGTCCACTGATGTATGCCGGCGCCCTGCGTGCGGCGTCGTCTGTCAGCGGGACCCCCTGAGTGCACTGTCCGATGCCACGGTCGGAGTGATACCTTCGCCTCCTCCTCCCTGCGCCGCCTCCTTCCCGCTCGACAGCGACTTCCCCGCCGCCAATTGCAATCACCGCCCTGTCTCCCCACGTAATTTTCAAATAGTTCCGAATTCCCCCTAAGCCTATATTTGCGGCATCGCTCGTCATGCCTAACATCAAACAACTAACGCGGCAATCTCCTCGTGCCCTGAGCAGGCCGACAGGGGTGCGGGCTCGGCTCACGGGCCGGATCAAGAAGACTAGCTTCCGAGGAGCAGGCGAGCTGACGAGAATTTAGAAAACTGTTGCCAGCCCTATCTTGGCACAAATGTCATGCCAATGCCGCATCCCATTACGCGACAAGAAAGGAAATGCGCAAAGCAACAATGGTCAATAGCGTAACAATGAAAAATAACTGCGTGTAGTTCACTCTAATCATCAATTTTCCAAAATCGTTTACGTTCCAGAAAAAAATCTAATAACCATCTGAAAAGACAGTTAATTGCCATTTCGTTAGGTTTAAATGAAATTAACTTCTCACATAAAAATTGCCATATGAATCAATGCAATTGATTATTATTGATCCCATGGTCACAATAAGTAAAAATATCTTTTCTTTCGATACACAATTTTTAGACAGCTAGATAATTTATTATCATAATCGTCTACAATTTATAACCATTACCAATGACAATTACTTCAATTTCAGACTAGCAAACAGCGTCCCAAAGAAATGCGCCCTCAATCTCGTAAGACACTAGGAAGAAAATATACTATGACAAATAAGTCAATTTACTATACAGAACAAAAAACCGCTATATAAACTGCAATGAATTTGGAGATCGACACAAGATCTTCGAAGCTACAACACGCGGCCAAACTGCAAGCGCAAAGACGTGATTGGAAGTGGAGTCGAAGTACCAGCGAATAGGAACGGCCAATGTTCGACGCGGACGAAAGTCAGGGATAATCGTTGATACAACTCCCGGTCGCACGGCTTGAGATGAGTGAGGATGAGGGGTCGATGGCGCGGGAGGATGGACATTGTGAGGCAACCGTACCGTTGGCTCTTCCATGCCCTAGGAAGCCACCATGACGCCGGAGATACGCATGTTTGTTGGCGCTAGGCACCGGTGCCGCGTGACATCAAATATCCTACTCTCTTCGCTTCCATCGTCTCGACGCGCCGCCGCACTCGATCAGCCTTTCGTCTGCTCCCCCTGGTCTCGATTATCTCGATTAGTCCCGTTCTACTCGACCACGTCCGACTCGCGCTCGCCTAGAGCCTTGAATGCATCTGCGAATGCCGTCCGCCAAGAAAACATACCCACTCATCTGCCCTGTCTTGCTTGCGTACGTCAGAAAATCCAAACAACTTAGCACATACAAGCATACTGTTTTCAATCTACACTAAAATCATACTTCGCAGCAAACGGTTTATAAGAGAGGCCCTGAAGAGAGCGTCTTATTTTTAATAAGACTCGTTTTGTTGTCATTTACGTGCAATTTAATAATAGGGTGCTACACTTCTTCGCGATTCATCAATTCCTAATTTAAGGAAGATCAAATTCCTATACTAAATAAATATTTACCTACCTACCCCTGCTGAAAACTCGACATTTAAACACTCACCCTGTTCCCTATCTTTCAATTTCCAGTTTAAGAGGAAAATTGTTAAGGAAACTTTTTTTTGTTTGAAATATGTCATTACGGACTAAACCTTTCCAATCCACTTCGTACAAATATCATCAACAATTATTTTTAACATCAAAAAATTTTTTTATGTTCGAAACAAATTTTCAATATAATCTCAGTATCAAAGATCATGCTTTTGGATACAATCCACAACACTTCTTAAAACAACAATAAAATTGATTATAGGCAACCTCCTTGATCAGTTAGCTATTTAGCTTTCCTTCAAATAATCACAAAGTATTAGAAAAGATTTCTACTCTTAGAAAAGCTAACTCAAGTTGTCCATCGCGAAAATATAAATCGGGCAAGTCACAGTACCCTTCCTCATTGCAATATTAATTTACCTTTAACTGAGAGGTAACCCCTCAGTCTAAAAATCGCATAAAATATCAACTAATTTTAATTTACTTTGCACATAGTTACAGTCTGCCATCTGTGAACCAGTGTTCATATCAAAAGCCGCGCGGTCCTGCAACAAATGAAAACTAGAATGTCCAAGAAAGATATCATCCTTTACGATTACGTATTACAGATTGTGACGGAAATTTTCTTTAGACTTTTTTTGGTCTCAAATCCCACTTTCAAGGCCCTATAATGCCATCATTTACGAGTTATTCAACCTAATATGGATTTTAACCAAATGCTGCTCTCTATATTGCGGGTTGCATATGCCGCTGAATATTTAGATGCGTTCTTCGACAAATCCTTACATATTTTTAAGTCAAACTTGCAATTGCCCAGGGCTTTCCTAAACTTTATTCTTAGAGACCTCATTTTATAAAAATGTTGCCCTCGTGAGATCGGAGCCGCAAAACAACTCCGACTACTAGAATAGTACTATAGGAGTCATAAGATAAAAGATGCCCGAGAAAGTTTCTCCATACAAACCTGAGCTGCCCTTGGGAACTTTTATAATACTCATAACCAACGTTTGTTTTACCGGATAATTGAGATGTATAAACCAGCTGCGTCCAAAACAAATATTTTTTAACTTCAAATATTTTTCAAGCTACTCCCTTTCTCTCCGATAATGAAAAACATCGCTGCTTCGACCAGACTAAGATTATAACACTTACAAAACGAAAACCAATCTAGAGACTTTGTGACAGTTGGGCGTAATTTACCCCTTGGAACGACTAACAATACTCAAATCAGTTAATGCATTAGCACAATTTATTAATCTACAAATTAGTTTTAATATATTTCATTCGATAACGTCTACTTGCTTCAACTTCATAACTCTGCTCCTGCATAGGTCATGTGGCTGTGGAGGTAGGGGTGTTGGCGAACTTCAGAAATGACGAAGTGCTCGCGTGCGCATCGTACAGCCTGGCCATGACCATTTTCTCCATCTGCGCTCGTGATCCAGGTGGTCCACTCAGGGCGCGCCGCCTATCCATACAACCGCCCGCTGCGCGCTGGGCCTCTTGGCGAACGCAGTGGAGTGCATTGAGCGACTAGCCCTCGCCTCGCCAGGCGGGCGTCTCAAACACGCCCATTACACGCCCGACCACACTGTCGGACGAACTCAATGCCGACAATCAGCACTCTGGCCCGGTCAAGAAATCGATTAGCCCGCCGCATAAACACCTCCTGTCCGCAGCCGCCCGTAAGCGTCTTGTGAATGCACAATCCCGCCGCTCTCCCGGCGGCGGAAGCCAGAGCGAACCGCTCGCAGTCAGGCACGAGTTGCCTGCGTGGGACCTCTGTGTGACTGCTCGCCTTCGTGGACTAGTGTTACTCTGCTGTTGGACCTGCTGGGTGGCTGTGCGTGGGCTAGTGCGTTGACTCTAGTGGACTCTGCCGTGGCTCTGGGGCTTGGTTTGAACTGGGACTGGTTGGCCTGGCTGGTCGGTGCTGGGGGTGGACTCTGCTTGTGGACCTGCTAGGGCTGGATCTTGATGGGACTCTGATGGATTGCTTGGGTGAGCTGCTGTGACCGCCCGTCTACTCTACAATCTCGCACCCAGCGGTCCCGCGGGACAGAAGCGGCCCAACATGGAGCCTATTTACAAGAAAATTCGGTCCGCCGGCGACAGACGTTATCTCCGAGCCCGATTCCTCCAACAGAACAAACCGCGCTACGGCAAAAATCAACGCATGGGAAAACAGATCATCGGATGTCTTTTCCGACGCGTCAAACAAGATCATATTTCGTCTTGCACTCCTGACCCTTTCGACCGGTGACGTCCCATTTCCCTACCTTTCGTTTCTCACTTATCACAACACCCTGATAATGGAAATGGATGGGAAAAAACCCAAACGATCCCTTCCCACCCTCTCAGCGGATACATTTCTGCTGGGCGCAAAGATCTTTTTGTTGATTTTTCGTTCTATCCCCCGAAACCTACTCCTAAACCCACTGCAATATAGATTTAATCATCTTAAGCGGGGCTCTCTCTCCAACTGTGTGTTAAACACCATGAACTGCGAATTTCTTCTGACATTACACGAGTATTCTAATGCCAGCATCTCCGCATGCTTTCAGACATAAATAATCTGACGACTACCCCATCTCCGTAAAGCCCGATATTCGGCTAAACGGGCAGGCGGATTGCGACGCGGGCGGCATTGAAGCGGTGGCAGTGGAAATCCGGGCTGCAGATCTGGGCATCGATTGTTTATCTTCGGCAACACGTGCCGGACGGACGGCCATGTACTAATAAGCTATTAAAATTCTTGGATCTATAAGAATTCCAACCCTATGAACCCCAACCTAACTTTGCCTACTCTCATCGAACTTCTCCACTTCCTGTCCCTACGGCACTCACCCGGCAGCCTCAAATACAATTGTATTTGTCCTGCGATAGCATCACCGCCAGTCACAATAATATTACTATATATTATTATATTATATATTATTATTATATTATTATAATTATTATTATTATATGTTAATTTATCAGCTCATTAGCTGACCACGCATCACGGTAACTATCTTGTAATTTTTCCCCAGTATCAGCTTTTCCACTACATATCCCCTCAGTACCAATGTACGCCTGAATACGAAATGAGATATTGCCTGATGATATTGAGGCTGAACAAGGTCATCAAAATACAACCAATGTCCACGCAAGATTCGAGACCTGCAGCCGCTCGGCGCAAGACGACGGTTTCCGCAAACGACTGCATACTAACGCTCCGCCGACTTACTATTTATTATTATATTATTATATTATTATCTATATTATTATTATATTTTATTTTATACCATAGCTATTACGTCAACTTTCCATCCATTTGCTTTACCACTAATCAAACTGGAGAACCAGTGTACCTCAATCCATAAGTATTAGACCACATACACTCTATGAAACAACATTTTATGCCGCTCTGAATGGATATTACATTTATGAAGACTGTTTTATTGCTACGTTTTTATTCACCAACATACACTAGAATAACTGCCACAGAAACAATAAATTCACGGCTTACCCACGCTGGTTCTGTTATTTAAATTATTACAGCGCAATGACCTAATATTTTTCTCGCGGAAAATGCCTTTTGTATGTTCGTCATGGAAGGACAGCGATAATAAACAACAATGTATCTTCTCCTTCCCCAAAGTAATATAATAATAATAATAATAATAATAATAATAATAATAATAATAAATAATAATAATAATAATAATAATAATAATCAATAATAGCGAATATTTCCATTTAAACATTACAATGCACTGATTTTCATTTTCCCTGTAATCATGACCTCGAAATGTAATTTCTGTCAGCAAACACAAATTTACATGGAACGACTTTTTTCAAACGCTGCAGTACGAACCATTGTCGTAACAATGAAATCCGAAGGATTCATTTTTCAATGTTTTCTAGGAGAATGCTTTATCCTTATTGGAAGTTAACTTACAAAGGCTAATTAGCCACTATATTGCAACCAGCATCCACGTTGCATTCATAAGAATATTCTCCATAATATGTTTCATTATTTGAAAGGCTCTGTCAATTGTCTTCCGCTGACTTCAAGTCGCATTAGTAGTGTTAAACCGCCCTGCATACTAGTCGCCCGAATCGCAACGGATTCCATCGATTATGGCAAGTAACAAAAATACCGTCATTACGCTTTATCTACGTTTGTAATGTCATAGACTTTCGAAAAACTCCCTCTGATTCGGCTGAACTGTCACTAACAGTACGAGAAATTCATTTTAATTTAATTATCTGACCAAAAACTGAATACACAGACAGAATGACATGTTAGCCCATCAAACTACTTTTCTTTCTGGAATCAGATGAACTATTAGTAATAACAACGTCAAAATTATTATACCGGGAAACAAGTGAACCGTTCCGAGAAGAGACGTCTAGTCCCTCTTGATATTGAAGAAAACAATTTTACAAAAAAAATGTAAATTTAATTTGGATCACCGATGTTGTTTAGGGTGGAAAATTAATATCAGACAAAAAAGTACCCATGAATAAGAATATTACTATAATAAAATAAGAAATACTCAGTCTATATCTCACCGTATTCTTCACCGGATAATATTTCCTTTTCTCGTGCTGTACTAACCTGAAAAGAAAAAAAATCTATAAATTAAAAAAGCATTTATAATATCTCTAAAATCAATTGAGAAGTCATGTTTCAAGTGAATTAATAAAATTACATATTTAAAACAAAGCCTTATAAAGATATATTTTCTCTAAATCAATGCCACTAACACAAAGACTTGGATATTGGAGCACATTTGAATAATTTTTTAGTTTGTTTTATTGTGCTTGCCTGGCTTAATGAAAATTTATCCATCATATATAAATCGACATATATGAGATCAATAGTGACCGATTATTGATAAGTTGCTGACACAACAAGCAGATTGCCTAGACCAAAACATACTTCGTATATCTGCATGTTCTTGCTTGAAAACTAAATATCGCCACACCCAGAAGTGAATTGACACATCTAACTCACTGACTGATGCTCTTGGCTATTAGTAGAATAAATTATAATTTCATCCAGAATACTTATAAACAAACTATTTAACACAATAATCAATTTATATAATAATAATTCACCATAATACTCCTATATTTTCAAAGCCGCTTGACCGTGCAAAACAAAGAATACATCGTACTTGACGAATACGTACAATCCGTGTTGTTAACAACATTAACATCTGACTGTGTTACTGATCATCCACATATCCGTGTTGGCAGTAATTTAATTTGCCCTATTTACTGGTAATTCAGATCTTCGTTCTAAACCTAATAAATGTTTTTACAACATTGCCACTCTCCATAACGTCCTTAACATTACCAGTAAAGGTGCGTCTTCTGCACACCACAGAACATGCCGCTGACAATCAACTACTGAATATCCAAATGTTACGCTGAATATTAATCCTCCCATCCCTTCCCCTACGCTAACATGAAATGAATCATTGTCATATTAATATCATTATAAAAATATTCATAACCCCTAACTCATTTGTATATTACCCACCCATTCATTCCTAAAACATTCATCGAACATCTAAACATTTACAATATTGATGAAACAGTCATGACCGAAATCTTTACCAAAAATCATAAAGTCACACATATTATCTTACGTGAAGGCTACTAAGTAGTTTATGCCTTTTCCATTAACTTAACGTCTACCAGTTATTTCGCCAGCGATAGCGTTGAACTGATTTTACTCCTCTAAAGTCCAAATTTCACTCAAGCTAAATACGCTTAACGCATAATATACACAAACCACAGACGTAAACATTAACATAAGCTCATAGACTGATGTATTCACGATGTCTAGACAAAAACGTCTATCAGCAAAAAAACTTAAGAGCTATTCTATTGTGCTCATGAGACATTTTAGTTACATTGGTTAAGATCGAGAACCGATTTCGCACTGTGCTAGATGGTCCCATATGAGATTAGTTCGTCTTTGAACTTCGATCCTTATTATGAGTTACCATACTATTGAAATTCGTTGCTTTTTAGTGTCTTACTAAGCATAAGCAGTGAAAATTTGAAGCTTGAAGAAGTAAGCACAAATTTTTAAGCTGTGTAAGCTCTTTTAAGTTAATATCTTACGTGTTCTATGCTAATGCGAACCATTTGTGAAATGAGTCCGCTTATAATCTTGTCCTAACTTTTATTTAACGCCATGCTTCTCAAGTGTTCCTGTGTGCTTATTCTGTAGACCTAGCCCTTACTACCTCCGTGTGTTCTGATTGCGACACTTTTAACGCGTATTCACCCTAGAAACGTTTGGTACAACCTGCCAGAGCAGATTTCCAGTTATTATACTTTGCAAGTATGCGACCACAATTAAAATGTATGTTTTGTACGTGTGAATGCTATCTACATAGCTACCTTTCAGGCAGCTACAGTCAAACACTTGTCTGTTGACTCCCAATCCACTAATACAGGTATCTATCAGTTCATGCACGTAATCTTAGCTTTATCCATACTTCCAGCAACACGAGACCCTTACTTCACCAACTACTTCCCTATATAGAGCGCATTGATCCTTATTACTACTCTAACTCACGCGAGAAATTATTTAGTTTATCGTGAAACTCCCGCACACTATCTACGGAACAGCGTGGCAGTTCCACTTTGAAGCACCTGAGCCTTACTGCTCATAGCGCGTACGCTTGAATTCCTTTTGCCCATTTCATAGTAGCTTAATTAATGCCTGCATACAGTTTTTACACTGTGTTGACACAACGCATGTAGACACCCATCAAACTGCTCGAAAATCCATTATTCACTACTTTTGTGATACCACTACGGCTTTCCCTAATCGTAATAATTATTGCAACGTAGGGTTGCCAAGAGTTATACATTGTTGACGAACCCCACCTGACTGACCGAAAAATTGAGGAACTTCTTTCCTTTTTTTTCTACCTTGCCCACCGATACCTTCTAACTGATTCTCTCCAATTCATTACGACACAGTATACAGCGATCACCAACCAAGACAACACAATATCCTACAATCACAACACGAAGCATACAATACATCAACTAACACCACACAACAACTATTCCCCAACCACAACAACAAAGCCATCTATCAGTCAAATGCCTCAAAAACACCAGAACAAGCCCGATGACTACACACACATCACACCACATAAACGTATATCACAGTTCGACAAAACTCGCCACACTTACAGTGCAGAACGAAGGAACAGAAACAATCCATATCACCACAGCAATCATGCTACGACATTACACCCGCATACTGTCTGCAACGTGACAAGCAGGGAACATCCTATTTTTTTTCTTGTGTATCTCTGGTGTATCCTAAATGCGCGAATTGTGTGTATCAGAGAGATTGATTTAAACTTGTTAGTTATGCATTGTGTATCTCCATTTACGCTCTTTACATCTAGATTGACTGATCGAGGTGTTATCTTGATATGAGTTTGGACTCAGCTTGCATATCAGCTACTACGTGATATACCACGAAGCAGAGAGATGCTATATCTTAGCTTTAAGTTGCATCTTGGCGTGACTTATGCGCGCTGGTAAGGCTCGGAGCTGATACGGCAGCAAATGCGCAAGTAGAGACATGGCAGGACAACATATATAGAATAAGCCAGACGATAGCCGAGAAGCATTCAAAGAAATCATTGAAATTAGAGGATTAGGCGGGGTCCGAAATATAATAGGCAGAACGCGTATGAGTCCAACCGTGATTGTCGAGCATTTAGTATCGTCAAGATCTGCGTAGAACGAGTACGACCAGACTCATTCAGTGGTACGCAATGCTTCAACAAGCTACTAGAGACTGATGACGCTTAAAGCCATCTCCGCGAATTCAGTCTCTAGGGCCCATTCCTGCGCACAGGCAGATCAAATGCGTTCCGGCGGCCAGGTCGTCCTAATACAGTGGGCTCGTATTTCGAAGCTGGCGTGCAGCAGCCCTACACAGCTTCTGCAGGAACCGACGAGGAATTCCGTAGCCTGAACACCGAGCATGCATTACTAACGCAACGCGAGGCGCTCGGGTATCACCGTGGTAACCGGCCTGGGCCCGCCACTATACGGCAGTCAGCGAAGAACAGGGAACGTCGACACGCGATAATGACAGAACCAGCCCTGCACCTCCACCGAGCTCGCTCTAGCCCAAAGTCTAATAAACATTAGCCAGCATGGGCTGTTCCGGAAGATGCGAGAAACCGTAATATAAAATCTCAGATAAGGGACAGGCACGTGACTTGGCAGTAGGAAACGCCCTTCTCGAAGAATTGCAATTAGTGGTGAATAATGCCTCCCTTCGCAACCTCACATAAAATTAGTCGCCCAAAGCAGATACACACTACTTTACATTCGCTAGATTACGTGCTTTTTCACCCCTCCGAGCAAAGATGATTCGATGCGTGTCACATAATAACCTGCAGGCCTCCTTTTGCGAGAATCCTTTGCTACCATATCTGGTGGCTACGTTAGTATAAATTACACATCATATAAACGTTGTCGTCCGCAAATGTAAATACGTTTTCACTCGCCCTGCATGAGCAAATTAAAATTAACAATAACAATTGTACAAAAAAAAGAAATTAAATACATGGAATATTCAGTGTTCCTTCTATCGCCCCTAACCCCATATCGCACAAGACCGTATCCTCAAAGTACGCTTCGAAAAATACCTATCACTTATAAAAAAAAACTGAAAAAGTAGACCGTCCACCATTGTCTCTGAGTACCAAAAGAAGGAGTGAGCGCCCTACACGTTTCAATGTTAAAACTTGATAATAGCGCGAACAATATCTCGGCCCAATCGCGATGGAGTGTACTCTTCGAAACAAATCCCCCTGTGTGTTCCTTATTAATTTCACCGCCAAGAACCACTCTGATCAATTGACATATTGAACATCCCGATTGCCCGTTCTTTCAGAATTAACCGTCCCAGATTCCTGTGGCTTGCGTTCAGAACACGATCTGATCTGCATGTCATACAAAACGAATGTACACACCAGCAGCCTTATAGATTAGCAATCTCCGCGGATACTCCGAACAGCCGCAGTGCCCCTGGCAGATCAACCAACACAGCCCGAAGCCCGCGACCTTCCGTCATTTCGTCCAGTGTCCAGTCTCATGCCTTAACGCTTTCATCCCGCCTTTTCCGCTCGCACGCGTCCCCGCGTGCCCGACGAAAGCCCCACCGAGCGAGCTCTTTCTCGTCGCGAACGTTATATATCTCATATCGTCGAGTATTTAACCCAACCCGATCTCCAAACATTATACGCTCCAATATGTACATCCTCTTGCCGTGAGAAATCTACAGTGGTTATGTCTAGAAAACTTGTAAACTCTCAAAGATCCCACCAGCGACTCTTATACTGCTGAAAGATCGATCTGATCTTGTCTTTTGCTACCGCATATCTGGCGTGACGTCGTTGAGTGACAACAGATGTCCCTCTAGCGACGAGGATTATTTTAGGGCCGAGCAGATTATAGAAATCTCCCAATCAACCGATACGAGTTGCGGTTGATGATGGACGGCAGAGAGTTTAATCGTGATATATCAGGGCGGGTAGAACACCTCATCCATCTTTTTCATTGCCATGGCAAAAAGGTTGTCACCAGACACAGCCTCTCTCTGTGCAAAGTTTCTGACACCAGCAGTTCTGAATCATCACTCTCAATGGACTCCATACTCTCCAAACTCTGTGGATACTTTCGCCAAAAAGTTAAGGCCGAAACTTGTTATAACAAACTTTACATTTACAAACATTAGACTCCGTCCATTCTACCCTGAAAACTGAGTCTCTGCCGGCAAATCGCGGACGAAACGTCCGCGCATAGCCTGAAGGAAGTAGCGAACGGAATCGCCGAAAAACCTGACTCCCCCGTGGAAGACACGCACGACCACACTCGCCCACACCCCGCTACCACACGTCCTGCTTGCCACGAAGTCGTGGCACTCCCCCACCATGCCACTCCGACCACCGCCGGGGAGGATGGAACGACACCACCACCCTCCGACTCTCGGATGCGAGCGCGTGTAAACGTGGAGGCGCTACGTGCCTCGGCAGCGGCAGACAGGCGGGCGCAGGCCGGAAGAGCAGTGGCACGCTCGAACGGATGCGAAGACGCTTGCGGAGCCTGCAGTAAGTCCTGGAAATGCCCTGCATGCAGCTTAAAGTACACATCTCTTACACTCTCACTAGAAGGAAAACTCCACTGTCTAATTAGACTCGACAATCGCTACAGTTGCATACACATCTCGACGCACTTAATGAACACCGACTTTCATATCGTTTTGCTCCTCACACGTTATAATATCATGATATATAATTTCCTGCTCCTGAAATACAAGAATCAACCCGAACTGCACACTTCTCTTCTCATTGCTTACCATACATTCTTACAACTTAGAGTGCCAGGAACACCTTGGGTCGCTTCTGTGAGCCTTAAACAGCCAAACATTTGAGTTCAACACGCTTTAAACGTTAAATAGGGACCACACTGATTTCCGAACCTATGAGTCTTACTTACGCCTGCTCGTACAAGATTCGTACCTTAGCGCGTTCTCTACGTAAACGATTGTATATCCAACGTAAACTGGAGTTACGCAGATAATGTTAAATCTATGTTTTTCGCGTGAGGGCAGAAGCATGAAGATTTGTGAAATTGTGCATCTATTACAGATACCAACTTCCAGGATGTTTTTCAAACAGATCAAAGAAAACCTTAACAATTTTCAGAAAGAACCACGAAGATAAAAATCCGGCTAGTCATCAGTGTACAAATCAAACAAAAAATGTATAAGCAATTACACCATTGTAATAAATGAGATTATGTACTTCTCATTTTTGATTTCGATTTTTAATGTGACGTAATTACTGCGAGAGTTGTTTTTTTCAAAATTCGTGCTAATCGTCTTTCCATTCATACTTTAACATGCCTCGCGCTATGTCCATCGTCTAGTCTTCGATTGTATTTAATATAACGAATTGCCTTCTACTAAATGCCCAACTCATTCGATCAAATAATTTGACATGAAATATTAAATCCAGCTCCTATAATAATCACACCCTATACATTTATCCTACGTATCTACGCTAGCTCAGTGTGGAAACACACAATCCTGTAAACATTTTACAGTACAATATATGCGTAGACGTAAAAATCTTCCCTGTCTACTGCCACAGACGCCTATCTTTAAAAACCACAAGATTGAGTCTTATCGATATACACCGATTGTTGTTCCATATTTTTTTATATAATCCATGAATCTAACCTACAACTTATTCTGCTCGTTACTACACTAATATACTCATTGTTCACTCTAACGGTTTGTTCCATTATCTTCTCAATCACTTATAAATAACAGTTCAAATCTAATCCTATACAAAATCCCAATACTGAGCAGAGCGTAAATCAAACGGAATAAGACAGCAGGTATTACCTATCCTCAAACTTAATTATGACGATTTTCTGCATTTTTGACGGAATCCATCATACCACACCAGTAAAAAAGAAGGATTTATTTGCAAGTCTGACTTCCTCTCCAGCATAGTCGGGCCAATCAGCACATCCGCACTTCCAGATTCCCCATACCATGTCGCGTCGTCTCTTTCCCTTTGGCGCTGCGCGCTGACGGCCCCATGGCAGGGTCGCTCCCCGCCCCGCTTCCCGTGCCTGCTCCACGGCGGGAGGGGCGGAGGCGTCAACGGCGCGGACCTAGAGGCGAGAACCAGCCACGACGCGCAAGCGAGGCGTGGCTGGGCGGGGGTGCCGCAGGGGCTCCGGTCCGGGCGCGCGAGACCCACCGCCACACCAGCACCTGCCAAGTGAGGGGGCGATGTGAGGGCGCAGCGCGCGTAGGGATGCCAGTCGATGACGAACACGATGAAATCGGAGAAAAAACGGCGGCGAGCAGTAGAAGATAATGGGAACATCCGTTGGAAAGGTTCATTTGCGAATGGAGCTAGATCTAAAGTTCCCATAAGCTTGCCCACAAAGTTGTCGAAGTAAATAAAATATATGTGCGAGAAAATTTGATACAAGGCACGGTTGGACTCACTTTGTAATGGGAAAGACAGTCATTCTCGTGATGGAAACAAAAAATTCAAGATCTCCACACTAAAGGAAAAAAACATTCAACCGCCGCATCTACAATGAGACCGTTTCAGTTCAGAATTAGAAAATAGAAAAATGTACTTGAAAGATATGTAGAAGAGACGAAAACAAAATTAATGTAACGAAAATTAAAGAAAAAAATATAGAGCACAAAAAATACAACACGATATTCCTAAAAAAGAATGGTATGCCAGACAACCTCACAGCGCCAAAACAACCATCAGAAGGAAGTCGGCATGAGGGCAAGGAAAAAAGGAGAAGGCGAAGAAAAATAAACTCATCGACGCGAAAAACGAATACCACGGATCATGACAATGGCAACCGAAGAAGAACGAGAGCAGAGGAGCAACCGAGAGAACGAATACGAGGACAAGGAAGAAATGAGACCGCATAAGGAGGAGAGTGAAAGCGGCAAAGGCGAAGGGAGAGAGGCCCGCAGCGCTCGTGCACGAGCTGAAAGGCAGAGCGGAGGAGCCGGAGGTGCCTGCGCGGCCGGGCCCTGGGAGCCGGCCCGCGACGCGGGCGCCGTCGCCCGACGAGCGCGTGGCCGTGGCGAGCGGCCCAGCACCCGCGCAGTGAGTGCGGGGAGCGACGTTCCGGTGCGACGTGCTGAGCGCTTGCCCGCCCAGTCATACGCAAGCACTTGAGCGCTGTCGCCTCCCCTCTGCTTGCGCTCGGCTGTTTTAAAGCGGACCGGCCGCGCGGCTGAGCGCGCGCGGAACGCACGGGCGCGTGGCTTGGCTGCGCGGCGTGGACATACGAACGCGAGCGCGTGTGGAGCGGCGTGGCGGGGTGTGGCGCGGCGGCTTGCTGGCTGACAGCGCGGGCGAGGGCGTGGGCGCGGGCGGTCGGCCCTGCCCAGCGACGCTCGTACCAGACCTGAGGGCCCGCGCCGCAGCGAAGGACAGGTTCTGATGCGCGGCTGAGCGTCTGTTGGCGCGGATTTCCTAGCGAGAGCACGCCGGGCGGGGCTTCGACGCGTGCGCGCGATCAGGCTTCGGCCGCCTGCTCTTATCTGACTTTCGTGAACTACTAGCTTACGATTTCTTTAAAAACGCCCCATCTCCATGTTTCTGGGAGACGTCTTTAAATCTGAATTATCACATTGAAATAAGTCGTAATAATGTTGAATTACATTTCCGAATATAATATTTATTAACAAATTGTATATGTTACTTATGGTAATTGATCACTACGCTGAAAGAAAACAATACAAACTTTACATGGATAATAAATCTGCAACATACCTTGGATTTCAGCGCATTACAGCTGTTTGTCCGTGACAGTATAATCGCTGGAGAATTCTTTTATTGGGTTTATCACATCCAATTATTGTGATAAAGAGAATGATGTTATGTGGAAGATATAAATAAGAGACAATGACCTCTGGAGTTGAAAATATGGACTTGGAATTCAAGCAAATGACTGAAACAAAGGGAAGGAATATACGATTCTCGGTGGATTCAGAAATATTCAATTAGTCCATGTTTCTGCTGGAATTCTCGTTTGGGCGAAACTGAGAGTTCAGTTTTTAACTAAAATTCACAACGTGTTCGGTGAACTGGCCTCCGAGAACGAATTACTTTGTTTTCCGTTAGTAAAAATAAATGAAATTCTGGCATAAAGAGATAAAAAAATACATTAAACCTTTTGTGTGTTATCGCCTTCAAAGATTTTTATTTGCTGAAAAATATGGTGCCCATTTTTTATTACAAACTTTTTTAACGGTTTTTCAACACACTCGTGGTCTCGAGAATTGAGTGACAAAGCGTGCTTCTCTCGCAGGATGAACCCGTCATTTCTCTGAGAGAGGCCACATGCAAACTGAAGATGACCCCCCTCAAAAGGTGCAGTATTTCAACCAACCAACCAACCAACGCGCGATAACAATAAACACCACGTTAATGCAAAATTCATGTAACGAAGTCGTTATTCAGAAAGTAATTAAAAATGCTGGGCCTCTTTTATGCGGCGCCCGTGGCGGCATAAATCTTCGCATTTAATCATATGTGGCCGAGGCGCAGGGCGCGCGCCCTACACCGAACAGCCGCGTTTTTAAATAATTCCACCGCCGCCGCCGCCGCCGCCGCTGCCCGCCACACACCCCTCCTCGCAGGAGACTAATTGCCGAATGGAAAACCGCGCGTAGAGGTACCAGCATAACTTCATGTCGTTATAATTATTCCGGTTGATTGGATTTTGATGTAACCGGAAGGGTCATTAAGGCCGTTGGCAACACTGAACGCAAGATTTGGCCGAGCGACACAGGGGGCGCGCGTGCTTTTAATGGGGTGCCGCTAGGTTGGCAGCAACGCTCTGCGTTCAAATCATTAGTCCTGCAAATGATACATGCGTTATGTATGCGAATTTTCCGGCAGTGCTTCGCTCTTTCTCTTTCAGACTCCCTCTGTCCCTCTCTCGGAGCTTCCATCCCCCGTCGCCAGGAATAAAATCGTTGGGAGGACGAGCTGATGTTTTAAAATATTGTTACATGGTGAGGATTAGCGTAATTTTTGCATGGAACGTGCTGCCGGCCCTGTGCGAACTGAGTAACGTGAGGGGGCGTATGCTCAGCATTTCATCGTTAAACCCGTATCGCTTCGCCCGAATCGCCGTTTGCACAATCCGGGCAAACAACGGAGACAATTACAACGGAGGAAGTTAACTGGTAAAGTCGAGGATAAAATACCATGAGTTAATACGAATGTATTGCAAGATCATGTATCTATTGATTCATTTCTATCGACAGCGAATCGAAAACGTATTCGTAACTGAAAATAACGCGTTTGTATAGAATCGTTTTATGATATATGAATATGTATAGGTTTTTGTTTGCTCAGAGCATTTAAAAATGCGCATTTGCTTGTTACGAAACTATTTCTTTATAATATATTATTTCTTTTTTATAGTGCTAATTACTTAACTAACTAATTTAATTTTTTTCCAGTAAGTAGCTTTTTATGAATATAAGAATTGCATTTGCTGATACATTTCTTCTGTGTATATTATAATAACTTATTTAAATTATTAATTTTATTATTTGCTGTGATTATCCACTGCTGGTTCATCACATATAATTCCAATAAATGCTAAAACAGCACAATAAGTTAGATTAAGTGCTATCTTTTCATGGACTCCCCTCCTCTACTACGCGACAAATCGTCATTAATCCCTCAGTATGAAAGATGAGAATTACATTATACTCGGAAACAATGCTAGGTAAGGGGTTACTATCTTGTATTTTGACATCCATTCCGTCCAAATTGTGGAATCGAGCGATTACGTCATCGTCCCAACTGACCCACTAATTCCATTCCGGCAGCCGCTCGCGAGGTACTCGCAGGCTCCCTTCGGGTCACGCGCCCTTCCCTCCCGCGCGCGTAGGGCTGCGAAGGGCGCCCCGCGCCGAAGAAAGCGCGCAGGCTTATGCATATGCTAGCCACCCGCAGTGCGCCACGCTCCACTTCAAAGTGCATGCCTAACTCTGCTCGCGAGTTCCTCTAACCGCCGGCAGGGGCGCAGTCCCGGACGTCGGGGCCGCCAGGGATGCGGACGAGGGGCGGATGCGGGCGCGGGCGGGGGCTGAGGCGAGGCACGAGGAAACGAGAGAGGGAGAGAGAGAGAAGAGAGAGAGAGAAGAGAGAGAGAGAAGAGAGAGAGAAGAGAGAGAGAAGAG
>BOPP01000064.1:132808-180138 GCA_017312745.1 Gryllus bimaculatus
GGAAGGGAGATAGAGAGGGACGCAAAGAAGGGGATACGGAGGGGGATGAGGGGAAGAGGGATAAAGGAAGGGGAGGGAAGAGAGGGAGGATGAGGGTGAGAGGGTGGACGTGGTGGAGAGGGAGAATGAGGATGGAAAGGAACAGGAGGGGGAAGAGGAGGGGAAAGAGGACGGGAATGAGGGGCTAAGGATGGACGAAGTAGGCAACAGGGGAGGGCTGCTCACATACTGAGGCGAGAGGAGGACCGTGGAGCGGGAAGCGACAAGTGGGGATGCAGCTGAGGTCGCTGCCAAGCGAACAGCTCCCTGGTGCCTCTTGCAGCCGCCCACTCACGAGAGGGATGGCACGCGAGCAGGGAAGGGGGGCTGGGAGGGGGTTGCAGATACGGGCGGGCAACGACGTACCACATTCCGTAGACATGCTGCTAAGTGCTGCCAGACTCCTTAATGTAATCGCAGGATGCAGGGAAACCGTAGAATTTATGTGCCCATGAATTATAATATACTGAGAATCAGGAAACGAATAAAATTAATTTACGAATGAAATAATTATTTTAATAACCTTAATGTTCTAATTCCTGAATAAAACAGAATTATTAATCAGATTTAGGAAGGAGACAAAACTGAGATTTCCAAAACTTATCTACAATATTTCCAGTGAACTGAGTCGTTACATAAAAGATGGAAGTACGAGTAAATCATACAACGATGAAAAGATTACAATGGCACGAAAAAAGAAATAGCTACCAATGTCTCGCATAGGAGTTACACAAAACTTCTCGATATTTATTGATAGTTACTCACTTACATTACCTTCCATATTTGAAATTGAATATATTCCATATTTGCGTGTGGTTGATTATGCACATTTTCAGTGTAATATTTGGTTTGGAAGATAATTACAACACTTCCGTTGATACAGATTGGAAGCCCGTTTATCATAAAAAATAATTAATATCCAAGAGAGTACATTGGACATACGAGAACTCACGTAACGAGACGTCAACCATCGTGATATTTTTCCAAATTGATATGGCGTCCAGGCGCATTGCTACTCCATTGTACTGATATAATAACATTTTGTTATTCGAATCAGGAGAAATAATTTCATTCGAATGAACGTAATATGGCCTACATAATGTTTTACGAACGAATTGCATGAAAATGAATAATTTTCAATTCTAAAATTTGTTTTGGCGAAATAGGACATTGAACAAAAAGCGATAATATTATACCTTTCACTAACTGAAGCAAAATAAGATCAATATCAAATTTAGAATGTTACTAATAAACATGTTTCTGATAAATAATACTGCAAACATACACATAACGAATAACTCGTTTTTTATACTTCAAAAGAAAAACACTAAATGTTGAAAGAAAGAAAAAAAAGAAAGAAAGAAAAAAAAGAAAGAAAGAAAAAAAACACGACCGGTGGAACACGTAATGTCGAACTAAAGAAAAGTATACAGAAAAAGGATTTATTGTTTACTTATATTTATCAACGATTATTGAGTAAAAAGCGTTATAGTTTGATCGTAGATGATACGCACACGGTGTAGTCGGGGTCTTTTCAACATTAAATGATTAGTGATACGAATTTTAATTATGTATTTCATTCCTTAATATAACCTAATTCCCTTTTATGTCAAGTGCTATTTCCACGCCGGCATTAGAAAACAATTACACGATCATAACAAGATTACCTCTTCATTGACTTCTAATTTACCCTGGCTACTCCTCACTAACTACAGAGCGGAAGTTTGCAAAACACCGTCTTCCTGTGTGTCCCGAAAGAGCGAGCGCCGCTTCCCGGAGAAAAGAGCGGCGTTGTTAGGTGTATGTCTCTCCGGCGCTCCTTCCACGACTCCGAAAGAGCTCTTCCCTGGGCTCCTAACGCTTTCCTTTGCGGACGCCCTTCCCCCGGCCCGGCCCAGCTCGTCTCCTGGCGCCGCGCGGGCCACAGGTACCTGTGCGGGCTCGCCAATTACTCCCACTGCCAATTATGTAAGTGGAGGCGAGCAAACAGCGGTCTTAATTAACACAAAGGACCTCAAGCAGCCGTGACGGCGGCGGCGGCGGCGCCGGCAAGTTCCTCGAGTGGGAGAGCAACGGAGAGGGGTGGGGTGGGGTGGGAATGGGGAAACGGTGGGGGGAGAGAGGAGGAGGCGGGAATCTTCTGGGAAAGTCGAGTGCAAAGCCCCCGCAGACGCAACAAGAAACGGATGCTCTACTTGCCATAAGCGAAGATTCGCAATGCTCGTTCCGTCTACATTGGGTGTAAATCGGAACTGGACTCACTTGATAGGGTTTTAATTTGGTGCTAAATAGATTTTTTTCATTTCCTGGTCATTTAGCAACTTAAGAAATGAATTAAAATTTTTAAACTTATATAATTTCTGATACAAAATACAACAATTGCTTCATTGTTTTTATGCATTTAAGGACATTAATTTCCGCGTAAATGAGCTGTTCGGAATAAGTAAGCGCCTTTTCGGCGAAATTTCTTTTTCTATTTTTTCCTCGCCTCTGTGGCTGCACTATCGCACAGATATGGTAGAGGTTACCTCAAATCAACCTACGGCAGGAAACAACTTACATCAGGGACGATTACATAGACAAAAATAAGCAAATCAAATTTGGCCGAAAAGGCACAATTTACGCAAGCTTACTTTTATGATCCTCCGAGATCCTGAATATTAAGCTCAAGTAAGAAGAATTAGGACTTGCAATGAAAACATTGCAGATCTCATTGGAGAACATTGTGTTTTTACCCTAAAGGTATACGCTATTTACAGGAATAGGGCTATAAAATACTCAAGGCTATTATATGATCGCTGACCTAGAAATGGTTCGGTCTCAATTTGTTTCTCTCTTAGTACTACCAACTAAATAATTGTACATTACAGCTGAAAAAAGTAACAATAATGTTAATAAAAATAAAGCTTACAAATAAAATGTGTATATTTTATGTTTACTTTACTTGTTTTACTTTTATTTTACTTTGATATTTATGGACAATTTCTTAATCTAACATATTGATTGAATCGAATGGAATAAAACGAGGGTGTAAAACTAAGATTACGTATATATATATATTAATTCTCAAACATTCACTTTCCCCGGTATCACAACCATAACACGTCGTTTCTTAGCGTCGCATTTTGCGGAGAATCGCGTTTCCATCCCCCGAGAAGGGCGGCGCCTAGCGCGCAATCTGTCGGCGACTTCCCCGATCGGCGCGCGCTCGAGCGAGCGTTGGCCACCGGCCGCGGCGCGTCGCGCCCCGCGCCTCTTCGCCCCCCCCCGGCAGCCGCGCTTCTTAAGACGCCTGCGGGCGCCGCGCGAGGCGTCCGCGAGGGGAGCGGCCCGCCGTGCGGGTGGAGAATTGGTCAGCCAAGCCGCGGCGGGCGTCCCGCGGAGACGCCGCCTGCGCCCCTGAAGAGGATAGCGGTCAACACGGCGAGGACGGTGGAGGAGGCAGGGCAGGTCAACTCGGCTGGGAAGTGGATGAGGGGCGGGGGAAGGGCGGTGGATATGAGGGTGACTAAGAGCTGGCGGTGGGAGGCGGACGTGGGAACGCGAAGAGGCAATTCCCAGGGGGGGGGGCAGGGTTGAGGGAGAGGGAGGGTCAGCGTGGAGGCGGACGCGATGGCTGAGGCCAAGATGATGGTGTCCGGAGGAGGAATGATCGGGGCGATCGGGCAATAAAGTGAAAGCTACGGCGGGATCGAGAACAATAGCGGGTTTGAGAGTAGTGGCGAAACGTGATGGCGGTTTTGAGATTGGTGGCGGATTTGAGGGTTGAAGGCGTAGGCGAAGGTTGGTGGCGGTAGGTTTGAGAGTAACGGTGTGTTTGAGAGCGGGGACGAATTAGAGAGTGTGGACGAAGTTGAGAGCAGCGCAGCGCCGTGCATGTGGAGATTGATCAGCCAAGCCCTCGTCTGGCGTCCCCGGGGACGAGGCTTGCGCCCTTGAAGATGAGAGCGGCGGCAGCGGTCAACACGGCGAGGAAAGTGGAGGGGCGAGGGGGAATCAAAGCGGAGGGGAAATGGATGAGAGGTGACGATAAAGGCGGTGGATGTGACGGTGCGACGACTGGAGAATTGGTGGGAGTCAGAGGAAGGAAACAGGTCCCAGGAGGTGGATAGGTCGGGGGGACAGGGCAAGGTGTCGATGGTAGCAATGGGTCAAGGTGGCGGTGCACGGGGGAGGGATGGCTGGGCAAGTGACCATGCGGTGATGTGGTGGAGAGCAATGGCCGGATTGAGAGCGGTGATGACAAGTATGAGAGCAGGGGCGAAGTTGAGAGGGATCTCAGACCAAGGAAGAGGCGAGAAGCAGAACAATGACGATGAGCACAGGCGGATGTGGGGCTTCACTAAGGAGATGGAAGCGGGTGAGAGCCAGTGTAGTCAAAACGATCAAAACAAGCGAACGACAGCGGCAGCGGAACCGGATCTCCTGATCCCATCAGGTGCCTCAAAGTAGTAGTGGTGGTGTTATATTGAAGTCCTTAGAAACTTGAACTAGTTTGCATTTGCAAAAATGTATTGAAGATGAATTTGAGAATAATTCAGGCATACTTTTCTTCATTTGCTTCAAACTGAGATAATTTAAAATACAGAGCATATCTGAGGAGAATTTTATAGTGAATTAGCAATAAAATCGTGAGGTACAGAGAAGGTGGAAGAAGAAAAAATGGAAAATCCGCAAAGGAATGTGCCAAACGAAAAAAGAAAAAGGAAGCAGAATGTAAGAGGAAGGAAGTTACAGCATATTCAGAGGGAATTTGGGATGTGTTTTATAATTGCGTTTGAAAATTTCTGAGAATTTTTGTAACACGTGTATGCGAGTTAATTCATAAAGCAAACTTCAAAAACTTGAGAACAGTAGATAAATTAAACTGCTCACAAAATGCAGTGAAGTATTATACAGCTATTTTTAATGTGTAAATGAAATTATGCAGCAAGTACACAGAAACACTGTTATGAATTCATACAGAAATTATTATTTTTTATTACGATTCCTGAAAATGTAATTGCGTTCTAATTTTTTCTGAGCATTTCCAATACAAACATTATAATTGTAAATCGTAAGAAGTAATGAAAACTACTACAATATTTATCATTTTTCACCAAACAAAATTATAAAATGAAGATCTTATTTCCAGTTTTACGTTTATATCAACACTTTTTATTATTCAAATCGCAATGTAGCAGGAACTCCCATTGCATCCAGCAAGGAAAAGATAGCCATAAATTGTGGAATGTACAACTGCATATTACAAATAATCACCATTGTTCTGCGCAGATCTGCAAAGATCACCGATCATCGGGTTGCACGTCATCGTAAGAGAAAAGGTAATCTTCCTAATGCCTCGTCAGGAGAGGTGGGTCCACAAGAATAAAGTGACTTTGATCGCCAGTGGAAGATACAGGCTTGTCAGCGCGAATGGCCGCGGCGCGAGGCGATAGTGTGGGCGGCGGTGCTGTGGACGTCGGAGGGGTGACGCATGTGGCGAGGGCGCTGGGCGATGCACGTCTTGGCGAGTGAGGGGCCCCGAGACGAACGCAGGCCCGGCGCGGCGCGGCGCCGCGATCTGTTTGTGCTGCGAGGCGCCACTTAGCACTAAAAAGACGTAGGGGGCGAGGGGAGCAGGCCCGTTATCGTTCCAGGATGTTGCTGTCACAGCAAACATTGGGGGATGCTGGGCGGATTAGATACGACACACGCGAATAAAATACATTGGTATACAAGTCCAAAACGAACGATATCAATTTTTTTATTTTTTTTTATTTCACTTCATTTAATGATTTGCGTGAACTAAAAATGCATTAAAAGCCACAGTCAATCATAAACATAAAATTATTATATTGTAGATGTAACAATAAAGTGACAGGAATGTAGGGTAACAGTCCAAAGCACGAACTTTCTTAGAATTAATGTTTGTGAATTACAGTCTGCCTCTCTCCTACGTTTCAAATATTAGATAAACGTTAGAAATACAGGAATAAAAGTGAATGAGCATAAGCCAGAATTTTCTGCAAACTTTAATCAAAAACACAAGCAAATAAAATATTCCGTGATATTTCTTTTATCATTTAACTTTTTAAATCTCTTTGTGCCAGTCTATATTTCAAAGCAATTAAAAGAAAAATGGAATTACGACATCTCCGCAACAACTTAAATCCCGAAACTCGAGCGATATTAACTTTTATAAGAAGATCTTAAAAGCAAATCTCAGCGGCAATAATCATATTCTCAAGCGAGTCCTTTGAGGTACAATACACAGAAACGTGCATCTCGGAAGAGATCTCTTTAGCGGTTTAGCGCGGCGTTTCATGCGAATAATGGAAGTTAATGGAACGCAGCTTAGACGATAGATGTGGCGGGAGCGACCTGGGGCCATGCGAAGACAGAAGGGCTGCGGGGAAGATGCTCTCGGAAACTAATGCGAGGGGGCGAGGGCGGCCGCAGGGGTTGCAACTTGGCAGTGATGCTGCAAGAGCCTGCAGAGAGGGGGTGGAGACGGCGGCAGGCCACGTGGTGGGTGTGGAGGAGGGATAAGGGGTGATGGGAGCGTAAGGGCAGCGGGGATGGTAGGGTGGTGGGAACGGGGGGGTTTTAACCATGAGGTTGCGGCGTTGAAACGGCGGCGATACTGGGATTGACGGGGAAATGGAGTAGCGGGGTGTGGGGGGGCGGGAAGTTGGTAGGAGAGGCGGCCGGTGGCAGTAGAGATGAGGACGGCGCGGGTGCGACGGGAAGGCGGTGAGATAATGAAGTCGGTGTAGGTGATCATGAAGGCAAACTCCTGGGACGGCAAAGTAAAAAGGAGATGCGAGGATGGTGGGACGGCAGGGGATGGAGCGGATCGCCCCCCCCGGCGGGGGGGGGGCCCCCGGCCGGGGGGGAAAGGATATGGCCGAAGGCGGGGAAGCCGGCGGGTTGGGCGGTGGGTGGCAGAGTGAGACGAATAACGGAGGCCGGCGGGGCAAGGCTGGCGGGTGCCGTGGGATAACAACGGTGCGGGGCGGGCGGGGGGGGGAAGAAAGACCAAATCCCCTCGTCGGGTGCAGCACTCCTCCCGGGAGGGGCCGCGCCGGTCCGCGTCCCCCAAAGCGCACAGCGAGGGCGATAAGCGCATCCTCCGTATTCGCCCCCCCTGCCCCGCAAAGACGTTCGATCTCTCGGGCCAGATCTCCGTAATGTGGCATGCACTCGCGATAAATGGTGCTGGTCAGTGAGGTTCCCGTTGCTGCCTTGCCGAATGCGTCGGCTGGGGTGAAAGCTCGCATCTGAACTGAAGAGGTCTAAGAAAACATTACTGGGACGCAAACCATCGAAGGTTTGTCTCGCACGAATGAAGCTAACTTACGGTTCCCGAGGGACGGACTTCTTATATCACATTTAGTCTCGTTTACGTGTTTTTCATGTAAGGATGGGAAGGAACACAAACCTTCACGGAAATCACGGTATGTTATTTAATATTTTTTGTAAAATTTTTCCAATGGAAGACTAATGATGTAAAGTTAGAATTAACCATATTAACTAAAATTATAAATTCATGATGTCGGCTTGATCGGCAAACGACACGTCAAGAGTTCTTAGAACAACATCCTACTTCTCTTTAGTACTAGTTCTGCATTACCACTCTGAGCAAAAAAGTCGTTTTAGGTCCCAGAAGGCAGCGAAGAGCTGCCATCCGGCATGCAGGAGAGATAATATGCTCGGAAAAAAGCAGCAATTCGCTGAAAAATTTGGAGCCACGCGTCCGGCGGACCGGCGGTGGCGAATTGCAGTGGCCGAAGGCGGGGGCGGGGGCGGGCGGGAGAGGCGGTGCGCGGACGCAGGGCAGCGCGGTGTTTATGACAGAAAGGGCGCCTTCCTCAGGAGCAATTGCCTGCGGGCCGCCGCGGTGCACGCCGCTGGCGCCGCTGCTCGGGCGGAATTTACGGGAACACGCGTGAGCGGGTGGCCGGAGAGGGCGCGCGGAGCGGGCGGGGCAGACGCGTAGGGGGGGGGGAGGCGGGAGAAGGCAGTTGGAGGCTGATCGCCGGCGCTGATAGTCGTAGTGGCCGCCCCGCGGACTTGCCTCCGCTGGCCAGCCACCGCGTGCCGTCGCTGCGCAAAGCGAACAGTGACGCACGCCAAACTCCGTAGACTGCAAATGAAGAAAATGGTATATCCAGTGGCAGACAACACACTCGTTTAACCATTTTTACTAAACCTTTTCAGTAAAGTCACTTAACAATTTTGTATGTAATGGGTTAGTATAGTTTGTTGAATTCTAAGAGAATGGAATACAATTTGTTGATACACACATTAAAACAGTAAAGATACAACATAATGAACAGAAATCTGATTTTGTTAGCAAAATTGCACTTAGAGCACTCTGGTTTCAGCTCGAGAATGTAATTTTTCCTTGACAGCTGTTCGTATCTGTTGAAGATGCGATTGAATAGCTTAATATTTTGTTCATCAAATTATGGAAACGAAACTAAAATGTAAAATTCCTATGTAATTGAATATCGTAAGTTCGTGATGTTTTGTGTTAGCCCATCTTTATGCTCTAATGTTCGCAGCTTTCCGACCTGTTAGTAATGATATGAAAATGAATGAGGAACTTACTTGCCACAACTACGTCCAACTCTTAGTACCAAAATCTATTCTCGATTATTCGTGTTTATTCGGCAAAACTATTTAACACCTATGCTATATAATGCTTTTTAATATACTTCTCAAATTTCCTTCGGATTAAACACACCCAGCTCACAGAATTAAGAAAAGAACGAATACATATTAGATAGTATAAAAACCACATGTGTTGTTTTTTTGAATGTACTCAACAAACGTTTTAATATTACTCTTATTTCTTTACTTTTCAGGAGGTGTAAACATATATAATTTAGCTACGGGATTGGCATGACATTGTCATGAAAACAGCATTATCAGTACAAAAGCAAAGAGGTCGAGTAAGCTGCAAACAATTTTAACAATTCAGATAACCGTTCCACTTAACCAGTATAACTTTATGTAATCCAAGAGCTTCCGACGTCCGTACTCATTACTCATCAAGGCAAGAAACGGTGTATGGAACTGCACTTCCGTTGCCCAAGCGAGACCGCGACCCCAATGGCCACAGCGCGGCGCCCGGGACAGCGGCGCGCGCGCGGACGCCGGCTGAAGCGCGTCCAAGCGAGGCGGGGGGGGGGGGGGGCAGAAGACGCGGGGAGCGGGCGGCGGCCGCGAAGGGCACGGCACATAAACTAGATTGGTTCGTGGTCGGACACCTCAACTTTATCCTCCTGCAGGCCGTATCTTGCCCACGCGGCGAAGGCGGCGGGTCAGCACTCACGCCTCGCGCCGCCCGCCGCCGCCGCGCCACCGCCCGCCGCGCGTGCCAGAGTTATGAGCTGCGACCCCGCCGCCGCCGCCGCCGCCCGCCGCCGCCGCCGCCGCACTGCAGGCGCAGGCGACCGGAACTTCCCAGCACGTGACTGGCGCGTCCGCCTGCAGCGCTGCGTGGGTGGAAGGAGATATGATGCGAAGGATTAGAGGGACGGGGGATGCACTCAGCGGGAATGGCGAGGGGCGGTGAAGGCGATAATTGATAGCGGGTTGGTAGGGGTTGGTGGTGGTGGGTGGCGCGGTGTCAGCGGCGGTGGGTCGTCTGTCGGTGTGGCGGCGGGGTGGCGGTGGCGGTGGCGGTGGCGGTGGCGGCGACGGAAGGCGTGCGGCGACAGCGTTACTTTGGGTGGCGGTTCGTTGGTTGGGGTGCGGTCTGTATGTTGTGGTCCTAATTGTTATCTACAAAATAGTAGACAGTGATAATAAACTTTGTGAGGGGAGGGTGTTCATGCTGAAGGAAAACAAGTCGGAGAATCTTGACTGTAACATATGTGAAGAGAGGCTTAAGATGACAGTTTTGACAAGCGGAAAGAATGAAGTTTATTTCATTTAAGGTGAATATAGGAATAATTTCGGTAGTCGTAATGAGCACACGAATTTAATCTTTGTGAACTCAAATTTTATATTCGCGACGAGCATAATTCAAAAGAGTTGTGGATATTTTTGTATTACTTGTATCATACGAAAATCTAATATAAACAGTTTCTCTTAGATACTGTACAATTGTAAGCTATCTCAATTAGTGTAAAATCATTCTGCACTACACGCAAATGCTTGAATATCTAGATTAATAGTGGATGGTTATATTGCGAATTATTTCTCACTCTGATTAAACGCCAAATCAGCTCGTTCGTGTGTGGCTGTTAATCATTCTATTCGTGAACCATTTTATAATTTCATGCAAGTCACACAAGACCTGTGAATAAGCTAAAATGCATGTATAATAAAGTTCATTTTGTTGACAATTTCAACATTATTAAAATGAAGATTTGTAAAAAGCTAGTGACATAACGTGTTACAAAACGACAACATTATTAGTTGAAACGTAAGTACCAATTCTCTAAATAACCCTTCTATCCACCACATCACCTGTTCAGAAACATCTGGATCACTAAGATTACCTTAAGCTGTCATGTCAAAAGAGAAATCTGTAAGCCGAATTTCGTTAGGATGTTCTCGTTTCAACTTAGGAAAATTTGACGGCTTATACTTTAGTTCGACAATTTCGAATCCTGTCCCAGGGAAATATGGTTTCCGTTTGGCAAAGGTGTGCCCGGTGTCGTGGGGAACCTTCTGCTGTCCGCAGATTCGAACACTGCAAGTGCGAAAATGTCTAGTAACTGTTCGCGACACCCAAAGGCGTACAGCCAATAAATGACTTCGAAACGAAAACGCTGTAAGTACAAAATCGAACACGCGACGCTGAGGGGAGGGCATACACACATTTTCCACACAATCACTTCCGAAGACTGACGAGGGGCCTGGCGTGCGAGGCGTGGCGCCGGCGGCGGGGCCCAGGGGCAGGTGCGGACACACACCTGCGCGGGAGCGTGGGCGGGGCGGCGCCGGTCACAGGTGCAGAGCTACCAGATTGCGCTGAAGGGAGCGCGCGCGCTCGGCCCCGCCATAAAATGAATCATTAACGCCCCGATCACCGCCCCTGAATCGCCAGCTCCGACCCCGCCGTAGCCCCCGCGCCCGCCGGGGCGCGTCCTCTCTGCCCCCTCACAACCACTCGCGTACCCCACCAACGCCCTCACTGCCGCCCCCGCATCGGCCCCTGCGCTGCCGTCCTTGCCTACGGACCATCTCCATCCCGCATCACTGCTTCCGTCCCCGCCTCTACCTCCGTCCCCGCTCCCGCCCAGGCCGGCAATTACTGCGCGGCTGGCTTCCGGAAATCCTGACGGTGGCGGGAAGCAGCCGCGGGCTGAGGGAGAGCGCACGAGCAGCGAGGGTGCGCGGACTGTGGAGGGGGTGGGGAACGTGCCGGAGACGAAGTGACATATCGAAGGGCGGCTGGGCTCGTTGAAGCTCAGGAGAGCAAGTTGGACGATTTGGAAGCCATGGTGCACGGAGAAAACGAGGCGAGACGTATAACAACACTATACCGGCAAAGATTGTCGTATACGGATGTAGTGTTCGAGTTTAGAGCTTTGATAAAACTATAACGGTCGTACGTTTTCCTCCTCCCTTATTGATGTTGGTAAATACCTGATCAATTATCAGGGAGGGAGAAAGGCAAATTATTAAATGCGATATCATTGCGTAAGGGATGATGGTAAGCGAGGAGAATTCCCAAAGCATAAAGACGTGGCAATGGATGACTTTGCAAAGAATGGTGAGAGAACCGTCCGAGCGGTCTTAAGAGGCGGGGATGGAGGTGGGCGGCCCAGCTCACCGAAGGCTGATCACGCAGGCAGGCAGGCAGGCAGGCAGGCAGGCAGGCAGGCCAGGGCGAGGGAGCAGTGACAGCTGGATCGCAGCGAGGGAGGAGTGACAGCAAGCCGGAGGAAGGGCGAGGAAGTGATTTCGAGAGCCCCTCCAACACTGCCTGAGAGGATTGGACAAAGAGCACCGAGGAAGGGCCGAGGAGGAAGCGCCGCCCAGGGCGAAAATTCTATGAAAATCCTCGCGGGCTGGATTACGCCCCTTTGCCGACGACACCTCCATCAATCAAAGCACCGAGCACCGGATGTACGTTCATTGCACGTCACAAGATTTTTCCACTGATTTGCCTTTAACAATTCAAGGCAATTTTGTTGTTCCAAGAATCCAAAATCACATTTTAGTAGAAATATATTTCGCGACAATTTACAACGCGAGCGAAAAATACCACATCCGTAGTACACTAATTATCTTGCTAAAATTTCGAGTGCCGAAAACAAATGCGAGTACCGAATTCGAATATGAGTATTTTCATATAATTACAATAAAATGAAGAGAAAAGGCCACATGAAAAGACACACATTTCTCGGAAGTTACGGAAGGAAAAATCCCCCAGTGAAAAAAACAGTGAGTTTTTCCAACGTGGAAAATCTAATATCATACGTACTGCCGACAATATAAAATAATATTATCAGAAAAATTTGCATGTGATATAAACGAAAAAATGCAGAAGATTATAAATTAGATAAAAATCAACAGAAAATATGGAAACGCTGTTACTGAACTTTGCTGCATATTCCGACTTGACTTTTGCTTTCATAAATGGGGATTGCATGATAGAAATATAACACAAGAAATCTGATAGCTTTATCCGATTACGGAATATTTACGTGTATACACTGAAAGAAAGTACAGCTACCTAGATAGTCGTAGGATGTAATTTCCCAATTTTATTAAAAAAAACACTATTGATAGTTTAGTTAAGGCATGTAACATGTAGTCTGCTCTTCTTTAATTGATTAGTTTTTTGTGTTAATCAATGTAGTTTGAACATGACCTCGAAATCCTAAACAATTTCTACCTTAGTTTTTCCTCGACATCTTCGAAAAAGTTAAAAGTAGCTACCATCACACACATTGCATTTTTCGTTTTTCCTACGAGTATTGCATTTTAGTGGCGAACTCGTGTGAGGTGTTTGCAGCAAAAAACACGTAAAGCGTAAGCCATTACAGTTGTCGGGGCGGTCATGATGCATCTTTAGAAATTACGTCAAGCAAAAACACCAATGCCCCCCGATCTTTCGCCCCTCGCAAAGGTCTCCTTCTCCTGATGGGTGGCCGCCCGCAGCCCGTCGCCCGGGATGCGTGGGCCGGGCGCGGGCGGTCGCGGCGCCCATCCGTCTCGAGCGCCCGCAGGCGATCGCCCGGGTGGGGGTGGGGGCGCAGCGCTGACCTCAGCGGCCCGCATCACGGCGGCGGCGCGAAGCGATGGCACGCTCTTCCGGGTGACGGCGCTCCGGCCACGCCCCCCGCGCGCCGGCCCGACCGCCTTCGCCTCCCACGTGACCCCTGCTCTCTCCGGCTCTCCTCTACTTACAGGACGTTTCCCAACCAACGGCCGGTGTTTGATACTTGGATTATGCTTCTATATAAACACAGAGTCGTTTGACGAAAACCAGCTCTTATGGTGTCATCCAATCGGGAGCTTGGACGCCACTAGTGATATCACTGTGTTGGTGTTTAAGCTCCCGATTGAATGACACCGTAACAGTTGATGACCTATTAAAGGACACTACGAAGGAAGTATATTTGATGTTTTCGGGTTCGTCAATTTCTATGGTCATTAGTCCAGTTTACGTAGTGTATGTTTCTAAGCCAGAGGTGGCAGTGTTTTCTCGCTGAATGGTGAGATCCGACGCTAGCTTACATGTCAGCTTGAAGCATGAATCACTCTCCAGGTTTAATCTCCAACGGGGTACCACCCCTGCCCTAAGCTCCCAATATGTGTGGTAGTGTAGAGGATGTAAGAGCGAGGACATATCACGGAAGAGGAAGGAAAGATCGCGCGCGGTCCCTGGCGAGTTTGTTGTTTGTTGCATACCCCTAGTATTGATCGAAGATACTAATTGACCCCTTGCATTCACTTTCACGGAAAACTTCATGTTTCATCCATTTCCCTCACACAAAATTTAACCGTTCATTGTTTGTCATCATATGAGTGCAATATTAGTCAAGAGGCCCATCAAATATACAAACTTAGACAATTTTAAATGTATTTAGAATTATAACGGTTACTCAAATCCTAAAAGTCTGTTAATCTCATCCATAAATCGTCCTCGAGGAGATCAAGCTTTACTATGGACTTCAGAGCGACGTCGTCCACGCTGGTGCCTGCCAGGGTCTCGACCAAGCTCGCACGGAATCCGTCGATTTTCACGAGATACGACCATCACCCGTCATGGAAATGTTTTTTCTCTCTTTCTCTCCTTGAACCGTCTTTAGGGAATTGAAATGGTGCTAAGGTTTCCTTTTTTTAAAGCGCCTACATTCCCGTTGCGCAATTCATTTTCATTTGGATTTTTTAAAACGTAAATGTGTAATGTAATAGTTGTTGATGTGACAAGACAGGCATATAAAAGTGAATGAGATGTTCGAGCGTAGTGGAACTGAAGTAGGGAAAGAGTCGAAAATCGTTCATATTTCGTTCGAGGGAAAACACGTTTTTGTATTCTTACCTCTTAAAGTAGCTATTTCTGTTCTGTAATATAATGCCAAAACAAAATCTTTCTTCCACCTCACGATCTGTTTTATTACAAAAAGTCGGTACTCCCACTGTTGTCATGTTCATTGGTCACCCAAAATCAATAGTTGTCTTAAAGAACTGCTCGGTGATCTGCATTTTACCCTGCATCACTTCAGGTGGGGTGAGCACAAATGTTATAGGAACTCATTCTGAAGTAAAAAAATGCTTCAATTAAGTCTCACAAGTACGTGGATTACCTTTAGTGTTATTTTGCTTAGGTGCAAGTCTTAATGAAAGTGATTAAAGTTCTGAAAGTCTGTTAATGTCATCCGAAAATCGTCCTTGAGTAGATCGAGCATTACAATGGACTTGAACCAATAACCCTTTGTGTCTCGCTGTATACATTCAATGCAAATAACTATACGATTCAGTGCACTCTTTAGAAATGCTCGTCGATCATCAAATTCGGGATCATCGATTGTCAACCCTTTTACTGGGAAAAAATATTTGTTTTTCTTTAACAAATCATTCCACACCATCGCCCCGAGCGCCCATAAGCTCTATATGCGCTCATAATCATTTTCTTTACAAAACGCAATTAATCTGTAACTTTTAGTAAAACCTCATCTAAAATGTTACGTTCAAACTAGAGTCACACAATTTTGTAATTGTGTTTGTGTTTGTAATTACAAATTAGTCGCACCATTAAAACTAAAACGAAAGATTTAACATATAAAATGGGCGGAAGGAAATATATTTATTTCCACAGCAATCTCTACTTTATATTCCAACTGTGTTGGCGCAGTGTGACTGGGATGCAAGATCAATTATTGTTCCGCGACAAAAACAATACATTCGTAATAATTGCAATATTTGTCTCTGCATCTGTAGTGAAAATGAAAAAAATACATTCTACTTTGAACTGTTTTATGATTTCTACATTTATTATTGTATTATAAATTGTGACACTGAAATTAAAGAAAATTCTACTTGATTATGATTTTTTTACTAATGTTTGCAAAATGATACGAAGGATCATAGCTTAAGTCTACAATAACGTGTAAATGTCACCGTTTAGTTTGTATTAAATTACTAAACATCTAACGGAGAAGTTGAAGCAAGTTTACCTTGGAAATCTTACCCTTCGAAAGCAAATCCCTTTGCCAACAGGTCACCCTAAAATTAATAGGAACGCGATCGCTACCAGTTCGGACAACTTTCGTGAGACCTAACTCTCCAGAATTATTTATCTGCGGTGAGGTACCAACAAAGTTTGGCGCACTCTCGGACCCTATACCAACACACGAATTAATTATGCGCAAGAGCACGTGCAAGGAACCGAATTAATCCTTCATACGAACTTCAAACAGCGAATCTATTAATTCTTCATATATGGCCATGTTGTTTGAAAGTTTGTAGAGAATAAACAATAAGATATAATTGCTGAAGAATAGGAGGTTCCACTCATTTCAGCAAATACCGAGATAAGACCTTTAATCCAATGTCACTAAATTAATCCATCCCTTCAGAAGAGGCTTCTTGCAAAGTCATTTAAGAACTTCCAATAAAAAAATCCTTCCTTCTACATTCTTAAGTTATCTCTGGCCTACCGAAAGATCTCGTGTTTAAACAAGAGGGAAGCAGCTCCTGTTTGAAAACTGACCCTCCTCAATCCAAACAGCTGTACATCGGGGGCGCGTGCTTCCCGAAGAGCGTCTCACGGGGAGGGCCAAGCTCGATTGCAGTACTCGACTCGGAGCAAACAGAAAACGAAAGCCGCCTCCCGCTCCCTCATTCCGACCATTCTTCTTCCCAGGCACGCAGCTCGTCTTATTTCCCGCCGCCCCTGCTTATTAGGCCTCAGGAAGCAAAGGGCGGGTTCGAGGGAGGGGGGATCGTAAAAAGTTGCTCCTTCGGGAGACAATTAGGGTTTTTACACAAATTTTCTTTTCCCGCGTCGCAGAGCGCGCGCGCGCAAGCCGGGGTCTCGTCGCCCTCCTCTCGGCGTCATCCGACGCACGGGGACTAATTTGAGTTGCAAACTCGATAAGCAAAAATGTGATGACGTATTGATATCGCAAATTATAAGTCGTTTCCCCCCCACCCCCGGGGGCGACAGGCTAACGCGAAAGTGCGGAAATTCAATAATGTTTCTTATGCGGGTCCCCCGCCCCCCTGCGCGGTCCCCGCGCCCCCCCAGAGGCCCCCGGGGGACGGGGCTGCGAACAACCGACTCGTTTTCCGGCGCTGCTCCAGAAATTGCGCTGATGCCCGCGGGCGAGGAAGCTTCGGCGAAGCGGTGATCCACTTCTACGCCCCCCCTGCAATTCTTTTTTCTCTCAATGCACATTTCACGAAAACTGTATTAATTATTGTCTCTTTGTGCCTCCGATTCCTCCTCTGCCTCATGGAGAGGATTCTGTATATGCAAGTAAGAAGAGCCTTGTATGCGACATAAATGCAGAAAAGTAAAGGCTTGTAGCAGTTCTACACGTTATTTTTTCCCCATAATTTACCTTGCTAATATTAGTGTAGCTAATAAATAGACCTGCTTAAGTGGACACTAAGGAAATCTAATAAAGCTGTATCTAGCTTCACAATTTACATGGCGTTGAGCTGTCGCTATTCATTCCAAAAAAATATGATTGAAAATTTCGTTTAAAATATAGAAACCAACACTTTGAATACTAAAAGTAGAATCAGAAATAAATATTAGATAATATTCTAATCGTATGATTTACCTAACATCGGAGTAATATTTTAATATGTTAAGTAATAAAATAAAATTGTAAGTGTATAAACAATAAATTACAACAGAAGTATTTCTTTGCTTTGCAAAAAATAGTAGACGGAAGCTTCTGGCATCCCTAAACTTCCAGTATCTCGTTTCCAATCTGAATCGCATTTCACATTCGTTTCGGAAGCAGCAAGAGGAGCAAGCAGTCAGGGTACCGTTCTCAGAGTTAGCGCCTAAAGCGCGTAGAAGGTAATATAGAACGCGGTGACACAACTGCTACAGCATTAGGACGCAGGGAACCGACGGGCACCGCAGTCCCCCCTCTAACGTTGCTAGTTGATTATATACTCTCAACACATGTTCTCGGCATTAGAATGTCAAACAACCTCATCAGCATTATGCTAAGTCCTTCTGAGGCCGTCCCACAGCCAATTGAAAATTTACATCTTTGAATTAATTTTGAAAATTACGCGCCCAACTTACCGAGAATCAGCATTTCGAAAATGGCCGTCTTGTACAAAACTTTTTAAATCCGCACCTCGGCTAAGTAGAAAGCAGAAGGAGAAAAAAAAGAGGATGGTGTTTCGTCCGCTGTGTCCCAAACTCCTGGTTCGCCGCTTTGCCTAAAAAAATTCGGTCCCTTCCGCAGGTACTTACACGGCAGAAAATAAGATGTGTGCGCAACATTTGAATAACGACATTTACATGTCGACCGAGCTAGCGGTCGCATTCATCGCATATTCATGCCCTCCTGAACTCGAGCTCCCCTTGCCCTCCCCCCCCCTCATCGCCCCTTTGTAGATCGCGAGTCTCACCAAAGAGGATGGCGCGTCGGCGCGTTCTTCGCCGTAGGCGTAGCCCGCCTTCGTGACTCGTAATTCGTGTGGGGGCAAGGTGACTAGGCACCAGTAAGTTACTTAATTTACGTTTACTTGTATTGCGACAAAATGGGTACACGAGATACAGACACTGTTTCACTGATAAGACATAGTGAAATTAAACTTTGATTATAATATTTCCAGTACCATCCTGAAAATGTAAATCAATTAATATGTCAATCATGCTAAACAAGACTATATTAACACAAATTGTTTTCTTCTCACTAGCCAAGAGTAATCATACGGAAAGTTTCATAAGTTTCCAAACATCCACAGAATCACCTGTATGCTATATATGAATCTATTCCTCTCTTCGGAAAATCGAATTTACCCTTTAGAAACTAATTATTACTCTATCAGAACGGGCAGTAGACATTAGCACTGAAACAGATCGGTCGTTTCGGATGTTAATGCTATTTTTTAGTCACAGAGGTCACCTTCACACAAGTAATGACCGCACAAATCGAAGATACAATTAGTTGATCATTAGGAACAATTTGATCAATAGCAGCAACGAACTTTTCTTGGAGACGTGAAGTCAACAAGACAGGACACGTACTTCCAAGGATTTGCGGGTTTCTTGTAACGGAAATCCACATGTGGCGGCCAGTGATGATGTGAAATCGCTGGAGTTTCTGGATACAAACACGAAACGAAACACGACTCTACAGGGGAGCCTCTGTCTGCAAAGCGAGCAGGCGTGTTCTGTTCCCGGCGGCCGTAAACAGAGATCGGGCGCGAATGAGCGGGAGAGCGCTGACGTGATGTTTCCAAACGAACCGCTACCCGAATCGGGTCAAGGAATGTGTTTATCTAATCTGGGCAGCGAGAAGTTCTGAAAAAGCGCACATGGCGGAAATGAGCGTAGGTTGTTTCAGGGCTACAATCACAATTACAGGACCAAGTTGGAACAGAACATATGGTAACGATAGTTACCACGATACCAATTTGATATTTTCATTCATTCCTTATTTTTTTAAATTAGTATGATCCTAAGAATCCGAGATAGTATAATATTCCGAAATATTAAATTCCTCGAGAGTTAATGTTATTTTCACTGTCACACTATATTCGCGATATTTGATGATGAGTTAAATAAACCACACCGACAACAAAAGAGACAGAATTGTGTAACAAATTTAAACAGGAACAATCTTTGGCGAGTAAAAAAGGAGTATACTGTATTTGAATAAATTGTATTCAAAGGTTCCACAAAGAAGTTTGGAAAAGTAAAGCTGCTGATAAACGTTTTTCGCAAAAAAGCATGGAATAATAAATAGCAATATGTGACGAATAGTAGAAGAAACAAATGTGATGAATAGAAGAAAAAAAAATCACATATTTTAAAAACTGCTTTCAATTAATATTATTTTGCAGGAGAGGGCGATTCTCGAGACAGTAAGTGTCAACACTGAGTCAGCAAATATGAGGCAATTATAAAGAATATAGCAATTTTAAGGACGCTTAAGGAAGCTACGATGATTATGATAGTTTATAATAAGCAGCATGCAATAATTAGGATTTGTGTGAAGTGTTATAGGTTTATGATCTTTCATTGCTGTTTGTAGTCATTTAAAAACTTCGAATTAAGAACAGATTCATACGCTTATTTAAATCTTATTTTGAAGATGTTACAATAAAAATTATATACTTATTGAAAAGAAACAACGAGACTTAATTGGGTCTTCAGCTATGTATATTAAAAAAAAGTGCTTATATATTCCACTTGAAGCAGCAATTTATTTCATGCCCAATTGTTCCATCTCGCGCACAAAAAATCCCACGCCCCATTGCACGGGCAGGAGACGACTTGGGGACGGGAGGGCGCCCTCGTCTGGGCCTCGCTGCACACGTGCGGCGCACGTGGTCGCCGGCGGCGAGGCCGCTCCGCGCCGCGCTGCGCAAACAAGGGCGTGCGAACCCCTCGCGCCCTCCTCAAGCAGCGCCAGCGCCACTCGCCGCCTCCGCCTCCGCCTCCGCCGCCGACTCCGCCGCCTCGGCCGCCGCCACTCGCCGCTGCCGCCGCTCAGTCACCCCCTGCCGCCTCCCAGCGCCGCCGTCTCCTCCGTCGCCTCACCAAGCCACCGTCTTCACTTCACCACTGCCACCACTGCCAACTCCACATTCCACTGCTTCCACCCCACCGCCCTTGAACCATCCACGGGTGGTTCCTCGACCTCATATTCGTTCCTCCAGTAGTCAGGTACTGGGTGTGCCTCTTCTCTGTGCTCATTTGGCCTTCTCGCTCCTGCTTCTCTCCGCCATCATTGCTCTCTTAAGTTGTTCCTTCCCCACATTCCCGGTAGTAAGAGTATTCGCCTCACTCCCTCCTGGATCGCTGCCTCCAATACTAGAACCAGCCACCAGCACTGTCTCTGTTGGCCTCCGCCTCAAAGCGTCACCCACACCTCTCCTCCCGCATGCTCTGGTCTTCCGCGACGCGGGGCTGGTAATGCTGGTAAGCGAGGGAGTTTGCTTCCTCTTCTGCAAAACAGGATTCAAATCCCAGTCTTTGAATGTTGTTCATGATGACATTGCGCGCCACTTGTGGTAGACGAAACGGTTTGAGAAAGCTATTTTCTCTGACCTTTCTCGTTTCTCTAGCCTCACATTTCATGTTTCCCATTATTATCATCATTTACTTGAAATATAACTATCCATTTCTGAGAAGAGCTAAATCTTGAATTCAGCGAATCATCATAAATAAATAGCATAAATACATAATATTCGTAACACTAAATAAATAATATTCTTAACTGTCTGTCGAAGTTCAGTTGAAAAATGTAGAAATAACAATAGAGACGATAATAGAAATCATATTTAATAAAAGTAAAAATTCTTAAATAATTATTTGTAATAATTACTTTGATTTTCAGTATCTCATAGGGAAAAATTACGCCAGGACGCCAAATGTTTATAATCTGAGACAATCTCGTTAATCGTGCTACTTAGGGTATTTTCACTCGGCATTGAGCTGCAGATTTGCAGGGGACTGAAGGAGGATGTAGCCTTTTAGCGACAGTGCGCCATTCTCCTGCCGCTTGGTCCTCCCTGCATGTACCTCCGTCAATGATTTTGTTCTCCCCTTACTCGAAATCCACGGATGGTCCCTACACCTCATTCTCGTTCCTCCAGTAGTCAGGTACTGCGTGTGCCTCTTCTCTGTGCTCTTTCGGCCACCTCGCCCCTCCTTCTCTCGCTTGAACTCCCCCCTCATTGCTCTTATCAGTTGCTCCTTCCCCAAAAGCCCGGTAGCATTCGCTGTCCTCATCAAGCTTACCCCCCCCTCTAACGCTTCGCATCTCCAGTACACGCAGTGATCACCTTCACGCCCCCAGCAATCTCCACTCCCGTTTCCACCGCTCATATTATTTTCAAGTTCCCCCTTGTTGGCCAATAGATACCTCCGCACCCGCAGCAAGGCCCGCCTTGCCGTAGCCCATAGCCGAAGTTCGCATTGCGTCGCGTGGCCGTTTCCACCTCAACTTCCACTCTCGTTTTCACCACGTTTGCCTCCACTATTCCACATCCCCCGCCATCCCCACCACTACAGCCCCCCTCGCCGCCCCCCCCCCGGCCGCTTCGAACTCGCTCCGCTAAGCGCGGCCGTCGCCCTTAATTTCGCCTAATGGCGCGCGCTCGCCGCGACGCTTTTGTTTTTGCGCGGCGTGCTCGGCTACGTTCTGCCCCGCGCCGCCCCTCCGCCCGAATATCTTCCCAGCGCCCCAACGCGACCCCGCGACTCGCATTTAATCTACAGCGTGCCACGGTAAATCTCGACTTCCTTGGGCAACGTCGTGCTGTCTTATTAGTTCTCGGCCCCGTCGCCAGGCAGCGCCGCTGGGGTGACGGCGCCCCAGAACGCCGCCCAGCGCGCAATTTCGATAAATCTAAGCCGTAAGAGACGGCGTTTTAACTCCGGGCTGAAATATTCGAAGTGAAACTTATACTTTCCCCTCGAAACAGGAATCCAAAATGAGACCAGAAAAGAGAACGGAGAATGCTCGAGCCGAGGAAAGGCTGGTGGTGCTGTGTTGCTATGAATAATAGAAAAACGGCACTGGCAATATGGGATGGGATAAGAGAAGATGTGCTCGTTACCTAGTTTGAAGGGAGGCAGCCTCTGGGAAACTGCAACATTACTCAGATATAGTAGAACAATCATGCGTTACGAGACCACTTGAGCTTGTAATATGACACAACGGAATTAGAATTTTGAGCTCCGTAGATCTCTATAAACATAATACGAAATACTTACGGGAGTTTCAGCAGTATGCGAAATATTTCACCTTTACTGCTTTTGAAAAAAGTCTTGAATGTGAACAATTACCTGAGACGACTGTGCGAGAATATTCACGTGAAATAGTTGCAATATAAATAGCTTATAATGTTTATATCTAGAATGTTAAAATAGTTACACTGAGCAGTAAGTAATTCGCTCTCGTAATACTTAAAGTATTTTCTTTCCTAACTCGTTCAGAACTGCATTAATATGCATATAAATTGTAGTTATTTGTACACATTAAAGAAGTTTAAAAAGTAGTATGAACACAATAATATCAATAACAGTTTTACAATTGCATTTTATAGAAATATAGTTTTAAAATGTGAACATTTACCAGAGAAACTTCTACGAGAACATTCACGTAACAAGTACAGGTATTGTTCCTATAGTTTACATCTTAAATTCATGAAGAGAGTTTGGGAGAAAAAAAACGCACATTACCAATCCAAATATTCAAGCGTCAACGCGCTCTTTTTGCGGACAAATCAAAAACAAAAGATAAAATTGTAAGCAAACACTACAACGATAATTTAATAACGTTCTGTGAAATCGAACTGGAAAAGACAACTGATTTCAATAACATAAAATAAAAGCACATTTATTGATAAAATCGTGTATTTTTAAGGAAATCCGTATCCAAAAGATTCATTAGAACTCTGCATTAACATTACAATAAACAATATTTTAAGTTTATCGGCTAGAAATTACAGAAATATTATTACTAATATACAGTGCAAACAGCAATTGAATGAAACATATGCAGCCTTCGACCATGTACGTATGTGATGTTTCTGGGTTCGTTAGTTGCCTAACAACTCTGAAAAATCCGAGCATTTAATTGCGTTATTCAGCCTATTCTCATACTGCGCGTACCGTCTGAGTTCTCATACTCCGCGCACCATTTCTTACGACACAACTGACGTCATGTGACAACAAGGCTTGAATGCTGTCAATCATTAAATACTTTCTATTCAGTGTTCCGCTATGAAATAGCAACTTGGTGTACGTAGAACAGTTGTAATAACTATTCAATGAACCTGTAGTTCCGTGAAGGCTTTTTTTGTTGCAAATATTTAATGAATTGCAATTTCATACACGAGTCTTTTATTTGTGGTTCTTGTGCAGTGTGCGTGCTACTTTTGGGGAAGCACTATATGTGATTTTGTTCAGGAGCATTTTGTGCTGCAGCTTGGCTACTAGTATTTCATTATTAGTGGATATTTCCAGAAAAAATCCCCCCCCCACCATTCCACTCACAATATGACAACATTAATGGCTCATAAATGTATTTCTAAGGAAGAAACGTTGAATCCCATTCTTTCCCCAGATTTCCGCGCCACTTGCCGGCGCGCCGCCTCCAACTGACGAATGCGCGCCGTTGTTCCTCGCGCACAATTGAAGAGCTCTGCCTCCTCGCGGCAAACGAAATCAGCCGGAGGAGGACGTTTGCAGAGCACGTCCGCGCTCATTTGCATGGCGGCGCGTTGCCACGGGCGGCTGCACGTCTGCGTCGTCCAAGGCGGCGCGCCCCCGCCCCCTCCACACTGGGCCGCAACGGGGCAAGCGACGGGCAAACCCCGCCCCCCTCTCCCCCGTCAAGTTGTTTCCTCCCATAAACTACATAGGTTATTATTCCCGAAAGCGGTGTGCATGTTTTGGTCGCGGGAGGTGGCGGTGTTGCTTCCCGGCTGGAATGTGAGATCCAGCTGCAACCTACACACCGATCCGAATTTTCCCTCTCCTGGTATCTCCCTGGTGGGAAGTTCCCCCAGCTTGGGCAAGCTCTAGTCTCCAGAGAAGCGTGACAGCATGTAAGGATTTGTGAAGGGAGAGGAGGGGCAAGAATGAGAAGGGAACCACGCGATTCCTGACCAGTTTGTAAAGGTACTGCTCCTGTATTAACTTGGTAATGAAGAGAAAAAAACGTAGAAAACCATCGACAAAAGCAGTCAGCTTTGCTCCTTAAATTTCTGTTACATCCCGTCTCCAGCGCCGCTCACGGTGTACGCGGAAACCCCGGGACACTGTCGTGGCGGCAAATGCGTCTTCCTATAAGGACGATCGAGACGACTGCACTTTATTGCAGGCCTCCAGCAAATGGCCGTCACAAGCTGATCTCTTGACTCTACCCGTGTTACCTCCGCCATCGACAGTTTGGACGAACTTTCACTGCTTCTTGAAAAAGGTCAGACCGCCTCTACTGAAGGGCTAATGTACTCCAATCATTGTAGGTATCTCCACGCTGCCGCAACGATGATCACTTCGCGTAACTTTAACTAACGGTGCCGGAGAGTGGATGTAGTATATCCCTCCATTATTTGCTCCAATTCTTTGGATGGAAGGGTACATGTTACTCCAATTTTTTGGACCTCAAGAATAAGATAACGAATGGTTTGCAACTTGTAACACTTTAATGCCACTGTTTAATTTCCTCTCGATCAATATTGCCAATCGGCCTTCTATTTTTCTGTTGTTACTTGGCAACATGTTTGTTAGATTTTTTTCTAATATGGATCAGACGTATAATATCTGTCTGCATTTTATGCACTGATCATAGTAAAATTGTAATATCAATGTACTAGGCCTATTCAATGAACATTTCATGAAAATAACACTATTTTCCATTTTCATAAATAGAACATTATTATTTGAAACATTAATGGATGTGCTAAGTTTCACCTGTCTGTATGTTCCTTATATTGGACTATTTAACCCTTGAGGAAGAAGGAAATTAGAGTGCAAGTATTTGGAAGAAAGTTTACATTTATATTGTTACAAGAACATTTAATTTGCAATTTTTTTCGTTGACGTAATGATTTGTAACGTTACTTTGTTCATTGTAATTTTTTAAAATTAAATAATAAGAGTTTGTCTGTTTTGGGCTATTACTATATAATTGTATTAAATTTCATTTCCTAGATTCTTGATGGCTCTCCGATTTAATTACATACAAGGAATATACATTGAAAATTTAATTACAGTCTTCTGTTTAATCAATCCTGCACATGTATTATTGTAGCTTATGGAGTGTTAAAGCCAAATGCACAAAAATGGACAATGATGAAACTACATGAAAGACAATCCCGAAATAAGTCTTTTGTAATACACATCATTCTATAGTTATAACAAATAAACAATTAAATGGTGACGTGTCTCACCAAAAAAAACGGAATGGATTGCACATTGTTATTTTGTTTGTTTGTTGTAAATAAAGCTCAGAAATGTCATAGGAGACACGTGCGTCTTTTAGTGTGGCCCCGGCCCACAGTGCGCCGCGCCGCGCCACCGGCGCCCATATGCCGACGCCGCGCTATCTCGCAGATACCGCCGCCCCCGGGGAAGATAGATCATAATTTTATTAAAATATTATAATCCTTGTGGGGCTCCTGCGAGCTATCGGCGCCCGAGCAAATACTCACGAGCCCTGAGCTCGGAGGGAGGGAGCAAGGACAGAGAAGGGCGACGGCGGGAGACGGAAGGGGGAGAGAGAGGAAGGCGTTACAAGCTCGGGCGAGCGGGATGCGCCGCGAAGATGCCCTTTAGGGTCGAAGGAGCCCTTCGAGCCTGAAGCCGAACGACGGAGAGAGCAATGGTTCACTTCGAGCAGCGACTACTGATGTGGTGTTTCACGGGACTCGTTTAGCGAAAGTGACTTCTGAATGCATTCCTTAGAGTAATAAAACAAAGAATACGTTGAAAATGCATTACTAAAACACCAATCAAATGTATGTACCAGTCAAAAGAGTGTTATGAAAACACACGTAGAGATTTAGAGATCAATTTGGGAAAGAAATACAATTTACAATTCAGTTCTGAAGGCAGATACATCAACAACTGTATAGGAGATCATTAAACCTATGATATTTCTTTCACATTTATACGTCATATTCACCTCGACGGACATACTTTTAAATTTCCAACAGTTACATAGTTTTCACGTTATCTCGCAAGTTCAAAGTATGTGATTGGAATACGAGAACATTCTACAAAAAAATAATTAATTCTCGTTAGCTTCTTAAGAAACAATTAAAAAAGCCCAACATTATAGTGAGAGAACATATACCATAAGTAGCCATTTTTTACCTACTATTAATTTTGAAATTGCCTCATTATTCCATAACGGAGGTTCAGGAGTTATTTGTACTTTCAGTACGTACTGTTGAAAACCATTCCCATTTCAAAAATGAATATTTCCGTGAAAATATTGAAATAATGTTGTTACTATCGCACTCTATATTACATGCGAAAGAAAAAAAAAGGTCTATAGAAATATAACACATCAATTGTAATACGAACAAATGTTAGTGAACGTACCACAGTAAACTTATTTGATCTCCAACGCAAAACTATCGACTATTTTGACTATATTTACGCGCAGTATTAAATCTTATACTGTTGAACGTAGGTAATCTATTCCCTACGGAACTTGAAGAACGCTTCCGAGGAAAATACCCGAGACAAGGGGGGCTAGTGATATTGCAGCAGCGCGCACAAAACCCAGCCCGGCGCGTGGAAGTGCAGGCCGCCCTTTATCCGAAGGACCCAGGAGAATCTGAATCGCGCCCTACTAATCTGCCATTACCACTCCCCTTCAAAAACGTGGGGGCGATGGGGGAGGCGGGCAGGGGGCAAACCGTCTGAGGAAGGTCGCGAGGGGGCGAGAAGGTATGGTGCGAGCTGGAATAAGCTGGTGTCAGGGAGCAGGAGGGGAAACGGCTGTACGGGGGTTCTAGGATATGAGGCCAGTGTAATAACTGGGAGGGGGAAGCAAGGGACAGACAAGCAAGGAGAGTAGAGAGTCTCACGTAAAAATAAAAAAGTACACCAGATATAAGGGTACAACGGTGCAAGCGCACAAGATAGCAAGGAGATCTACACGGCAATGAAAAGAACAGCAAATGGACAAGATAGGAATGGGATACCGGAAGCGATACAATGAAGAAGAGTGGAAGTTGAACTCTCAGGTAAGGGAGCACAGGAAAAGGGATGGGAAAGCGTACGGGAACCCAACTATTGAAGCAAACCAAAACACAAAGAATAAAGGCGATACGCAGCCAAAGAAAGAGATAGAGCGAGGCAAGAAGCAAACGCCCGAAGGCACGAAGTGTGGGCAAGTGAGACAGCGGGGGGCAAATCAGGCAACGGAGAGAAGACCCTGGGATTAGCAAATGTACTCGCGAACAGAAGGCAGGGAAGCCGGCGCGGGGGGAGGGGGGCGGGGCGGCTGAGGAGGGAAAGAGGCGCGGGGGGCGGGGGGCGCTGGCAAATACGCCAGCGTAGCGAGCGGCCTCGGTGTTTGGACTGCCCTCCAAGAGCCGATACGCCGCCTGGCGCCGGCGCCGGCCGTTTAAAAACAGCGCGACTCTCCCTTCCCCCGCCCCTCCCCGGCGCCGCGTGAATATTCATGCCCCTCTCCCCCGCACCCCCGTCGAGAGAGAGAAAGAAGAGGGAGATTATTGCCTTTCGGAGGAGCCCCGTGCCCACGGAGCGGGAGGGTGCGGGGACAGGGCCCGGAATTATTTCTCCGTTTTAAATACACAGTGCTTACGCCGCCGAGAGTTCAGTCGCAATGGCGTCTGGCGGTGGGTGCGGCGCGGTGCGGGCGCGGGGCGGCGCGGTGCGGCGCGGTGCCGGCGCGGTGGCGGCGCGGGTGCGGCGCGGTGGCGGCGCGGGCGGCGCGGCGCGGTGGCGGCGCGGTGCGGCGCGTGGCCGGGTGCGGCGCGGCGGGCGGGCGGCGCGGGGGGCGCGGCGCGGGTGCGGCGCGGGGCGGCGGCGGGGCGGCGCGGGGCGGCGCGGGGCGGCGCGGTGCGGGTCGCGGCGGCGCGGGCGGCGCGGGGCGGCGCGGGCGGCGCGGGGCGGCGCGGGGCGGCGCGGGGCGGCGCGGGCGGCGCGGGGCGGCGCGGGGCGGCGCGGGCGGCGCGGGGCGGCGCGGGGCGGCGCGGGGCGGCGCGGGGCGGCGCGGGGCGGCGCGGGGCGGCGCGGGGCGGGCGCGGGGCGGCGCGGGGCGGCGCGGGGCGGCGCGGGGCGGCGCGGGGCGGCGCGGGCGGCGCGGGCGGCCGCGGGGCGGCGCGGGGCGGCGCGGGCGGCGGCGGGGCGGCGCGGGGCGGCGCGGGGCGGCGCGGGGCGGCGCGGGGCGGCGCGGGGCGGCGCGGGGCGGCGCGGGGCGGCGCGGGGCGGCGCGGGAGGCGCGGGAGGCGCGGGGAGGCGCGGGCGGCGCGGGGCGGCGCGGGGCGGCGCTGGGCGGCGCGGGGCGGCGCGGGGCGGCGCGGGGCGGCGCGGGGCGGCGCGGGCGGCGCGGGGGCGCCGGGAGGCGCGGGGCGGCGCGGGGAGGCGCGGGGCGGCGCGGGGCGGCGCGGGGCGGCGCCCGGGGCGGCGCGGGGCGGCGCGGGGCGGCGCGGGCGGCGCGGGGGCGCGCGGGGCGGCGCGGGCGGCGCGGGGCGGCGCGGGGCGGCGCGGGCGGCGCGGGGCGGCGGCGGGGCGGCGCGGGGGCGGCGCGGGGGCGCGGGGCGGCGCGGGGAGGCGCGGGCGGCGGGCGGCGCGGGCGGCGCGGGGCGGCGCGGGGCGGCGCGGGGCGGGCGCGGGGCGGGCGCGGGGCGGCGCGGGGCGGCGCGGGGCGGCGCGGGGCGGCGCGGGCGGCGCGGGGCGGCGCGGGGCGGCGGGGCGGCGCGGGGCGGCGCGGGCGGCGGCGGCGGCGGGGGCATGGAGGACGACGGGGGCGGCGCGGGCGGCGCGGGGCGGGCGGCGGGGCGGCGCGGGGCGGCGCGGGGCGGCCGGGGCGGCGCGGGGCGGCGCGGGCGGCGCGGGGCGGCGCGGGGCGCGCGCGGGGCGCGCGGGGCGGCGCGGGGCGGCGGCGGGGCGGCGCGGGGCGGCGCGGGGCGGCGCGGGGCGGCGCGGGGAAGGCGCGGGGCGATGGGGACGACGGGGGCGGCGCGGGCGGCGCGGGCGGGCGCGGCGCGGGGCGGCCGCGGGGCGGCGCGGGGCGGCGCGGGGCGGCGCGGGGCGGCGCGGGGCGGCGCGGGGGGGATGGAGGACGACGGGGGCGGAATGCATCACACGGAGGCGCGCAAACACTCGTACGCGCTGAAGGCGAAGTGACGACTGCGTTAGAGTGCAGTGGTGCATTCGGATACCCTGAATGGAACACCGGAAAGAACAGAAGCAGCAAAGCAAGCAGATAAAATGAGTTGTACGTATCAAAAATATCACGAATTCTTAACGTCACGGCTCTAACCGATTTGGAGTTTTACAGGACAGCGTTTTGAATGTTTGGTATCTAATAATGCTATGCAAAATGAGGGGTTATTATGATAATAGGTTTTCAACGTGTTTCATTTTAATACGATGTAGATCTGACAACAGAGGATTTGAATGCGTGAGAACAGTTCAGTACGAATGTCAGTGTAATTAAACCGCGTCATGCTGCGGTCGCAATAGATGTCTTGGCGTTCCTCGGCAACAACTTGTTTTGCCCTTCATTGTGCGAAAACGTGACGCGCCCTTAAAATAGTTGTCCATTAACAAATGCATTTTAATCTTTTTACACGAATATTTATTTCTTTACGATATAACGATAAAAACGATATAACAAATATTAATCTTGGGTACTAATAAATACTCAAACGTATTGTTAAAAACATAATTTCTATGCCCAGAAATTGGCCCTTATAACAAAAAACATTAAGATTACATCACATTTTCACATCAATATTTAATATAAATGTACTTTTTTACGATTAGCCAGAAATTCTTTTCCTCGTTCGCCATTTTCGAAAATATTATACTTTTATTTTGGAAACTGTAACTTGAATGTATGATTAGTAATATGTATACTGAATGTGTTTGGAAATGTGTTAATTTTGCTGTATGAGACAGATGCACTAAAATGTAGAGAATAATGATGTATGGAAAGTCTTGAATGGAAATGTATAAATAAATGTTCAATAAGAAATTCAGAGATAAATGGTTGGATGAAAATTAGACAATGTAACGGTAGATTAGGGGTCGTTTCATATTTTTGTAATTTCAGTACTAATTTTTATCCACCTGAATTTTTTTTAAATCCTGAGATGAATGTTCATCACAACGACGAACGAAATACGAGGCGAAACATTACGGATACCCACATATTGAAGATAGTTCTTGAGTAAATCATGATTTTGGACTTTCTGTTATGCGCCAGAATTATTCTCAGAAGATTCAAAGAACAAACCTGCTCCAATATCCCAAATTTTAAATTTTCAAAAACCCAAAACTTGCTCCAGTATCGTGTTTTTATTTACTTTACAGAACATAGAATTCGGCTTTGAAATCTTCATCAATCACCCGAGCTGATGTAGTGTCATGGAATTTTAATCAATGAACCATGTGTATTTATTTAGTAGCAACATCCGGACAACAAATCTTGGACTAGAGTTTTCAACATAGAGGCCTCAGTGGAACCCGACCACTGACTCGTCCCCACTGTCATGTCGAAGCGAAAGCACCTCGCGTCAAACAGAAACCTACGTCAACCAAGCGGACACGTACGTGCAAGTTGAAATTCCAAGTGTCAGAAACAGCAGTAATGTCGTAGGGCGACGGCAGCGCCCGGCGCGGCAGACCTCTCCCGGCCTCGCGGTCGCGCTTTCGCTTGTCTTAGCGAGCGCGGGAGCGGCGGTGGCGCCGCCATACGGCCGAGAGATGCGGGCGCCCCGCGAACCGCGCCGCACCGCGCCAGAGTACACAAGGGACGGCGGCGGCGGCGGCCGGCGGTGGGTGGTGGTGGCTTCGGGGGCGGCAGAGGCGGCGGCGATGAGCCAGGCCATGGTGACGAGGGTGGCAGAGAGGACGAGGGCGGCGGAGAAGGTGGCGGCGAGGACCGGCGGTGAGGACCGGCGGTGAGGGCGGCGGTGAGGGCGGCGGTGGCGGAAGTGACGCGCGGAGGTGAGGGCGGCAGCTGCGTGCGGTGGCGCGGGCGGCGAGGACGAGGCGGGGGTGGCGGCGAGGGCTAATTACCCGCCGCCGTCGTCGCTAGTCAACAGAGGGCGCGGCGCCTCTAACGCCCAGACGGCGCGTGCTGCCCCGCCCGCGCAACTGCTACGCGCCCTCCCCGCACGCAGCACGCATCGGAATGCTGAATTATCCTTCTGACAAGCGCGAAGAATAGACGCATACAGGCGAAAATCATCTCCACGTTCAAGGAATTGTGAGAGGTATTGAGAAAAACATGATCATTGATTGAAATAATTGAATCGCTGCATTCATACATCATACACAAGTAACATAATATGGCACTATCAAGCCATACGTAAACGATATGACGTAGATGGAAACAATATTCTCTTCTTATGAGTTAAGCAATGGATACGAAGCTTTTTAATCTCCTGCCGTCTTCTCTAATGTCAATATTGGGTATAATAAAAATTCTTTACATGTACAAAGAAATGCGTGACTAAAAATTGAATTCATCATAAAAAAAAACACCGTTAATTTTACTCAACTTCATGTTATTAGAAATTCATTTTGCATTCTATAAACCACATACACATCCTGATAGTTCTGAAAAAGAATGAATCATAAATATTCCTGAATGGCTCCTCCAAAATTAATTTCAATTTGCTATTCAGAACATCATATCTCTAAAGTTCCGATACGGCGCCCCACATGCGACATTCACACGGCACCCTGCAGGAAGAAGATGAGAGCCAGGGCAGGTTCGTCACGCGGCATTCACAAATCGCAAGCGTATCAGTACTCAGCAAAGCGCGCTTACAGAGCTATCACAGTCCGCTAATGCGTTTGCAGTCACAACAGTATCGCGTTGCATCGGCCGGTCGAGCGGCGCAACCCGCGCGGCGGCAAGTCAACACCCAGGCAACCCTCGCCGGCAGGGCGCCGGCAGGGGAGGCCGAGGCCGGCCGCTGGGAGGCACCGCTGGCGCAATGAGACCTGTGGGGGGCGGGGGGGGGGCGGAAAAAAAGAACCGTGGGACTATAGCAGATTCGTGATACTGTAACAAGTTTCCTCGTATCATGGATCTGATACACTCCAATGATTCTTTTTTTTTTTTGGTGTGGAAGTGCTGGTGCTGGTGATGTCCGTGGTCGAAGAGGTAGCGGTGAGAGTGGTGGTGGTGGTAGTGGTGACGGTGGACGTGGCGATGGATGGAAGGTGGGGATGGGGTGAGGGACGGGGGATTGGGGATATGTGGTCGTGGTGGGGGACATAGGTGGTGGGAGTAGAGGAAGCGGAGTTGAGAAGATGGGTTTGGGTGTGGTTCTGGTGGCGCTGGTGGGTGGAGTGGTGGGTTGGAGTTGCGGTGGTGTTGAACGATGATGGCGGTTGGTGATGCTGGTGCTGGTAAATAGCGGCGATGGGGTGAGGGCGCTGGTGGTGGTAGAGGAGGCGGTGGTGATAGTAGTGATGGGCGGTCGCCGTATTGGCGGTGGTGATGATTATAGTAGTAATATGTCGCGATCTTGGCAAAACCGTTATGATGTTTGCATTGGGAGAGACTGTGTCCATAACATCAGGGGCAGTTACGGTGAGTAGTGATGGCAGTAATGATGATGTCTATTGGTGCAAACAGAGGTAATAATGTTACCGGTGAAAATTCACAAAACAAGGGTGGAGTTAGAAAATGAAATCTTGGTAGTAGAGGCAACGTTGGAAGGCATCGAATCTAGCTCAGAGGTGGTCCCAGCAAAGTTCGAAGCACAAACGCACGAGGGGAAAAGAAGAGTATAGAAATTGTATGGCGGTAGAGGCAAGGAATAATTGTACAAGCGACTAATGCTAGTGGGAGAGCGAGAGCGTGGGCATGTGCGGGAGGAGGGCGAGAGCGTGGGGTTGGGCGAAGACGTGAGCAAAGGCGTGGACTGAGAGTAGTGCTGGCTTAAGCAGCAGCAGCAGCAGCAGTTGAGGGCGCCGAGGGAGCTGGAAGGAGAAGCAGGAGGAGAAGGGGTCGGCGAGAACAGGATACGGAGTGCTGGTGGCGGACGCTCGCCACAATCTCCGCTCTGCCCACGGACTGCCTGCTTCTTGTTTATTATATATGTGAGTGCGCTGCTCCCAATTACTCCAGCGCCTGCGCCCCGCTACCTCCCGCCCCCTCGCCCCGCTCCACTCCGCTCCTTCGGGGAAGCCACAATTACCTCCACTAGTCGGGTGCGCGGACATTTTCGCACCGAGCCACAGGAGGTGGAAATATTCAAGTCGTAAAATAAGTATTTCTGATAATATGAAAATTAAAACGAAGCCATTTCTTTGGCCTTAGGTTAAAGAAAAAGATAAATTGTTTTCAAATGTATTTTTATGAATTGAATTAACGAAGTATATTTATATTTCTATAAAAAGATTTATTCTAATTCACCTTCAATACTTCTTCATTCATTCACAAATTTTATTAGACTCCACTGTTACTGAAAACTGAAAAAATTAAAGAGATAAACAGAAAACACACTCACCCGATTACAAGGTCCCCTTTAAGCATCGGCATCTTACCTGGAACAAGAAAAAAATAATTAAGTTTTTAAACATAAAAAGAAGTACTGCATTTCTCTGGTTCGCTTAAATTGTATTTGCACGTATAAAGTTTATTAAAGTGTTTTCTGTATCGGCGAGTGCTTTATTTTGCTACAGCTGTATGGACTTCTGAATCACCACAATCGTTTTTTTAATAAAACACAGAAGTAAACGTAACTGTGAGGACATACCTCACAAAATTCCAACCAACATTTGAAGCAAATATTTGACATTATTGAAATGTTTAGAGGTAACGAACGATGGATCAATACTGTCCACATACCATTCCAAACATGGATCAAGTGTTTCTAATGGTAGAAATTCCACAAGAACACTGTACAGTTCCGACCGCCACTAACCAGTCTATCAAGACTAAACCCACCCTGCCAGCCAGTTTGTAGGGTCGCGTATACGTAACCCCACCGCTAGCTACAAACACGCCTTTGGATACGGCGGATATTATTTCATTAGAGTTCGCCTATTAATTATTAACGTTCATTATGAATGAATTACGGCAGCGCTGCGTCTGCAAAGACTAACCAGAATTTATAAAGAGGCGCGCCCGGGGTTGCGCGGCAAGCGAGCGGCACGCCGGGATCTAGAGGGGGACAAATTATGTAAAAATATAGCGTTAAAAATACACGAGGTTAAATTACGGGATGCCACGTAGAATGAAGCGGTGGCGGCGCCTAGCTCGCCCTGCTCGGCCGTGCCCCGGCCTCGCTTGGACCGCTCGCTCACCCGAACGCCCGCCCGCCACGCGCGTTTAGGTGCAACGCCTGACAGATCGCTTTGCAGCGGGCCTAAAGAGCCTGGCAATTAAATCACGGTGAGGTTTTTACGAATTAGTTAAAAAATACTTTTGTTTGTGTGAAAATTGGGATATTAAAGAAAGGCGGTGTTGTGATACAAGCATCATTAGAATTGGAAGTGAATGTCAACTAGTTTTATAAAAACTTGGAATATTAGCATACTTTAATCATTTTATGGAGAAACTTTCTTAATAATTAAAAAAATAGAAAAATTAAAAAAAGAGATATTTGAATTGCAACATATTACAATGTTTAAACAAAAAATAAAGCTATTACATAAAAAAAAGATTGATTACTTCAGTTGACTGTAGAACAGCTGACCTTTCATTGAAATTATTAAAATCGGACCATATAAACGATAAAACTTAAGCATTAGAAATAATTCAATGTAATTTGAAACATTCAGAAATTAAACATCTGCATTTAATAAGTTAATTTTTGTCTGGTAGTTTCGGAGTGTGTCGTCATTACAGTAATGTTTGCGAACAGGTAATTACTTCCTTCTTTCAAGTTGTTATTGCCGTTAAGTTTCCCATTGCCTTGATAACCTAATAACCATTTGTTTAAACAAAGGGGACAAACAAATAGTTGGCATTTGTACAAAACACTTCCCTCTCTAAATATCAAGTATCTTTGTCATTAATCGTTCACATTAAAATGAAGAGTATTTCATTCAGTATTTTATCAAAGTGACAGAGGGAGAAACCATAATTTCCACACCACTGATAATTAAGAACTTCTAATGGCAATTTATTCACAGAAGTCAAGGCACGAAATCAAAGAATTTGCAATTACGTGTCCCATTTGTATCCTTCCTTCGACCGTCGCAGGAGGGTGTACCCACAGTACCTTAGTTCACCCTCATCGCCAACGACCTCACCCCCACATCTACCACGACAACCGCCGCCTCCACCACCACAAGCACTACAAGAACTATCACAGTCACACTATCGCAGCCACAACTAGCACGACCGCCACCGCCAAATCATCGCCGTCGCCACCGCTGCCACTATCACCACTGCCGCCACCTCTCCCGCTATCCCTGCCGCAAATGTGTAGCAGAATCACCCAAGGCGATATCTCAAAGTGTAATCTGTCCTTTATGGAGAGGGTGGCCGCCGCAAAAAGTCGGGTTGCTGCGCGAAGGGCGAGGGGGGAGGGCGAGGGGGGAAGGGAAGGTGGCTCAAGGGGAGACGTATAAGAAGCCGAACTTGGGCAATCAGCCCCGCGCATATTTCACCGTTCAGATCGATATGTTCATTACGCCGCCGGTTCCTGCGGCCGAACACGTGGTCGCCCGCGGCGAATTTCAATTATGTGTGACCTCGCTTCCGGATACATTTTAAGGCAGCTGCCGCGTGGATTTCGTGCGGTGAATTGCGTCCATGTTCTTAGTCATTTTAAAATTGAGAGGGGAAACGGAAATTAAAGTGCGAACGATCTGCCGTACGCTGTGAAGAATGTCTATGTATTTGAGTGTAATTTTCGAAAATGAAGAGTCACTGAAAAGAGAGAATGAGTAGAAATGGGATGGGAATGAAAATGAACAATAAAGTACACAAAATAAAGGAGAAAAGTTGCCTTTATATTTTATCTTTATAGGTATGTAAAGAAACGTTTTCTTGCGTAAGATATTCCATATATTCACATTGATAATGAATTATAACGTGTAAAATAGAAAATTATTTTAAGGAAGGGGCAATTAATCTTCATACTATGTAGATGTTTCAGTAAATGAAATACAATATTCCGAAGTAAGAATTATTATAAATTTTCTGAAATCTAAGTTAAAGAAGGAAGTGGAATGTCATAAAATTTCCAAATATCTTGAAAAAAAGGAGTGGTATTGTATAAATAAAATTTCACACTACTTAGAGTTAAATCTTACAGCCATCGCACACTTTGAAACAGTAACTCTTCAATTGGATTGGAAAGGACGTTCAATGAGTGTAGTGACCAATGGTTGCGGGTTGTAACTCATTATAGAGATAATTACATTTTACGAGTATATTAGGTATGCATCATAATTGTATCTAAATATTATAGAAATATATATTTGATTAATATGTGTCAAATGTTCCATGGTAGGCGACTGAGAATATCTATGTTCTTCACTGTTCGGCTATGTCGTGTACTTCGAAAGAAGTAAGTTTCGCAAATTTGGCAAACTTTCACGGCGCCTTACTTTCAGACAACGTGTTGAGATGTTTTTAAAATCCATCAGTACATTCAGAAAATCATTTATCGATAGTGATACATTTGGAAATAACACACAAACTGCTTTATAAAAATATTTTTCGTGTGCATTGCAAATAGCAACTGCACGCAATAAAATGTGACGCAGTCACAGCAACAGAGACGTAATATACCGAAAGCAAAGATTTCCCCTACAGCACTGCTCCTAGCACTGGCACGCGGTGTCCTACATTTCGTGGAGCTGACAAGTGCTGTTTCAGCAGGGCGGCTTCGCACATGCGCCGACAGCGGCTTGTTCGCAGGGGGCGGGGGCGGGGTCTGGGTTTACAGCAGTTCCTACTTCTTTCAGTACCGCCAAAATTAGATGTTCCGCCACAATTTGGTGCTTGTGTATCGTTGACGGACTCCGAAAAGGGGACTAAAAAAAAGGCCGATTTTTTAAAAAAAGGGTTTTTTTTTCAAAACCTCTGGGCTAAAAAAAGAGAATTTACTCTTATTAATTGAAAACACACAATATTTTAGTATGAAATCTTTGATAAGTAACAATTTCTTCTGTTGTTTCGTTGATATGGAGAAATGGCGGCATATTTGTATTTGCGAAACATAATAAATATTATAAAAAAATCGCTAAAGTCGGCTTGTCTGAATCGGTGACAATAATTTTATGTCATTTTATTGACATGAAATAAGAAGTTTATTTTTTAGTTAAGCCAGATTTCTGCAGACAAACATAGCCAAAGATGTATTTGATCTTTGTTAAAATAATTTTTTCAACGCTTATCAGTATATATATATATTATATATATATATATATAATTTATATATATATATATATATATACTTGGTGCAAAAGATGTATTCGCAGCTCAGTGTGTACGTGGAATGTGGCCGCACAGAAAACAGCTGAAAAGTCTGATTTACTTTTCTCTGTTCCTTTCAGTATGTCATTATGTGTATATTTTTTGCAACCTTTGTTGCACTGTGGAACTTTTTTTTTCAGTTACTGAAGAAGAACACATTTAGGAAGACATTGATTAGTAAAATTATTATATGGAAACGGCTGAAATGTGAAATTATGTCATTGATCAAAGCTCCTTTTTAATCTTATGTGTATCCTTCTACTCTCTTTTAAAGATTTTATCAATAACAAGTCTTTGATGGTATCTCCTGGCTCAACCCGTTGATGAATGAAGATCTTAGCCAGCACTCCAATTGAAGATTAATTATTATATCTCTAGTTTCCTGCAGATTTTCTCTCTGTCTCTCTCTCCTCTCTCGATATATATATATATATATATAAATTATATATAATATATATTATATATATATATATTATATATATTATCGGATACACTTTTTTAAGTCTGCTTTTAACATACTTGGATAGACGTTTTTTTAAACATTTTTTAAAGTCCTAACTGAAAACGCAAACGACCAATGTAAACCGTCCATTAACCATGGGATATACGTTCTCGTTATGCAAGTTTTTCCATTTGTAAACCAAAATAATTAGGGGCGATATTCGTAATGCATGGGGGGTCCTGGAAATGCCGTCCCCACGCGTGGAAGCGCACGCGGCCCCGGCGGGGCGCCCGTCCGGCTCCCGCGGCCCAGCATGATTCACCGGACCGCGCGACCGCGATCTCGCCGGATCCTCATTAACCAGCCAACGGCGGTCCGCCGGCCCTTTTTCTACCTCGCCCCCCCCTCCCCCCGCCTGGCCCGCGCCCACCCTCCGTAGGCAATCACGACCTCCAGTTAGGAGCGCTCCGCTGTCATTGACAAACAATCCGATTAAGATTATAGGCGCACTTTATCTTTCGACGGCGAGGACGCCCCGCGCCGCCCCGCCCCGCGCCTCCCCGCCCCGCCGCGTCCTAATTCCCGCGTCTCATCCCCCCCGCCCTCTTATAAATCCCGCCGACCCTTCCGGAGGAGCTGTTTGCGCTGCGGCCGATTTGGGAGGCGGGCTGAAGCAGGGGCCGGGCGAAGAGGGACGAGGCGAGCGTGCGGGCGGGACGACGGCCAGGGGTGGGGACGCGATGGGCCACTGGTACCAGTCGCACCGCGCCGCGGCCCAGCGCCCTCTAGCCCCCGCGCCGCCCGCGTGCGCCTGTATTTGCTCAATCGGGACCGACTGAGACAGCTTCAGCTGTTTGGACGTCTTGTCGCCGTGGACGGAGGCGCCGGCGAGACAACAAGGCTGCCCGAAAGAGGGCTTGTATCCCCTGTGTGTTTCACTCGTTGAACGAAGTGCTATTCTTAGCTACAGAATTGATCTAATAATGAGTAAGAAAGACTGTTTTCTGTTTCAAGGGCCAATGCGTTTCGATCTTTTGTATCTGACCTTTTTTTAGGACTATATTTTGCTTAAAAGGTTCTAAATAAGCGTCTTTCGTTGATCGGTTCGTGCTTGATAATTATGTAAAAGAGTTTGATCCGATTAGCAAAATAAAGATAAGAAAGAGGCAGATGTGTTTGAGTATATTTAAAATTTGATTAAATAATTGCGGCATGTTGAAAAAGATGTAATTTCTTTTATTTCATATGGTGAAACTAGGAATTTTATTTTGTTATGCAAGTTGTAAAACGTAGATCACAACCTGCAGCAAGTAAAATGCGCGCTTCGTGAAACTTCTAACTTACAGTTTATGAATATTAGTGTTTACGAGTTATAATGAGACCGATAATGACACATGTGAAATGTACCTTATGTTTGGATTTGCCATTTAGGATTCGATTAATTCCGGTTTTTTGCCAGCTAGCCCGGTGTTCCCAGGCCTGGCTGTTTTTTTTTATATCACTATCAAACGCTTTGAGAGTAAGAGAGAGATGTTGCGAGTATACGCCATCACCATACATGACTTACTTGGACTACACCTGAGTTTTTCTTTTCGTCACAAAGCTATAGAAACTGAGATTGATTGCGCATTGGAAATGTACAGCTTCAATTTTCCCCTACCGGTAATGAACTCAGAACTCCCCCCACAGACAGCCAACCTTTACAACGTCCATGAGTCTCTCGAGGCTTCTCGTCGAAAATAATAAACTGTTTCGTAATTATTTTAACATTACTCTTAAAAGACAAGTAACATTGTACGTTTTACTAATAGTCGATACCCGTCATCTGTAATCACAAAAGTATGTTACCCATTTCATACTCGTACTTGCTTCCGCCATATGTTCGTTCCGTATAGACTGCGAGTTATGTCTGACCTTAAGCCAAGTCGGAGCTTTGAATAGCAGGGCGGGCCTTCGCGATCGCAAAGAAACCGTGCCATTAAAGGGAAATCGGCGCTCCCGTCGGGGGGGGGGGTCACTCGCCCGGAGGCGGGAAGGCGCGCGCGACCGAGGAGGGCGGCGAGCGGGGATTAAAGCAATTAAAAAACAATTGAGCGGCCGCACAATGCGATTCGGCTCGCCCCGCGCCGGCTTCCTTGCGCCAGATCTCCGACCGACGCGTGACGTGGGGTGGGTGGTGGGGGCGTCAGGTACCTCGCTGTTGGCGGTCCGCGCGGGCCTCGCACAATGGCGCCGAGTGCGTGGGCAATTAACGCGACGAGAGCGGGGATTCTCCGCCTTAGCTTTCGCCTCCTTGCCTCCAATTTTCTGGGCTGCGCGCTGGGTTTTTCAATTCGGAACGTACCTTGGGAGTGTTAAAATCGCCTAAGTAGAATTTCGAAATCGTGTTTTTTAAATATGAATAGTAGTTTATGCAATTAGTTTATAAATGTTTTGCTTATTGCACGAGTTGAGAACGAGGCGACATTAGTAGCGAGTTTTCAAGAAAAGTGTACGAATGCCAATAAGCAACATTATAAACGAGTTGCATACGCTAATTTTGTATTAAAAGCATTGTTTACATATTATAAGAGAAATCAAAACTTAATTTTGCCAAAACAACTTCTGTGTTGACGTCTCAGGTATTTGCCGTCTTGCGAGGAAACCGTTTCGGCTGTTACGTTTACCGCTACTTCCCCACAATCTTTACGCCTTGCGTTTGACTGAATGCAATCATTCATATCGTAAAATGCTAATACGTCATCCTTTGTCCGTAAAGCCTCTATATGAACGTCCTGCACATGAAAAGGTAGTTTACAATCTAGTATGCACAACAAATTTAAAGTCTTTATTACTGTTTATAAGATACCAATACTATTTATAAGTTACAATATAATTCTTTTCCTTTTACCGCAGCCACGCCCAATGTCCACTTATGACGCATCCATATATTTGTTTTGGAGTCATGGAAAAAAGTTAGAACATTTATTTGCGGTAACACGTAGATAAAATGCATGTTTTCGTGGCTGGCGAATTTGCAAGAGAGTGACGAATTGTGTTATAACCAATAGGAAAATGTAGTGCGCCGGGAAATGCTGTTATATATGTAAGAAATGTGTTTGAATACATGTTTTCTGTAACGCACTTTGTGAGCGTTCATGAAATATTAAAAGTTGTATGTTATTGTAATTTGAAAGAATGGTTCGGTTCGAAACATTCTAGAATGAAAACGTAGTGTCTCTGTTGGGCAATACAATAATTTTGAACCGCAATTGCCTTAGTAGTAATTTATGTAAACAAAGGAACGTCGGTTGAGTAGTTATAAATTACTTAAATAACATCACATCCGAAAGGTCAAATGTTTAAAATGATTTGGCAATAGACCCGAGCTGACGAAAGTATTAAATGTGTTCCTGCTGTTTAGCAATTTGGACTTTACCCTGCCGATTGAGGGAACCAATCAGTTGAGGTTGATCTAATAAACGGCCAGTTGTCCATACATCAGTTAACAAGTATACTCTGCTGCATAAGAGGAAATAAGTTGGCTGATTACTCTCTTATTTCAATCACCCTACATTATTTAATTCGCTAAATGTTACCGCAATTCTACAAAAAAATCTTTAAATGTTGGCTTCTTCTCACGCGAAGAAAAATTATTCGCGGGAAACTGTCAGTTTCGTACTTTCAAATTCTCCATAAACTCTAATACACACAACGTGTACTATTACGACCACAACATGCTGAGAGACCGCCGGGAGCTGAGAGCTTGCCCCACCAGTGGGGCGGTGCCCGCTGGTGGGGGATGACCTGGTTGCGCGGCGGAACCTACTTGGCGACGGAAGAAATCGAATCTCGCCATCCAGCAAGGAGGTCGCCGCTACCTCCAGATGAAAATCGTGCACTACACTTACAGGGACTTAGTGACCTCGGAAGGTTGACGAGCTCGAATCACTAACATGAATCTTGCCGTGAGAAAAAACAAATCTTAATTGAGTACCTCAAACATGACTGGAAAATAATTCCTTCATAACCACGACCTTCAAATCGTCTTGTAAAATGCCAGTCGCTTCTCCCCGTCAATGATTATTCTGTGTGTTTACAAATATAGTCTGAAAATCAACTGCTGACGTCTGTACATTATTAATAAGAATGAGTTCAAGTTGAACGAAATCATTTGGATTACGAATCAAAAACAACCTATGAAATAATTAAATATTAATTTCATTGCTTGTAAAAAAACACTGTGAGTCTTTGAAAATTGAATACGCAACCGCCATGACTGCACGATTAAATTTTAGTTCGCCGACCTCCGAGTGCCCCTCTGAAGAGCTCCGAAGCAGTCGTCGATTTGCAGACCGCACGATCGACGCCCTCGCCTCGCGTCCATCGGTCACTCGCCCCGCCCCTCTCCCGCCCCGCCCCCGCCCGGCTTCTGCTGGCTCGCGTGCCTGGCGCGCTGCCTCCGCCAGCCATGAATAATAGATCCAGCTTATTGAAATCGTCCCCGGCGCTCCGCTAACTCCGGACGCTGGAATCCGTCCTCGGGGTTCGGCCTCGTCTTGGAGCCAGGCAGCTGCCCCGCAGGTGCGCTCGCGTCCACGCGCCCTTCCGAGCGCCGCTGGGCCCCACCCCGCCCTTCTCGTCTTCTCGCGCACCACCTCGCCCTGCCCACTTCATGACCACGCATCTGACCCTCTCTTTCCCTCCCCTACTTCATTTCTCCCCACTCCACTGCACAGCCAGCTTGTTCTGCCTCGCCTCAGTCCGCCCGGAACCCTCCCCTCCCCGCCCTTTCTGTCTCCACCCGCCTCACCTGCTAGCGATCCGTGTCACCGTCCGCCTGCTCCCGCCCCACTCAATCCATTCCTGCCTGATTCATTCCAAATCCCATTCATTCAGGATCCATATCCCACCTGGTCCCATTCAATGCGCTCCCGTCCCTTCAGTCACTCCCCACCTTCCTTTCTCTAATCTTCGTCTCTCTTTTCTTCTTTCCTTCCTACTCCATTTTGGTTGCCTTTCTTTCCGTTGGTACCGTGTACGTCTCCGTCTCCTCCTCGTCCCCTAACTCCACTCTCCCCTCTTCCTCCCCTCTCTCTGCCTCTCTCTCTTCTCTCGTCTCTTTCTGTCTCCTCTTCTCCTCCTTCTCTCTCTCTCTTCTCTCTCTCTTCTCTCGATCTCTTCTGTCTCTCTGTCTCTCTCTCTCTCTTCTCTCTCTTTTCTCTCCTCTCTCTTCTGTCTCTCTCTTTTCTGTCTCTCTCTCTCTTCTGGCTCCCTCTCTCTTCTGTCTCCCTCTCTTTCTGTCTCCCTCTCTCTCTGTTCCCTCTGCTACTTCTGTCTCCTCCTCTCTTCTGTCTCCTCTCTCTCTGTCTCCCTCTCCTTCTGTCTCTTCTCTATCTCTCTCTGTCTCTCCCTGAGCGCGCCCGCCCTCCCAGACACGCCGCTCGCTCCGCTGTCCGCATGTCCAACGGGCGGCGGCCCTCGGCCCTCGGCCGGCGACGCGGCGCGGCGCGACGGGCAGCTGGGAAGCTGGGAGAAACCCCGCGGCTTGCACTCAGCGCGAGCGAATGGCCTACAAACACACAGCGGGCACGCTGCCACTGATTTTGGCAAAAGCTAATTCTTCAAGCCACAGGGAGGTGCAGTTCTTAAACCTCCAAGATAATGTTTATTGCCAATATTACGATTATTAATCCAAACTTTAGAAACCGTGAAAGGCAAATCATTTAATCATTTTGTTATTATTAAATTAGTGTGTCTAAACAAATTATTTGTGGTACGTTTATATTATTCAGCAGAATTATCTTTAAAAACGTATGGTTGTATGAATATCTTAAAGGCAATTAAGATCGTTTAAAGTCCTTTCCACTTATTGCCAGCAAAACCGTGAAACTTCATCAGAGAAGTGTGTTAGGTAGAATGGGGAATGGGCCTGTCCTCCATGACGTGTGGATTTTGGATATAAAAACTAATCTATAGTGAATGTTTTCCTAGTCATTGCAAATTTGTACTTCGAGGGAAATTGAAAATATAGTTTTTATACAGCTGTGTTTGATTAGAGTTTTTCCACTTTTTTAAAGAAAAGGACAACTAATAATATAATTGCCTAATTTTGACATAATTTAACCAAAATGTGAAAAAAATGAACATATAAGTTTATAAATGTATTTGTATAAATGGTATTATTATGGCACCTTGTCTGCGGTTCCTTTAACCAGATGTGTTTTAGCATAACGATGTACATTGCTCCTCACTGTACTGTTTACTGGCTCTCGACATACTGTGGTTGCCCTGAATCACTCGAAATTCTTTTTCTCATGGCGAGAAATGAAAGCTCAGTATATTACCACAGGAACGCATGTTAGAACCAAGGGACTATCAACACTATTGCGACCGTGATAAAAGTTAGAAATATTCATTGTGGCCGAATATTTATCCTATGTTAGCTTCATTGGAGCAGCCCTTGTAACACCATCTCTCTGGAAAAACCAGAGCCTACGAGACGACGACTTGTGTTGACTTTTGTCTTACTCCTCGTTGTATTTCCTTTCATGTTTGCGTATGGTTTACTTCCTGGATTTGTGAGAGGATAAAAAATTTAAAAAGAGATGAGCTGCAGGGGCCTTTTCATTTTGAGCTGGTGCGAGACTGTTTACTCCAGCCCATTTATAATGACATGTAAGAAGCCAAGTGAAGCAAATAGAAATAATAGAACTCAAGCTTAATGATATTCAAAGATTACGGAAACGATATAACATGCATAAATTGCGATACAATGCACATGTAAATATGCCACAAGCTAAATTATTCCATCTTTAATACCTTTCTTCTCATTCACTCGAACAACCAAAACCTTCTTGTATTTGTTAAAGTACAAGTTTGTGTCAATTTTACAGTAATAATGTAAAGATACCAAAACTCATAGATAGAGTAATGACTATTTCACAACCAAAGAATGTTTGCTGTGATTATAAGCCGGAAACGTATGTTTTAGATGAATAAGTGGTTGCTTAAAACATTACTCACAATTTTAATTGTGATAGAAGGGATCCATTTATAAAAATGTATAAGATGCAAATGGAATATGCGAAAAATAGTGAGAGTAGCTAGTGGTATGAGAAAGTACACCATTCCTGTTTTAACTCGCCAAGTCTTGAAATTTCTGTTATCTCCTGCGCTTCCCCGTTTCTCACATTAATAAACCATTGTAATAATTAAAATAATTTCTAATGTATTGCATTTTCCGTGCACTTGCCGTCTCGGCGTGTCGCTTAAAAAAAACTCCGCCTTAAGTCCCTCAACTGTGCCTCCGGAGTTAACGACTCCAGGAGAGGCAAAAATCTGCGCGCAGCCAGAACTTTCGCGAAGTCGAAGCGTGGACTCGGCCCTCCAGAGGCGCGGCTGCTGCATGAGTAGCCCTCTCTTTTGATATTACTCTCGCTGCAATTTTCATGACCGGGGTTTCCGTTGGGGGCGGGGCAGTACCCCTTCGCCCCGCCCCGTCCCCGTCGTCGGTTCCACCGCCGCCGGCCGCCGCTGCCGCCCAAACTTGCGAACAAGCGTAGTAAATTTAGCACCTCTACTTTGCTTCGCTTGTAATGCGCCTTAATAACCAGCACATGCACTCTCGACCCCCCCCGCCCCCCCGATGTCTCCGCCCACCCCCGCTCCCGCCTCCACCACCGCGGGTCGCCGTGCCCAGACGGGTCAGAGGTCAGGTGGCGACTGCATTGCGCCAACCTTGCACCCCATCGCCCCACCCCTCGTATCTGGCGGCGACCTGTTCCGTAGGATATTCCGTTTTGGCTCGCGGGGGCCGATGTGGGGAGGCGAGTTGTGATTTGCATGACTTCGCTTGGCTCACTGATGAAATGGTCCCGAAAGTTGTCCAGTGCCAAAAGTAGAGGTGAGTAAAAACGACACCAAGAACTACATTTTTATCCACCGATGTCTCATTTTTATTCTGCAGAAGGAACTTGTATCGTTATATACAAAAATTTAGAAGTAATATTTGATTAATAATTAATGATGATTTATTATATTTTATTTAACACCACGTATACAATCACGGTGTATTCCCTGTCAAATGTGTTTAACATTGAATTTTCATGACTGACAGAACCCGATAGAACTTTAGCTAAAAATGCATGCTGTTTCAAGTCCTCGAATTTCTTGACATAGTTGCAAGATGCGTTAGGCTGGCTGTGTTTATTGCAATCAAGAACCTTTACTAAAGAGTCATAGATGCTTTAAGTTATTTGATTTTATTTCCACTAGAAATAAATTACAGAGTTATAAACCTCCATATTTCCTTCAAAGGCAACTGGCATACGCGATCAACTGGGTACATCAACGATTCGTGTCCGTTAGTTTCAAAATTTGTCCCTTCACAGTTTTTTTCAAATACAAGGAATGTAAGCGGAGAAATGAAATGTGCACGGTTTTGCTTCCGATTACCTTGACCCAAAATATTCTCAAACTAAGCGATATTCAGTAATATTTCGGTCACAGCCGGGCGACCGAGGAACGACGCTGCCTTTCGACCTAAAAAGTTATACCGAAATTCGTGCAAAACGTGGGTGGACTAGACGACTCTATGGAACAGTCACGCTCCATAACTTCTAGCCCCGTTGGAACCTAGATCGCTCTCCTAGAGAACGTCTAGGCGCTTCTTGAGTAACGACCACGTCTAGCGGAAGCCCTCCATCTGCTCGAACCGTGGCCACTAAAAGCTGGCAGCGGCCACTGCGGATCCAGGGATGTAATTTTAAAGGCCCGGAGCGGGCTGCTGTCTGAGCTGGAGGGACCGTCGGCGGGGTATGGGGACCGGAACGAGCTGAAAGGGAGGGGGAGGAGGAAAGAGGGCGGAAAAGGAGAGTTGGAGTGGAGAGGACGGAGGAAGAAGGCGGCGCGTGGTGAGCGCGGGAGGCGCGGGTGGAGGCGTCGGTGGGTGAGATGCGTTGAGGCGGGCAATATAGCAAAGTTGCACGTCAAGTCTCGGCGACGAAAGTTGATTTGAAATTCGTCCCCTCTTTCCCCGCCCCTGCCTCTTGCCCCGCCCCGCCCCCCCTCGCGGCGGAACCCTCCCCTCCCGC